>JAQPZY010001559.1:2582500-2752500 GCA_029931535.1 Margaritifera margaritifera
ATATTTACAAATTTCAATGTCTCGCACCTGAACAGAAAGAATATCTGATCCGAAAAGCATTGACATATGAAACATCACAAGAGGGCAATATCAAAAGGTTTTTTAATTGCAAGAAAGTGAATGCCCTATATGAAGTCGGTACTTGTAGCAGTATGAAACTGGAAATCAGGAACATATGGACGCTTTTGTGTATGTGTTTGTGGCTATTCAGCCCTCCTCAACTAGCTAACATTAGTACCCTCTACTTTTTGTACCTTTTTCCCGATATGAAAATCAATAAAAATTATACAACCGTTGTCCATATGTTTAGATATGTTCAAATCATACTCTGAAGCGTATAATCTGTACTATTCAAAGTTTCATAAAAGACGCATTAAACTGGATGCACCAGTAGCTATACACGCTCAAACCAATATCCTTATGATTATCAACGCGAAGAAAACATTCAGTGAAAATAACAAAGTCTCTTTTATTATGCATCCTTGTTATCTTAATGCGTACGGCAGGTTGCTAACGACACAAATGCAAATTAAATACTATTTCGTGTGGAATCAATGTAAATAAAGTGTCTCGCAGGGAGAATCAATATAGCAGTTGACCTGTAGTAGTCTGATGAGAATTCGAACCCGCAACTCACTGGTAATGAGATCGGCACAGTAACCACTGAACCACCTTGGCTCGATAGTGGTATTCTGTCGGTATTTCTCCAAAACTCCACACTGAACCACCTTGGCTCGATAGTGCTATTCTGTCGGTATTTCTCCAAAACTCCAAAAGACAATGACTTTTGTATCGCTCGGGCTGTAACTATTTACACATATCAATTGTGCGCATAATTACTTATTGTCGATTGTAACTATTACGAATTAAAATGTTCTTATAATTTTAAGTTAAATGTACGTCTGGATATATGACACAGGTATAAATACGAAGTTTCAAATAGATATGCAAGGAAAGTCTTCTTTTTTACGATTTGTGGGAAGGAATTCTTGCGATATGGCGTTGGGATAATGCTTTCTGACAGTAAAAAAGAAAGACATTTGCATTATATTTGTTTTCTCAAAGCCACTAAATAAAACAAAATAAGTTCTGAATTTGGAGCAAATAGCCTGAAGTAAACATATGCTACTAGATTTGAGACATTTATACACTTTAAAATGGGATTTGATAAACACGAGGAATACTAATGTACAACCTGCTGAACATATAATTTCATCTGAGATAATACAATTAAAACACAATAGCAATACAAAGAAATCAGCAAACTAGAGAGTGATGAACAGTATATTAATACATGAGCTTGGTACATCATGAAAATGTGTTGCAATGCACAAGTGACATGTTGAGTAACAATTACAGAACAACAAGTAACAGATTGTAAGTTATTTGGTCTATGTCATGATTATATAATCGAAACTGAAATATACATGAATAATCAAGTGAAAACGTTCACTCTATATAAAGTTGATTTGCAAACTATATATGCAATATTTGCTGATCTGTCAATGTACAATCATCTATGTCAGGAATTGGATCTATATAAGTTCTTTGAGTACTTGCTTATAAGTCCTTCGATTATATTGTACACTTTCTTTAAGTGTCATGTATGAAAAAAGGTTGTTATAATCTAAGCCAAAAAATAATTTTAAAACGATACCTTTTTCTTTGCCTCTTTTAAACATCAACAAGTATTGACCTCGAATACACCGTGGGCCATATCTTCATAAATAGTCTTCCTTCCCCCTCCATAATCTCATTATTAACATCAACTGCCAAAACGACTCCATTTCTACCACGTCAGCCACACCTGCCAAACCCTATGCAATCTTTAATACAAGCATCGACATCACGTTTTCATTCTCACCATCATAAGCATAGATCTAATTGTTATTACGAACATTATCTTACACAGCGTTGCTACAACCCAGAAGCATTCATCCGCAGATACCATTGCATAGCTGTACAGTACTGAACAGCATATATGGGATGTGATCAGATATAACATAACTTATATAAAACATAATATCTGAAAAACATTAATAATTTATCCCTTTAAAACCTATCAGAAACAAGCTGTCAAATGTATGTGTTGTGTTCCCGTCATTGTAAAAATTATGAATATTCTTTTCGAAAGATAAGTTTTACAATTTGAATGAAAAAAGACAAGGCCATATAAAATGACATACATCCTTTGAGAAATAATTATGGAAAAAGATGTAATTATTTTACTTGGAACGTCAGAATCTGCATCAAGATCCATCATCAATGTATACTACCCATACTGAACACATTATATATGCGACAGAAACACTTAGTCGTGATCTAACCATATATGTTTTCGATAAGTGGCAATATTCGTTCAATCGGTATCCGTGAAGTGATTAAGCACTGCCAATGTCATGATTTTAAGTAACAATATGAACCAGATCCTTGGTAAGTTGAAATATTAACTCACTAAACCTTCTAATATAAATTGTCAGATATACTTGACACAAAACAGTGATTACAAATAGATCATTTACGGTATGTAACATAGTTGAAGAGGAACCACATATTTTGCTGCATTGTGATATAAATAAAGTAGAAATTGTAAGACTTCTCGAAACTTTGAAAAAATAGCAATTATACAAGTATAGATCCTATTCTAGCACAGCAATTACTTAACCCAAAGCCAAAATAGCAATGTTAATTCGTATGCTCCTATTTGTCCAATTTAGCTAATCTATATTTCCAGTATTGGAATGCAATATAAAATTTATATGACGGTATCCTTTTACTTCGAAAACAACTGACCTCTCTATATGTGTTGTATATGTTAGCTGTTTTTCCTAATAAACTTATTCGCATTCAAGTTCTTGGTATTTCAAAAGATCAGGTTTTCCGTTAGCCGAGAACAAAATATTTGCTCTGCTTTAAGGAAAGCTAGAGCCTCATTCGTAAATTAAATGTATGGTGCCTAAAAATGAGAATGAATGATAACAGCGATGTATGAAAAGCGGTCAGGAAACGCATATCTAACATACCCATCACCCAACTCTTCCACATTCTTCTCTTCCCCCAACCATGAAAGCCTCCGCGTCCTTTGAAAAAATAGCGAAGTTAGTAGGTCACACCACCGCATTGACATAGGCCTTAGTGGCCGCGTCCTGAGGATCCGTATGCCACCTCGCCACTACGTGTTGGTTGTTAGAGGCAGGGTCAACGAAAAACTTGGTCGTAGAGTCTTGAGGGGCTACAAGGTGGGCTATGGACGTAATTTTATCTTTACCCATGTTCAGGAGACATGTCATGCTATTACCAGCATTGGCCACGCAGCGAGCAACTTGCTCATCAATATACCCCGTTGCTATCGCCCTCAGACGTTCGATAGCATATCAAACTATGCCGTTTTAATGATGTCTTGATCATCAATATACTTTTCAACGCCCGAGTCTTTATCATCGGCGCCTTTTTAACGGCCATGTCTTGATCATCATTGTACTTTTTTGCACCCCCACATTCAAAGGGCAAGTCATCTAGACGAATACCTAAGGTTATGGAGACGGTGTCAACAAGGAATGTGGATACTACAGCACAATTAGTTTCAACCGACCCTACATTTTTCATTGCACGACCCCCACCTCTCCATATCCAAGGGAACCGTCATTTTAACACCCTTTTTGGGAACCATATTATCGTTGACATAACTTTTAATATCCTCGGCTTTTTTCATTGGAATGTCTTTTAACGGCCTCATCTTGAGCGTCAACACAGTCTTTTCCAATAGCATCTGAGGGACGATCTTGAAGACCTGCCTCTAAGACCGCATCAACGTGGGCTCAGGTTGTTGCATCAACGTAAGCTTTGTTTGTCGCTTCTTGATCGTCCACAGGGTTACCCATGTCAACGACCATAAACAAGCTGATGTCCAGGTTCCCAGTCTTAATATCACTCGCTTTTGTAGATCATAATCCACAGCGTCCAGAGCAGCTTTCGTGTGCTCAGGCAGGACCTCCCCATTCAGGGGTTCTACCACCTCCGGCTTATCCTTGCGCTGCTCGTGTGTAAGAAAGGTTTATCCATAATGATATTTCTACATCCCTTTCCTTGTGTTTCATCTGCACCTAAAGCGGCGCATTTTTTTTTCTTCTCACCCAGACCGGTGAGATAACTCATCACCGCGGCGTGAAAGTTTTTATCGAGTGGCATAAGCAGGGTGGAATACCTGTTTCCGCCAACATCTACTATCGACCCACACATACAAGATGATCTGTATATTCCCATTGGTGATGCTCTTGCCTTCAGGCAAGGTAAGCAAAAGGATGTAAACATAGGAGTTAGCAGGCATGTTATCCGTGGCCATCTTAAAATCGTCGCTGACATGGCCCACATTTGCTGCGTCCAATCTAGAGATGGGGTTTCCGAGGTTTATAACCCTATAACCTCCCATCGATGGATCCTCCGTTTAAGTCTTAACCACCTCTGAATCTGAGACAATATCAAGGTAAGCAGGCCCGGCCAGCAACACTATGGCTTCTTTTCTTCTATCTCCAGCACGACCAAACAATTTAATAGATTAACTGCATTAAGCTGTGCGTCTAAGACGCTTAGCTCTAACTCCTGGAGACCGACGAGAACAAGAGACGGTGCGCAACTCGGCATATTTTTCATCTCCCACCGCAATCGTTTCCTAGAGCGTGCTCTGGTATCCATCTACCAGATTACGCGCAGTGTTGATCTGCTTAAGGTGTATGTATAGTGGGGGGATGTACGTACGTACCGGCAGAGCAGTACTCCTCAGCAAGAGTCATATATCATGGTTCCCACCGTACCTGGCGAGGGAAATCCAATCCCAAATCATCCAGTCGCTCACGCCAAGGCAGATTCTGATTCACCCCCAGCCTCCGCCACTGCTAAACTCTAGCGGCTTCTGAGGGTTCAGCGCGTAGCTTTAGACCATGACGAAAAAAAGACGGGGCTGGTCGTGGCGTGGATATCCACAGACATAATAGCTCTATGGCTTTTACGATGAGCGTCGCATTCTTCGTTGTAGGACGGCTACACGGCAAGAACGATGGTTACGAAGAGCTCCACCAAGTTACCAGCAAGCCATACTACGGCGGCTGCTGCAGGTCTAAGCAAGAAGGAAATAATGGAACCTATAGCACCAGGACGAGTCCCTGCTGCTTTGGAGGCTACATTCTTCAGCATGATAGCCAGACGAGTTAACATCTTTTTAATCCTCTCCTTTATCCCTCCAGCCGCCATTGAAGGAGGAGTCGGGAGAGTGGATGGAGTTAGTGGAGTTGGAACTACCACCACCGTGGCAGTTGTTGCCCCTCCACCAGTGACGGCAAGCACGATCGTTGAAGTAATTAAACTTATAGAGGCAATGATAATGCTTTGTTCGCGAAATAAAATCCCGAGCAGTTCTTCTAGCGTTAGGTAATCTGAGCAAACGTCTCTCTGATCGAGTCAACTGACCCCTTAGTCGAAAGTTTAACAAGTTCAGAGCCTCCCGCGGTGACTCTCGATTATCGGCTCTAGCATCTATATGAGGCTGTATACGCCGTCGCTCCTCTTTATCTTGCATTCTATCATATCGCTGCTTATGTGATGTCTCCTTGGCATCTAGCTCAGAAATGTTCACCTGAGTGTTTGCTTTTTCTCCTCGAAGCTTGTGAAGCCTATCATTCAACGCCATGATCTCACGCAGCTGAAGAACCCATATTTGACTATTGTCCCTAAGTCATTTGTTCCGTCCTTGTCAGTCTCGTTTAAGAACAGAGCGACCAGACTATCAGTATCGTCAGCGACCTTGTCAAATTCTCCTCTGGAATGGGAGCTGCTGTATTGGGAGGAATGGTAGATAGTATCGTCTCCATAGGCTTTTGTGCCTCCGGAGGCATCATAATTTGTGACGGAGGTATAAGAATACCAAGCTCACCATGCACCCTTTTACCTACACCGGTTTTAGTTCCACGGTCGATAACCGCAGGGGAAATATCAGCCAGCCTTTTCTGTACTCCATTGGAATCCTACCACCACGTGAAGTCAATGGACCCTGATGGAGACCCTCCAAGTTGATATTATACGCCACGTATAACGGATCTGCCTTAATGAGATTTAACTTAAAAAAGTTATATGTCATGATATTTACATTCATATTCTGCACGCCGTTACCTCGATCGGGGTTAGTCTCTTAATCTATTTGAAGCTCGTCTATATGTTGCTGCTACTCAACGCCCACGTGAACTTGAACACGGACGACACGAGTCTTCGAGGACACCGCCACCAGTGCTTCCTTCGCTCGCGATATGGAGTCAATTTACAACCGCGTGATCAATAAAGATACGGTAGTCGTCGATGGCGTGCCTAACAAGATCTTCACCTAAGGACAAGTACGCTATCAGCTATCAGCAGTGGGAAGAAGCTTTTCGGGTGATGTCAATGGAAAGCGTCAAATATACTGAGCTGTCCTCTACAGACATGGGGTCCTTCTACCGGAACAGATTCGTGCTTGTTCTTGACATGAGATCTACGGAAGATCACTCTGTTCACAGGTCTGGCAGGCGCATAGAAAATGCCAGCGAGGGGATAACTCTGCTAATAGAAAAGACATCGTCGATGGCCATGGTTTAAAACATCTATGTCTAGCTTCTAATTCGACGCGCAGCTGAACATCTAAAGTGGTCATTTCATCCCTGCCATCTTTCAAGCTCATCTTCACTGACTTGCCATTTCACTGCGCCATCATTGCAGGTCGTCGCCGATGTGGCAAAAAGTATTTTCGTATTTGAGCTGTTGGAAAAGGTGTTTATGGAGCGGTTCGAGACCATCATCATATTCTGCCCCAGATCCGGCTAAATAAGGCCTATGATCGTCCGTGGGTATGTCGAAAAAAAATCCTGGCATATATCATATCAACCCGAAGGAGGATCTGGGTGATATGCTGCTGATTCTCTCGGGAAGGTTCGAGGAAACGGATACATTATTGAACAGTATGACTACCTTTCGGAACAAAAACAGGAGACTCAGATGGCTAAACAAACTTATTAGATTGTGGTCGAGTCCGCGAGGAAGTATGCGCAGGTTGTGTCTGAGACCACTCCCGAAAGTCCCCAGACGTAGTAGCATTGATTCGACTGAGGCGAGAGGTCGGACCAAAGCCAAAACTTTCTGATTTCATTCTATGCCCCCCACGCAGCAAAGCTATGAGTTCATTTTTGTCCTTGGAACCTTAGCTGTTATTGGCATCGTCGTCTATAGGTATGTATAAGTTAGAACGAAAATAAACGATCTATTCACGCAAACAAGATTTAACGCGATCTACTACGATCCCCGTGGGTACTGGATGGGCGAAGAGGCCGTTAAAAAGCTAACATCCCCGGCCTCAGTGTCGCAAGAGAGAGCGATATCGTGGTTACCAAAGCAAGCCGTATGGCAAATTTATCTTATATTTACCTCACGATAAGCTGGAAAAAATACGGATAAATACGCCCTAACCGTAGTAAATGTCGTGAGACGCTATAAGCAGGCAGCCCCCCCCCCCCGCCCTACCGATAGCAAAGAATCGTCCATTGTCGCGAACGCGTTAAAGACGATTTTAATAACGGATCCGCTTCGGCGGCTTCATTTGCTGCAGGTTGACCATGGTAATGAGTTTATGGGAGCAGTGTTTCAGCTGCTGGTTAAACATCGCGTCAGGGTAAGGCGTGGTGAGGCGGGTCTCCACCGTGCGGATGAGACATTAACTGAACGTTGGCGGAAATGTTGATCGGACATCAGTTCGATCAGGAACTGTTACTTTCCATGAGTGGCATAAAATCTCGCAGCGTCGAATGGGTTGAGCGGCTGCCTGTCTTAGTAGAGGCCCTCAATTGCGAGGTAATGCGATCTACGCGAATGTCACCTGTCGATGCTATGGACGATCTCCACGTAGCCCTAACCATGGCAGAAAAGGAACGTATTGAGGAGCTGCCCACACTTCCTTTGGCCTGTATACGCTGTAATTAAACACCTGGAGAGCTAGAGGACGGTGGGCATCGCGCCACTGATCCTATATGGTCTTTGGATACATATATTTTCTTGTCCAATGGGAGATCCCTGGCCAGCCCTTGCTCTACCATTTTAAAATTTCGCCAGACAGCGTTAATGAACATCGGCCTCCTTTTCGTGGGTTCGTTAGAGAAGAGCTTAAGGTCTTTCCAAACAACACTCAACTACCACCCAGGGGTATTTTAACCAATTGGAGGTAACGTATGATAATCTATGCGTCATTAATACTGCCAGACAAAACATACCTTTCGCCTGAGCAAATACAAGAGATACAGATCCTCCGAGGAAAGGTATTGAAATATGATGTTTTACGACAACTTGGCATTCAGCTCAGTCAGCTTTATAAATTTTGGTGGTCTACAGTTGTAACATCTGTACGGGGGTCTACGGGAATAACGTCTACACGACATACTGATCCTTCACCAGAGCAAATAAAGGAGATAGAGTCTCTCCGTGGTAAGGTCATAGCAGAGGTTATAAAACGTCGGTTTAGTATTGGAAGCAAATTGCTATATAAAATATGGTTGCTTAAAGAGGAGGTTACCCATGACCATGGAGTATATACCAGTCTATCAGATAGAGAAGATATGATCCCCAAGGAATACAGGAGTTCCAGCAGAGTATGTGGCATGGACGTACAGAACAACCCTGTCATGCGCTCGCAGGATACAGTACATCTTGGGGCCCTGAACCACGAATTCGGCGATAAGGACTCTGTTATATTCGTCCCTGGGGGTGTGTGTGGGTCTTGTACCGGAAAGTCGCTCGTAGAGGTGGCCGTCCTCTGCCATGTCCCTGAAAATGTATTCCTTCTCAACTTCTAGCAGCAAGATGTCAGTATCGTTGTAGAGCATCTGGGTCTTAGCACGGTAATGCGCCTTTATTCGGTTGTAGTAAAAGTCGCACATCAGATATTTATCTAGGTCAAGGATGGCCTGGACTGTGTACATGTTGCGACTGAGATTGCGTCTGGCTTTGGTCGAGCGACCCCCCCCCCACGAGGTTATTCACAAAGAACTTAAAGTAGTCCTTGTAAAAACTGCTCGCAGCCTTACCCTGCAGGACTCTGTTCTTTTGGATGTAGGGCGCCACCCATGGCCTCTGGTCAAACTTTAGAGCACGTTGCATCTTGGTAATGCGCATCCAGAAGCTGGAATAGAGCGGGAAAATTCGGCAGTGAACGACACATCACTCCTTCAGCAGGTTGGGTACCAGCCTAATACATTCGGTGTGCCGAAATTCCAGCTTGTCCACCAGGCCGTACTGGTAGTCGGATTGCCACTCCTTCGGAATAGTCATAGACTTTTGGGGTAAAGGTTAGTCGCTGTGACCATTGTGCAGCTCTTCTGGATATTCCAAGACTATCTCGAGAAGATAGCCCTTGGGAGCGGCTGGGACTATGCTGCTTAAATCGATCTTTACGGGGTTAGCCCAGGGGCAGTCACCCATGCGTAGGCTATGCACCAACGCCCATTGATAGAAGTTGTTGGCGCTATGGACGATCCAGGTAGTAGGTTTAGAGTGGTAATAGTCCAGACATTTAGGGTTGTTGTCCTTCGCGTATCTCTTACTCATCCTTGCGGTCCCACCGCCAGTCTCACTCTCGATAAAGCGGTGCATGTCGATGTCTGTCAGAATCTCAAGCTCTGCGTCTATGGTTTTGAGCAGGGCGTCGCAGCTCATACCGGAGGTGCTAAAGTAGTGGGTAGGATCGATGACATACGTCTTTAGGGAGGTGACTCGGAAGGCTTCAAAGACATCTGCCAGAAGAATCACGTCTGTCTTGAGGTAGAGCTCGTGATAGACTCCCATCGTCTTGCAGCCCAAGGTATCCCTTACTTTCTGGCCGTGCTGATAGCCCTCGGAGGATATACCAGTACGGCTAAGGCTGCTGCAGACGGCCTCTTTGGGGCTAACTGCGTCTTGTAGAACTGGTCCCACCCTTCCGTCTACTCGTACGGATAGTCATCCTTGGCGATCAGAAGAGTGACATCGTGTTCGGTATACCAACGGGTGAGGCAGAAGTCTTTCTGGGGAAAATCATTAGTCAGCTTGGACAGGCTGCTTGATAGGAACTTGTAGCTTCTATAAACAGGAGCTCGCCCAGGGTGAAGGTCGTATACTTTGCATCTTGTTGGTAATAGTATTGATGTCTGCCATTGAGGAGGTTCCCAGAGTACCCATCAGTCGTAGTAGTTCATCAGGTTGTGGAAGATGACGGGCACTTTTGTTTTTTCAGGACTAAGTCGGTGCTGGAGGTTACAGCTGTTATAGGCGGCTCCTCGGCATCAGCAGGTGATGCGGCAGTGGTATATTATGCTTTCATTTCCCAGCATCTTTCGGCAGACCTTAGCCACGTCAAACGCAGCAGTGTTGGCAGGTGTCATCACCAGAGGGCGAGGGTGGGCTAATTCCTCTCGGAGGTACACCATCTCTTTCTCCCGACTTTTGATCAGTCCAACCACCACGTCTTTTTATCTGTATATCACTAGGGGTTTGGTTTTACCATGAAATTGTTTGACTATGTAGCATAAGCCGCATGGGGCTGGCTGGTGGTCTTACAGGTATGGCGTGGTGGGGTCAACCTCAATCCTTTCACCGGCACGACAAGGACCTCGAGGTGGGCGTATATCACTTAGGGTATGGTCATCCGATGAAATAAAGCTTATTCTTTCCTGGCTTTGGGAGGAACGTCATCTGTGGCTTTGAGCATATGATCCGACAGTCTGTGACTTGACTCTCGAGAAGGTCGGCGAGTGTAAATGAGTGAAGACATCAGCAGCAGACGTGTTGTAGATCTTTATGTTTGCTAGACCTATACACCATTCTGGAACGTTCTTTGATCCATACCTAGTGTTGCTTGTTATCGTCTCAGAACAGCAGAACTTCTGCTCTCTCAGTTGCCAGGAATACTGGCATGGAGATAGCTTCCTGCTCCTCCGAAATATTTTATATCATAGCCTTTATTCTGGGGTTCAACTTACCACCATTATTTCTGATCTACTGTGTCAGGATGTTGATCAAGCCCGGAGTCATTTCTCTAGGTAACTTGGTGAGGTCAACTCTCAGAGGAAGGCCTCATGATATCACGGCATGATAGTCGACAACGATTTTATCCTTTCATGGACGACACTCTTTTTGTACGAGAGTTAGCAGAGGGTATAGCCCTTTGAGAACGGGAGGAGGGGTAACTTCCTTGCTTCCTTGGAGGCCATGAGGCTCGCCCGTCGTGTGGTTAATTTGGATAGCCTCGTGGCCTGTGTGGATGACTGCCTTGGCGGTGTGGATGGCTTCCGTGGAACATATGTGGGTGGCTGTCTTGGAGTCGCCGTAGGCTTTTGCGGCCATTGGGATTGCGTGGGCCGCCCAGTGGCTGGGGCTAGCTGCCGTACATATCATCGCATTCACTCTTTGTGATATGCCTTTCCCTGAGTAGGGCGTTCATTCGCTTCATGCTTGAAATGGCTATAGTTGCCTTAGGTATCTTATTGCGTACTGTTAATCTCTAAATACAAAATCGCTGCTGATGGCTGTTGTCGGCCGCTTAGGGCATGCTTGTGTCTGCGATTATGTATGCTAATGTACCTGTGCTTTCTCTAAATAGGCGACGGGTGGGGTCAGATAAAGATATGTTCTTGGTCCAGAGCGCCTCTAATACGACCTTAGGTTGCCCTGCGCGTAGGACAGACTTTGTCCTTAAGCTCGCTAAAGACATTTTATACTGTTGGCGGACCTTAGGTTCAATGAATCTCAGTTTGCCTGCCTTGTTGCCATCTCCATAACCTTTACATATATGCAATTGAAGCCGAGAGTCCCTGCTCCAAACATTTAACATGAACGGTGCAGTAAGTGTTGTAGAACTTCTTCACTCAAATAATTGTATGACCTATGGGCATCTAGGTGCATGATATAGTTCCTTTGCGGTCTACGGTTTAGGATGGTATAGCATACGAACCCGCATATTTAATTTGTTGTGTTGTTGGTTGGTTGTCTACCTTACTGCGAGCTTTGTAAGGTTGTCGGATATGGTATCTTACATCTTGAAATATAATTTAAATCTGTTATAAAACAGAGTGTATCTAGTAAATTATTTGTATGGATAATTACCAATTATTCTTGAGAATGGCATTTTCGGGGAAACCGTATTTATTAAATTATATGTACTGTACTGATGGTAATGCCTTGTTAGACCCATTCTTGAATACTACCTGAGCCTCACATACAGAACATGAAATCAAACCAATCCAGAAACGAGCAGGCCAATTTGTTAAACATAACTACTAGAGGACTAGCAGTGTACCATCGATGCTAAGATACCTTGGATAGAAGTTTCTGAAAGAAAAATGGCTAAGTCTAGGGAAACCATGCTATGTATGATCACCCTCCACCTAGTTGACATACCTGCCCAGTCATACCTTACAACTACCCTATCTAGGACTAGAGGGCACATTATAAATACTAGGAGTCCCATATAACGTCATCTGTCTACAAGAAACGTTGCTTCCAAACTCTGTCATCGTGTGTAACAGCATCCTCAAGAACCTGATCAGCCAGCCTACATTGACAATGATATAAATGATTGATTGGTTCAAAGTTCAATATGCTTAAAATTCATTGAAGCTATTACCGGTATCTCCTATATACCTCAAGAAAAAGCCGTGGTTTCCGAGTGGTACGTCATTTCTGTTATTTGGTGGATTCTAAAGACGTGTTTGAAAAAAACAGATTTCTGTGAAACGTTGTTAGCAAGTATGAAGCAGGTTAGTGACAAATTTTCGAATAAGTTTCAAATCTACCGTTATACATTGTCATTGTCTGAAATATATGTTTACAAAGTAGTTTGGCAGCGATGTGTATCAAGTCTTTCTTGAATCAAGCTGAAATTGAAAATAGAGGACTTGTCGACCTTGTCTTTCTTCTACCGAGGAAATATATCTTTACGCGAATAGCTAGACTATTGATTGGTGATGGTTTTCATTTTTCATTAAATAAACACAGCTTGCCTAGTTTCCTTTTAATGAAACAGTGGTATATTAAATGTACAACGCACGTACTATACATATATTGTATTTATACTACATATAATTTACTTGGATTTTACAATTTAGAAGGGAGATTAAACTGACTGCCTTAAATTATGCAGGTTGAAGAGAGTGAACTCTTAACAACCTCTCGCATATATGTGCCCTCAAAAAAGAAGTTCTTTAGTGACTCGTATTTTCGTTTAAACTTCATTCATATTTAAAAATATAGGCTTATTTTCACATTTAAAAATTGAAATCAACACATACAGCAGACATTTTAAATTACAAGTATTTCAATTACGTAAATGCAAAACAGCGAACTTGTATTGTTCTGTTTTATGAACAGTGACAGAACGGACACTTGCAGGGAGCTACAAACCATGTTGATTCAAGCCAGAAACCTCAAAATAATGAACAAACAAGAGGTAATTTAAACATTTAACCCTAATTACATTTCATTCATGTCATGACTGTCCATATTTCGCTATTTCTACTTACTCTGGTTGTCACTTTCTATAACTATCCTAAGTTTTAGTTGTGGTATTTCATTCTGTACCCCTGTATGAGAAGTAGACTGTTGAAAATAGTTGACCCAGTTAGGAATCTCATTTACGCTGTTTTGCAGGAGATTCATAACAAGCATATTCTATACGGTGATCTGCGATCCATATCATGGGTTGCTAATATGATTCTGCAGTATATTACATGCAAAGTGTATAGTGACATAAAGCATACAAGGAAGGCACTTGTTATTTAATATTTTATGAATTTCAGCCTCTGTATGTACTATAAGAATGTTTTCAACACTTGAGTGAGTTAACTATACTTTTTATTACCAGCAAAAATTAAAAACTTTGCTCGTGAATTATGGAAATAATCAGATGAGATTATTCAAGTTAATATCAGATATTTTATGTTCCAACTTGTAACCACTACAACTAATTCACCACAAAATATGGTTAGATATGTATTCAAGAAACTGTCCAGTAAATTAAACATGTTAACCTTTCTGTTAAAATATGTAATTCGGAATCTTTGTTTCAAATATACAGTATATGTACATGTAATGCATATCAAATCGTTCCTGATATGTTTAGATTTGATATGTACCAATCAAGAGGTTGCCACTTTCAAACGGTGGTCCTTATTGCGTGCGTTCCACGACTTTTAAAGTCAACGTTTTACATTTGCAGACAAGTTTAAGAATTTATTTTCGTAAACTACTGCAAAGGATATACTTTTCAGATACCAAAATGCATTTTGAATTTAATGCATATTCTCTGTGTTTCCTACAAATGTCAAGCCAATTATTGGTTTGCTGATATCAAAGAGTTTTTTTGAATTAAAACAGTTATTCAAAATTATTTTTACAATTAACTGCTAAAACATTGTCGTATATGCGTGTGTATGACTCATTAGCTCATTATATTCATCATTGTGAAGTTCCGACGGATAAAGAAGAACACGACCAGGCGAGAGAAGAAACCAAAAGCAAACGCTTATAATGAACATCGATACCAGTCGCTAGCAACACTATTATGAACGCGATCTTGTTGGAAAAAATAAATGGCAGGCCATGGGAAAAATAGCTTTATACAACTATCTGCTTTAGAATTTGAAATCAATTTGATTGGAGTTATTGAGAGAATGGATCTCCTTTCACTTTGAATTAAGGTGTGCTCACTTCGTGTTCCAACATAAATAGTTGGAGATTACAATCCTCTGCATGGAATCATATTTTCCTTAAAACCTTTATAGCTATAACAATATGGTTTTGTGACATCCTATTTTGAACTTTTGACTCCTTGTACCCTGGAGTCCCAAAGATCTAGGAGAGGTTTAAAATCATACCATGCCAAAGTAGCTTTAAAGACCTTTTTATTTGATGGCCATAAGGACAGGCTTGGTGACGTTCTCTGTGTTTACTACCGTGACCCAATGCCTCGGTGTAATATCGGTTTGGGACTTAGCTTCTAAGGCAATAAGAACAACTGTGAAGATGAACAACAATTGTAAGAAAAATGCCTACTCTTAAAAGAACTTTCGGTTTTCTGATGTAGGCTTTCGTATCAGCGTTTCGTACCAACAGTGACATTTTTTCAAATGTTAAATAGGTGAAACGCACACAGTTTTCTCTAGTACTTTGCTTAGCAGAACCTGCTAAATTATTTTAACGAGAGTAAACAACACCCCCCCCCCAAAAAAAAAAAAAATAAGACCCAAGAAAATATAACGTTGACTCAAAACACTTGAAGGGATTACATTTTTAAAACAGCAGGTTGTATGGATGTAGAGACTTACAGACGAACTGGGAAAGGTAACACTAACTACCAAAGGTACATTCATGAAAGAAACAAAAAACATATAAATCTAATTACAATCCACTGGGAGCAAGGCATATTGTTATTGTTGAGAAAAGCAATCAATTTCCTGAAAATAACACACTAAAGAGAAAACTGAAAGGACAATATAAGTACACATAAAATAGGAAACTAAAGGGAAAAAGTCAATATTATATGGAAGATTTATTGCTGTGAATGCAATACAATTGTACAGCTCAAAATAATTAAAATATCACTACTGAGATTGTTTTAGAATTTCATGTTTAAAAATAAAGGGTGAAAACAATGTTTGCACAGAAAATGAATAAAATGTTATTTTATATATGTATTATTATTAATTTTTAATAAAATGATAGCTTGAAGAGATTATAGTTCATTTGTCTCATTCTTTCTGGTTTAACTCGCATGTTTAATCTAAGCAAACCAACCGAGAAAAGCCGACAATACTATTTGTGTTCACACAAGTGAAATATATACATAAGTTTGAAAATATCTGAAGTGCTTTTTAATTTAACTTTAGGACAACCATTTTAATATTGTATAATTTCCTGACTGCAGTATATACCGTTTATAGGTTAATTTGTGCCTCATTCTATATTTGTGCAAATCAGAGATCATGAAAATTTCAACTCGTGCAGATATTTGGAATTAAAAATTACAGATGATCGGCATTAATGAGTAAAAAAAAAATGACACAATCATGATCTTTAGGCATGCAAAAATTCCAAAAGTCGTCAAACTGCGAACATTTGGCAACATAATATTTTCGCCGTAAATATTAGCATTTCCTAAATCAGAGACACATCCACTCTACATCCTCTATTTTATTCCGACGCATTATTTTTCTTAGATAGCATTTCTAATAAATAAGATGAAAGTAAATATACAATCCAAACAGGATAAACGCAATAGCTACCGAAAACATCGGCTCGTGACTTGATGAATGATAAAATGTTTCAGATTTTTGGAGTATATGATACAGATTAGCGTTACGTAGAAATGTTGCTAATGGTAAATATTAGCACACCTGCAATACCACAACATATGTTTTGATACATTAGCTTATTGATGCACTCCGTGTATACAAACGTAAGGAACCACTATTTTGATGGACCCCACCTTGATGTTTGAAGTAACGGATATATATTGTTGTATAACCTAGGGAAGGGATACTCATAAAGCGATCGTCCTTTGATTACGGAAAGGGTTAAGGATCTGTTTTGGATTTAGAACCAGCCCACAATAACGTCTGAGTGCACTAATCCTCCGAGTTTGAACCGCATGCACGGCCTAATAATTCTTGTCTTCATTTTCGTTTTTCAAGATGATGTGAGTCCCATTTACAACGGTGTTCCATCATCCATAGTCTCCTTGTCTTTGTCAATTATTATGTACATCCTTACTTTGTATTGATAGTTCAGACTATCTTGTGAAAACATGTCCTCATCGTCCAGTATGTACTATTCTCTACAGTCTCCATGTTTTGATCAATAGTTATGTGCGTTCCTAGTTTGTGTTGATAGTTCGAACTATTTGTTGTCCAGGATGTACCGATGTCCGAAGTCTCCGTGGTTTTGTCAATAATTATGTGCGTCCTTAGTTTCTGTTTATAGTACAGACTATTGATGTAAACATGTGAGCATGGTCCAAGATGTACTACTGTCCACAGTCTCCAAGTCTTGGTCTATAAGTATGTGCGTCCTTATTTTATATTGATAGTTCAGATTATCTTTGTAAACATGTCGACACTACCCATGATGAATCATTATCCAGGATCTCCATGTTTTTATAAAAAAATTATTATGTGTGTCTTTCGTTTAAAGTATCTTACAAATCATCATTGTAAACGTATCCATTCAATACACAATAATACAATTTGAAAAAGAATAAACTCAATAATACTATATACAAAATAACATTGAGATTTCATAAATGATATGATAATTTCAGATTTTGTGTAATCGGATGGCCTCTTGAATAAACTTTGTTGATAGTATAAGATTAACCACACTCTATCACGTGCTTCGATCTAAACATATGGAACCATCAGGCACACAACTTGCTGAATGAAATAACAATAAACAATCGATGCATTGCCTAGGAAAGGGATGATCATAATGAGGTCCTGCTTTGATTTTGGAAAAGGTCAATGATCTGTCCTTAATGTAAATACGAACCAATTACACTGAGTGCACAAATCCCCTTAATCTTAACCGTTCCTGCAATTCCCAATATTATTTGTTTCATTTTCATTTCGCAAGATAATGTGAGTCCCCACTGTCCGCGATTGACCGTTGTCTGCAGTGTCCGTATTTTTGTCAATAGGTATGCACGTCGTTATTTGGAATTGATAGTTCAAACTATTAAGTGTGAACGTGTGCGTCCTTGCTTGCTTTGCGAAATTTCATAGTCCTACAATATTCTCCTCGATACGACACGAGTAGTTGCTATATTTAGTGCCGAAAACTGTATCTCTTTGCACTTCTGGACAGTTAAAACAAACGTCCTCTCTCGATATGCATCAAATACAATATATCTTGCAAATCATATTCGTTTTATGTCTGTACGTCATGTCAGTAAAAAGCTCAGGATTGTTTATATTAAATTGTTGCTTTAAATTTATCTTAAGAATGCGTGTATGCGTGTTTGTATAATCAGTGTTCTTCTCATCGAAAACTCTGACATATATCAATCGCAAATATCGTGCTTTAATTACACACACACACACAACACACACACACACACACACATATATATGTATATATATATATATATGTACGTATGTATGTATATATAATTTAAAGACGTTAAGACACGCAACAATCAGAGTGATGAAATAGCTCATTGGGTAGAAGCCAGTCCGCATCAGTTATTGAAAGCAAGAATATGATCATGCCTGTCCATAATATTTTGCATCCCTAGTTTCTAATTCCTCCTCCTACACAATTTGAAAGATACTTAGCACTCTTGGATATGTCTTTAGCTCAAATAAAAGAAGTAGACTTTGTGCTATACTCTCGTCGTCCACGGCGTTGTCGGCGTCGTTGGCACCGTCCACAGTCGGATTTATGCCATTGTTAATTTTTTCTGGTGCCAGTAATCTTAGCTTTAGTTAACATAATAAGTGTGTAGTCTACTTGTAAATATTATACAATTACAATTGTTCTTTGCTTTGGCTTCTCCCCACGCATAATTAATACAAGGCTAAATGATACACTCATACATTCTAATTACCACCCTTTCATTATGTACACTACATTATGTGCTTGCCCACTTGTAAATTTTAAATTATAACGTTCTTCTCCAGTGTACAATAATTGATCACGCTGAAAAACATTATATATAGCTAAGCAAGGTAGTATTAACAGATAAGATATATGGCCTAACAGAAAATCAAAACATCATGAGATCTGGATGTGTTCCATGTCACCCGACCTCAAAGAGAAGATCAATAAACGAAGCATCAATAAAACGCTTATTGATATGGGTTCAGTAATGGAGCCAGCCACTTATACTATATTCAATTACAGCAGCTTAATAACTCATATTCTCTGCTGTAAGTATATAGAGTCACGACCTACAGAGAGTTTTATTACACAACACGAATTACCAACAAATTAACTAGTGGACTAAGAAAAGGACATACTTATTTGAGTGAATTCATTGGAAAATTAGACGAAGGTTTCAGCAAAGTGTATTCCAATGAAAAAGAACGTAGCTATCAAACAAGACATTGTATGTAGGTTATTTTCCACTTAGGAGATCAGAAGATGAGAGGATATATAGAAGTTCTTGAAATTGCCACCTCAGAAATAGCAACCTTTAAAGTAGAATTCAAACATCATTGCGAACAGAAAGAAACTTACATAAAGGAACAAAAAAAAACCCCAGCGGTCATGAAAAAACTAGATAAGGTTCGTGTTATGAGGTCAGAACTAGTTGTCAATATTGTTCAGCATGGAAAACAAGTAAAGAACAAAAATAGACAGACTAATACTACTGTTCAGAGAAAAAGCAGTACTAAGAGTTGCAATCTATAGTAACAGTGATAGAAATGGCAATATGAACAGTTGCTCTGTCCATAACTGATACTGTGAAAAGTTGTATTTTTCATTGTGTTGCTTCTACTCCAATTTCCATTCAATCTCCTACTCCAAATGAATCATTTTCTTGAAACAATTACAAAGGTCTTTAAAAAAAGTACCAACAATTTGTTCCATCTATCTAAAACGTCATTATCGGCATTATCTGGAATTATTGGCAGTGTGTTGTTTAGGTGTGCTGGACAAATTGCTTCTTTGTTATTTTACTTGTTGTGTCATTAGTATGTTTGTTATTTGGAATTTTGATTATATGTGCACAGAAAAGCATCCAGAAGAGTTTGAGGTTGATCATCTTTTTAATATACATACATACATACATATATATATATATATATATATATATATATATATATATATATATATATATATATATATATATATATATATATATATAACAGCTCCTACAATAATTAGTATCAATAAAAATACTTATTTATTTCATGGTCAAGGTTTTGCACTCAATGATCAATATTGTTTTGTGGCATTCCTAAATGGTCATGAGCCATTGTGCTAGAGACAACCTGTACCGAAGGCACAATCGCATTGGCAGATGTAACATTAGAAATATCGTCGCTGGAGAAACTGAGTTGTAATTGTCCTTCTTTTGTATGTAAGTCTTACCCAAATTGTCTTCTTTTTTGTCTACTTTAATTTCTGATCGTACTTATTAGCCTTTGCGATGCCGGTTTTTACAACCTCGGGATTGATGGTGGGATTTAAACTCAGTTTAAACGAAACATTGGATTTCTGTAAATTGTTTGTGTAACCCACGATACCACCTACTTTCATCACCGTGTCACTATATATAAGACAATATCATCACCAACAGCAAAGTCCAGGTTCACATTTGAATCAGTTTCATATTGTTAAAATACGGTTATAATGTCTTCCTATGAATTGTAGTATTGCTGTCCTAATGTTAATAACTCCATTAACGTTTTAACAGTATCTCGACTTCTGTCAAACGGACTGTGTCATATATGTTCTGTTTTCCACCTGTGCACCTACAAGACGTATTACCTGTAATTTTAGCCTTTGATTCAATGTAGCTATTCTCTCATCTGCATGTCCTTTTCTATTTTGCAGAAAGAATTATTTTCATCTAGTAGGTTAATCTCTGTCTGTTATATAATTAATTTCATCGGCTTATAATGTTCTCCTGTATTCAACAGTACCTGCTCCAAAGCTATATTTACGTTTTTAAAAGGATAACACAATAGAAGGTATGTGTTCCCCAAAACCTTGCTGTACTGTTTTATGTTCGACTGACCTATAATCGATCAAGTATGTTTTCTTTCGTTTCTGATATCCCCAGTCATGCTGTAGTGCAATTTTATAATTGTTGCAGATGAACTTAACTTGTTTCATCTCGATGGTTATTTGACTGAATGCATAATTATCGGCTTAAAGTGTTTTACATCAAGACAATAGTTTCAGCATCTGGAAATAAACATGAAATTTGAATACTGATTTGACTAATTTTGTTCCATTTTGGTCTGTTAACTGCGAGTATGATTCACCATATTCAGCTGATGCCATTCAAAATGCCCAGTTTCGTTCATTCTGCCAAGATTTTATACCACACGTTCATCCATATATTGTCATAGTTATCAGAGACAAATTTTAAAGTGTATCTATGAAAATGTTTAATGGTGTGTCTATACAAATTGAGTTTCAGTGTACTAACGTTTCATTTCGCGCAATATCTTTGTAATATCAGAGTTCACTGTAGCGTTAAAATGAGTTGCAGGACGAAGATAAGGTCCTGTACTGGTTAGTCCTTTCAAACTGAATTTAATAGTTGGAAGTTAGGTGTCCCGATTTGAAAATATATTGGCAGTAGAGTGTATTACTTTTGGACTGGAGTCGTCTATTTTTGTCAAAGAGTTTACAAACTTATTGTTGGAGCTATGTCTGGTAAAGCCATAATGTCCATTATTTAAAATCAACAAATGACTATGAAACCGCGTGTACCATTTCGTTTACCAGTAATGCGTTTGGTGGATGTACTTTCTTTTTTACCTCTGGTTTTGTAGGCAATACCAATTCGCATGGTTTTTATGTTTTAACTCTTTCATCTTCTAATGAGCTCTATTTTCCACATCTGGCACAGGCTAGAACACCGTTGTCTTTGAACAAAAAGTCAGAGTTCATGATTCTTAACAGAGCTATTAAGTTACAGTGCTTACTCTGTCTCTGGAACAGAGATGTTAATTTGATTCATTATAACCCTTATTATTTCAGGAGTACGTATTGGTTAATGTTCATTCTTTGGTCTTCAATATATGCCTTCTTGTTTGATGTATATGAATAACTCTTGTTCATATAACATACCATTTCCGTTCAAGTTATTGAGTTTGTATCCTTGAGGATCGCCACAAATTACTTTTTTGATTTTAAATATTTCCTCAGTAAAACGAGGAAGGGAGACAATTGCAAATAATGTTTTCTTATCTTGAAATTGTAACTGTTTCATAAGTTTTGATTTAGGCGTTCCAAATGAATCAGTTGCCGATTGACCTAATTCATTAATCAATACCTTTAGCCTGTTTTGTTATTTGTTTGCTTCAACATGAGTTATGTTTATTGAACAGTGTTGAGTGTTCTTTTTTGTTTTATTTTGTGAGAAATATGCCCACATTATACACATTCTAATTTTTTGCTTTCTGTTAAACCTTTCAAATACAGACTCTTTTGACAGAGGAAGTTGGAACGAATTCCATGTTTTCCTTTCCCAACAGAACCCAAAATTGTTTGCTGTAAAACTCTTTGCTTAATCAAACTGTATCTTCACAGCCTTTTGCTTTGTTTCTGATTGCTCTGTTTTTAAAACTATGTGTTATCTCCTTTTTTCGTTTGTTTTTCTCTTTTTGACCCCGTGTTCTTGCATAATTCAAATGGTTGCATGTCAACAATGTATGTCTGCTACTGATCATCCTCGTTACTTGCACATATCCTTCTGTAGGGACATCTTTGTCTCTCTTGTTCGTATAATGTAGACTATACAGTTAACCGTTCTTTCAATTCAGCGAATTTTATTTTATGTTTTGTCCCGTTTCATTTATTTTCGCAATTGTGTGATATTTGTGAAAGCAACTGAATTTCAGGATCGCCGAAAAAATGTCTTTAAATACTGTTTTTTTTTATTGCTTTACAAAGTCCATCTTTGGTGAGGCTCTTCGAGCCAGCAGAAAATCTACGTACAACAAGAACTTGTATTTTCAATAATTTATCATGTTTCTTCAATCTTTTAAACGTACGAATGATTCCAGAATTATGTCACACTTTCCCATATATGTTGTGAATCTAAAACTGCTCTATCATATGCTAGTTCATAATGTGCTGTTTGAAATACATTTGTTTTTATAATCTCTTTGTTTTGTCGAATTGTTGCAGATTGACCTTGTAAATTTGTAAAAATCTTCAAGTTCTACTGCAAATTTAGCGCATGAAATATGAAATGTCTTCCTTCTTCGTACTGCACTGTTTAGATAATCTTCATAGCAGGTTTGGTGGTGCTTGTTTTGAAGTTATCATCATTAAATGAACTCTGTAAATGTGCATTTCCTTAAACATTGCAGAATAGGTTTTTATGTTAAAATCGACACATTAACATGTTTATTCTCTTTCAAGTTGCATTGTTCCAATGCTAGCTTTTACATCATCCTTATTCCATTCAAACTTGTAAGAAAATGCAAATTATAGCTTGGTATCAATATATTGCTTTTACATTAAACTCCTTTAACATTTTGTATCATCTATGCGAAAACTGTTGAATGTGTCAAACTGCAGCTTTGTGCCATTTGTTTCTGATGTGTAAAAAAATAACATTAAATTATGCTGTACTAGCTCACCATGTATGCTAATGTAGAAACTATACCGAAAGAAGAGAATGATTTATTTTGCATGGGTGAATATCATACTAATTTAAAATTTACATGCGGGCAAGCACATCTAGTAGTTTCCATACTGAGGGGGGGGTACTTATAATGTATATGCGTATAATTTTGTTTTGTATTTATTATTTGTGAACTTCAAAAAGATAGTGCTAATTAAAATTTTGCAAGCGGCCCAGCACTTACATTATGTTAACTACTATATCTGCATGTAACTTTGACGGTGTATTGTTTATAACATTCTTACCCACCCGGAGGGAAAGTGTATGGAAATTACATGCATGTCACAGCACACTTTGTTTTTTTACACTAATGATTGTTTACAATTTGTTTATGGATGTACCTTATTGTTAAAGTTTTAGTTGTATGGCATAATATCTCTTGTAGGTATTTTATATTCGTTTGTATTGGCTCGTATATTGCTTTTGGTTATCGATACTCACTGCAGGGGGAAAATAGGCCATATTGAACCACGTTTCTGACAATAATGACTTTGCTGGTTTTAGATTAGCACAACTATTTCAGTACTAATCTTCTGGCATAATTATAGTTGTTATGATTATAGTTACAAGAAAAACTAACAAGGAACCGAATTGAAGAAAAAAACAAACATTTTTGTAATATATTGTGGACATGTTTTATATCCGACGTTCGCCATTCCTAATTAGAATTAGGCACCGTTATGAATTATGTTTGCAACACTACCTCTCCCCTAATAATGGCGGTGAAAACCCTATCTATCCCCTAATAACAGGAATGACAGCCCTACCTCTCTCATAATCATGGCGATGACAACCGTACCTGTTCCTTAATTATGGATAATGTAACCCTACCTCTTCCCTAATCACAGGGATGATAACCATGCCTCTCCTAATCACAGGTATGACAACCCTAACTCTTCCCTAATCAAAAGAATGACAGCCCTACCTCTCCCCTAATCATGACGGTGACAGCACTACCTCTCTACTAATTATAGGCATGACAACCATACCTCTGCTCTAATCACAGGGATGACAACCATACCTCTCTAATAATCAAAAGGATAACAATCCTACGTATCGCCTAATCATGGGGATGATGAGGATTTTACAGGGTGAAATGAGGATAAATTTTTGCTACAAGTTCTATTGGTTTAAAAATCAGTTTATGGAGGTTTTCCATCATTTCCTATTATACTGTAAATCAGTAAAGAATAGATAAGGTGCACAAGGGATGCGTAATTGTATCCGTCAGGAAACGTAAACGAGCTCTATTATTTTCGTGGTTTTGTGGGTAGTTAACATTTGTGGTTTTGCCGGTCATAGTTTGCATATTTGTAGGTAGTTACATTCGTAGATTAACCGCTGAAAAAAAAATACAAAAGCATAAAACTACAGCGGCAACAATGGTGGTCGCTTTGATGGTTAAATCAATACTACCACCTGTATGAGCACAAATCAAACACCTGTCAAGACCAATCACTTACACTCGACATCAAAGGAAGCAAACGCAGCCAACAACACTAAGCTAATCGGTTATTAAAGTATATGTGTTGGTTCTCTTCCTAAAGATACTGTCCATAAAGTTGCACTATCAGTACTTTCTGACGACCATGGCGTTACCACAGTGGCTTATGAGTGATAAAATTCAACTTAGATCCCCACAGTGATGTGTGTACTTCAATAGGTTGCTGCGATTATTGTATATACATAGAGTTTTATTAGTAATTCTGCTTGAAACAATATTTCTAGTATTTACAGTCATATTGTTCATTGGCATTAAGCATTTATGGATTAAATAAGACGCCCTTTAACGAGGACTAACATTTGTGGACAACAGTTTCATTTGAATGAAGAATCAATTTGAATAAGTATTAAATATAAGTTTTCATATACTACTATCATTTATTAAATTTTCTTTCGTTTTCAGTAAAAAATACCTTATGCTTTTTCTGACTTTTCTCTATCATTACTTATCTCGCAGCAGATTGATTGAAGGCAGTGAGTGGAATTTACAGTTTCCAAATGCCCTATATATATGTGTGCGTTGAAGGAAAATAAAATGCTTTATAATTCTTTATTTTGAAAGGGTTAATATAAAACAAACTCATCTAAAATTTAATATTTTATTACCAGATTACAGAAATGACGTTGATTTATCAAATAGTTTTGTTGATCTCGAGGAATGAAAGACAATAAGAACACGAGGAGTGGCTTCTTCATCGTATGTGGCTAATTTGCAGATAGGTCTTTAAATTCGCGATTTGGAGCAATAATGAAATCCACGAAAATTGGTACCCCACGAAGATTAGTGAAACCACACTACTTTGCTAAGTTGAAACAGAGAATACATCTCACCATAAGAACATGCAGGAAGGAGGCCGGTGTTCGGGAAGAATTGTGAGTCCATCGGATAACATCCACAGTACAAACGTTTTCGTTGCTAGAACTTTCAGATAATACAAATGTATATTTCAGTGCAATATCATCTGTTTCTATTTTAGGTAGTTCAAAACTTAACTTTTCTTTGGAGCAAGAATTCTGAAACTTGATTAAAAAAGAAACGCGATATCACCATATCTCTGCTTCTATATAAGCAAATGACTCTTTAGTACCAATTTTGTATAACAAATGACTCGTTAAAACAACTGCTAGGAATTTTAACACGTTTGCTCAGAGGTCCTGATTATTAGTCTTTGCGCATGTTGTTAGAGTCTGCTGAGACCAACATATGATCGCCGTCTTCACAAAGCGCATTTAAAATTGAAAAAAGAAAATATATCATGCTAATATGGATTTTTAGGGTCAATCTTTCTCTCTGCTATCTTGTGCCTATTGGTTAAAATTTTCAGCTTTGTTTCCGATGATAGCTCGCAGAAGCATATGTTGTCTTCGTAACCTGTAATTATTGTATATGTCACAGAGTCTCCTCTCTTTTGGGAGAAAAAGTAGGCTCTTTGCAATTGTGCTGATGACATCCCCACTTCCAATGCCCTTTTTAGACCATATTTCTCTGCAGTTTTAAGATGGAAGAAAAACAGGTCGTACATTCCGTCTCTAGTTTCCCTACTTTCGTTGAACTGTTGTGTGATATATTCTTCGCATTTCGCCAGAATTCCTTCATGCTGAAATTTGTGCGCAATTGTCACTACTCCTTCCAGATTTGTGTCTGAAAAAGTAATAGCAACAACAAGAACATTACTACTACTGCTACTACTACTACTATTACTGCTTCCACTACTACTACGACTATTACTACTACTAATAATAATAATAATAAAAACAATGATAATAATAATTTCCCTGAATGTATTTTGAATGTCTGATGGGTTTCCCAAAAGTAAACACTTATTATTTTTTTAATATCAGATCAAATATTTACTTGTACCAAAAAAACATGTCTATATATAAGACTTGCGTTAACCTGTAAATAACTCATAATATATGGAAAGCTGCGCCACTGTACACATTACTCGTGAATGCATGAAAAGAAGCTTACATTGCACTATTTTTCTATACGGTGTAAACAACATTGTCATTTGAGTGAGAAAAGGTCACTGTGACTAATATCCCCTAAAGTAGTTCTCAACGAAGCAAATAATATCCTAAGTTACGTAAAGATACCATGCCTATTGTTTTGTTTATGGTGAGGAACTAAAGTTTAAGTATTGGAGATAAACAGTAAACATCAAATTCGTTAGTGTGAGAAAAGTAGGTTATTTGGGATCTAATTTCTTCTGGGGTGATTGAAAATAATAAATACAAACACAGTCTGATCAAGTCCAATAACGCTATCTTAACTTAAGTTAAAGGTAATATCATTTAACAAATAAATAAAACGCAATAGCACGTTATCTTAGAAATAAATCATTATCGTCAGAAAAGTAGCTACTATTAACATATTACCTACTTGGGTAGCTCCCAATTATAAAAGCTAATGAATATATTGTTACTACATTTGGAAACTTTTGAGGTAAGAAATAACTTTGACACTAGGGATAACCTGCAAATGACTAATGTATGCAGGAAAAGTATAACATTTTGATCTATCCAGCCGGTCCTGAGGTGGTCCTAACTGAAGCAATACAACATCATGACATAATTACATGAACATATCATTCCAATAACTTTGATAACGCCGGGAGAGAAATTCTGAAATGTGGTACTAATCTAAAAACAACAAAGTTATTATTCTCAGAAACGTAGTTAACTGTAACCTAGTTTGCCCATGCGGTTGTTGTTAATAAAGCTAAGTCTTATCATGGTCAGTTTGAAAGGAGATACCTACAACATAAGTTATATCAGGGAAATAAAACTTTAACAATAAGCTACGCCCGTATCAAAACAAAAGTCATTAGTGTAAGAAAATAAGGTTGCTGTGACATGCATGTTCTTTACCGCCCGGTGGTTAAGCATGTTACAAAGAATACACTGGCCAAATTACATGCAGATATAGTTTTCTTACATTATGTGAGTGCTAAAGCACTTGTACATTTTAAATTAGTATATCTTTTTGAAGTCCAAAACAAATAGATACAACATGAAAATTATACGCTTATAAATTATAAATATCGTCATCTCAGTACGTAAACTGTTGAATGTGCCTGCTCGCATGTAAGTTTTAAATGAGTAATATATTTTTCCTTCCACAGTAAATTATTCTTCATCAATTTAATTTTACCTATATATATATATATATATATATATATATATATATATATGTATATATATATGTATATATATGTATATATATATTATATATATATATATACATATATACATGCCTACTCTAGCACACACGGTTAGCTAGTACAAACAAACACAGCCTAATTAAAAAAAAATTTTACGCATCAGAAACAATGGCACAAAGCTACATTGTGACACATTAAACAATTTTCAAATAGGTAATACAATTATATAATGAGTTTAGCATAAAAGCAATAATATCGGTATCAAGCGGTAATGTACATTGCTTTATAAGCTTGAAATGGGACAAGGGTGTTGTTAAAGCAAGTTTTGGAACAATGTTAATTACAAGGGAATACACATGCTGGTTTGTACATTTTAGCATAACAAATCTATCCTGCAATGTTTTAAAAAAATACAGATTTACTTACTTTATTTATTGATGATACCATCGAGATAGCACAATCAGCATCGTTAGCAAGATTATCCAAACAGTGTAATACGAAGAAGGAAGAAATTACGTATTTGCTGCGAACAAATATACAAACTTTCATTTGGATATATATGCAGTACAACTTTAAGATCTTGTAAATTTACAGCGTCAATCTGCAGAGATTTACAAATAGTTCGATTTCAAACAGCAAGCAGTATACGAAGTAGCAGCTTTAGTCTAACGATCGAAATAGAAAAGTGTGACATAATTCTGAAATCATTCATAAGTTGAAAAATATTGAAGAAACATGACGTATATATTACTGCTGCTGGTGGATGCTCTGTTGAATTAAAGAGCCACCAAAGGTGGGCTTTTTAGATCATGAAAATGAACAGTGTTTAAAACATTTTATCTGCGATCCTGAAAGTCCGGTTGCTTTTACAAACATCACACAATAGTGAAAATAAATTAAATGGCACAAACAGAATAGAAAATACACTAAACTGAAAGAATGATTAACTGTATAGTCTACACACACATTGTGAAAGCAAAGGAGAAAAATATGTTCCTACACAAGGGTCGATGCAAGTCACGAGGATGATCGGTGGCAGGCAGACATTGTTTACGTGCAAGCATTCGAAATATACAAGAACAGAGACAAATACGTTTTGACAGTGATAGGTATTTTCTCAAAATACGCTTGTCTCAAAAATGAAAAACCGAAAAACTAAGAATACACGAAGTCATTTTTTTTAAAAAGACACTGCAAAAGCGAAGGCCTGCATAGATATAATTTGATGAAAGAAATGAGTTTTGTTGGGAAAGAAAAGCATTGAATAGTTTCCGGCTTTCTTTGACAAACAATGTCCGTAGTGGAATGGTTTGACAGAAAGTAAAAGACTAAAATGTGTAGAATGTGTACATATTTCTTACAAAGCGAAACAAAAAATAACACTTATCACCGTTCAGTAAAAGGTCGAAGCAAGCGAGGAAGAAAACAAGACTAAAGGTATGGATCAACAACTGATACATTTGGAAAGCCAAACTTGATGAAACAATTAGATTATTTGCAATTGTCTATCTTCCTCACTTTATCGAGGGAACATTTAAAATCAGACAAGTATTTGTTGGTGATCCGCAAAGTTATAAGCACAAACACTTGAAGGGAGATGACATGTTTTACGAACAAGAGTTATATATATATATATATGTGTGTGTGTGTGTGTGTGTACTATGGATTTTTCCCGACAGAATATGTACCATGTAAAATTTCAACGCATGTATAAAACCTTCATCCCTATAGAATTACCATTATTTTAATCAAAATCGTTTGATTTAGGAATAATGTTTACATCGCATTGATCAAGCAGATACCAGTACAATTTCACAGTGTGTAGATATACCGGTTTTGAAAATTCACTTTTTACAGAACTTTCATTTGAGACCCAGTAGAGAAATTAAACGAAACAAATAAATGGTACAATCTATATTGGATGTTGTTGACAAAGTCGAATCCTGCAGTATTCGAAATGAATCAATAGTTATACAATTTTAAAAACGCAACGGAGAACAATTGACAGGATATAGAAAAAACGGAATAGAAAATACAATAGGTGAAAATGTAAAGATTAGAGACAAAATTAAAAGAAAATTGCATGTGAGTCTAGAAATACTGTAAAAAGACAATCCGTGGATTTGCACAAGAGAACCAATTTTATACTCATTTCTGAATGCGAAATAATTGACATTATGTCTGTATCAGACATAGCTACAACACTGCATTTGTAGATCTTTCGAAACATTAGAAGACTCCAGTCACGGAAACCTAACCTCCAGATATGGAATTCAGTTTCAAAGGTCTAACAAGTACAGCACCATACCTTTGTCCTGCATCGCTACAATGAACCCTGATATTGAAAAAATATTTCACAAAATAAAAAGTTACTACGCTGAAACTAAATTTGTATGTATAAACCATTAAAACATTTTCATAGATGCACTTTAAACTTTGCCATGATGACTATGACAAAATACAGATCACATGAGTGGCATGAAATCTTGACAGAATCAACGAAACTGGGCATGGTGGATGGCAGCAGCTGATTGTGGTCAATCTTATTGACATTTAACAGACAAAAATAAACATTATTAATCAAATCAGAAATACGTATTTCATGTTTGATTCCAGATGCAAAAACTGCTGTCTCGATATAAAACACCTTTTGCCCATAACGGTGCATTCAAACCCATGCTCATTTGCAACAAATTTAAACTTCCACTAGAAAATGACTAGGGATAACTAAAAGGCCCCCCCCCCCCCAAACAAAAACAAAAAACAAAAGAAAAAAAAAAACAAAAAACAAAAACAAAACAACAATAAATACTTCATCGATTATAGGCCAGAAGACAATGACAAAAGTACACCAATGTTATTACGCACCTACACCTTTTGTTGTGTTATCTGCTATTAAGGGTGAAAATAAATATGGAGCAGGAACTGTTGAATACTGGAGAAGATTGTCAGCTGATGAACTTAATTATATGACAGACAAAAATAAACTTACTGGATTAGCATAATTCTTCATGCATGATATCAAAGGACTTACAGAGGGAACAGCTACATTGAATGAAAGAGCAAGGTCCTAGGTAATATGTATTTTACGTGCACAGGTGCAAAACAGAACATCTATCACACAGTCCGTTTTGACAGAAGTAGAGACACTGTTAAAAAGTTAATTAAGCTATTAATTTTAGAACAGCAATGTAAAAACTCAATTGTAGACACTGTGACCAAGTTTGAACAATACGTAACAGTTTCAAAAGGGAAATTGGACATTGTGGTTGGTGATGACAGCGTGTTCTTAATACTTAGTGACATGGTGATGAAAATGGGTGGCATCGTGGGATACGGCAATAATTTACATATTTCCCTTGATTCATTTAAACTGGTTTTAAACCCTACCATACATACCGAGGTAGTAAAGAGCGGTATCTCAAAAAGTTACAACCAGAAACTGTTGTCGACAAAAAAAATGATAAATTATGTAAAACTTATGTAGAAAAGAATGACATTGACAACTCTGTTCCTGTAGCGACTAAATCCATTGTATCACATTCACCAATGTGATTGTGACTACTGTAAAAGTTGCCCATAACTGAATGACATATGACAATTTAGGAATGCTACAAAACAATATTGACCGCTGAGAGCAAACTCTGACCATGAAATAAACAAAGAATCAGATAGTAAGAATTGTTAGAGAGGATATGGCTTTTTTTCTTCTTTAAATAGGTTATCAACCTCAAATTCTTCTAGATGATTTTGTTATACATATAATCAAAATTACAGATAATGAACCTACTAATGCCACAACAAGAAAAATAATATTCTCAGCAAGTAAAGAAACAATTAGTCTAACCTAAGAAACCAATTACCAATAACTGCAGGCAATGCTGATACTGCCGTTTTATATAGATGGAACAAATCGTTGGTACTTTTAAAGTCTTTTTAATATGGTTCAGAATTTATTCATTTGGAGTAGGAGATTGGCGAGAACTTGGAGTATGAGCAGCAAAACGAAAAATAACACTTTTCACAGTATTAGATATGGACAGAGCAACTGTTCGTATTGTCATTGATATCGCTGTATCAATAGCAACTATTGCTACCACTTTTACTATGAATATTAGTTATAGTCGTTTTAAGAGAAAGAAGTTTCCTTCTTATCATTTCTTTATTAATTTTCCATGTTGAACATGTAAATATGTTCAAATTGTTCGATATTGACAAATATTTCTAACCTCATAGCATGAACCTTGTCTAGTTTATTTTGCAAACGTTTTTCATGATCATTGGTTTTTTCCTTAGTTTTTCCTTTACGTATCTTATCAGTTCACCATATTGTTTGAGTTCTACTTTAAAAATTTCAATTTCTGAAGCGGCAATTTCAACAGCGTCTATATATTCTCTCATAATTATGTCTTCCTGAGTGGTAAATAACACGCAGATACTTTCTTCTCTTTTTTATTTTTTTATTTATTTTTTTTAAAATTCTCACTGGAATACACCTGGCTGAAGATTTTGTCTCATTACCAAATAATTCACTCAAATCAGTATGTCCTTTTCTGAATCTACTAGTTAGATTGTTCGCACTAGTACACACTTTTTTCAGTAATGTGATACATGCAGTATCTTGTATTTGTTGTCTCTGCCGGACAGTAGGCTTTAGTGGATTTTAGGTTGTGTCTCAGACATTGGGCATTTTATTGGCTGACACTCTGCATTCGCGCTAACATTCGGGCCGCTGCTGTCGCTGCCCCCATGCTTTACTGTCTCGTATGTGCCTATAAGTTCACTGAATCTGTCCTGAAATTTTATCTTTAATTGTAAATGTAGGTTCTGTATGTCGATTTGTTAAATCGTCAGCATAAAGTTTTTTTCTCTCTATTGAACTAGGTGATACAAGGTTTGTGCGGTTGTTTTGGGCGACCCTTAAATCAACTGCATCCCAAGATCTCTCTTTTGCATTTACTATTAGTATCCAAGATCTCTCTTTGGGTTGTATATGCATTTACTATTAGTATCCAAGATCTCTCTTTGGGTTGTATATGCATTTACTATTAGTATCCAAGATCTCTCTTTGCATTTACTATTAGTATCTCTTCACATACCTCTTGCATATTATATGAAGATGAAGAGTCTTGAAGCACGTGCTAATCAAAGCGATCAGTGAGAATGATATCAAGCAAGAAGAGTTAATTTTTGTCATCAACACGTCCAACCGAAAGAGAAATATAGTTAATGATTACTGTCTATCAAGGAAGAAGTACTTTGTTTCTAATTGATGGCCGTGGGAATCTTGAGTACGTAAAAGAGAAAGCAACTAACCTAATTAGTTTTTAGTGGTAACACTTTAAAATGCCTTTATGGCTTATACTACTCAAGGAAAAATGTAATCATAGATTTTAGAGAAAATTCACGTTTTTGTTGCTTTCTACTGTAAGGACAAAAACGAAGTTAGAACTATCTCATTGCGAAAGAGCTTGTCACAGATGATGTACAGAAAGAAATAGTTGATATTTTGAAACAGAACACATCAAAAAGAATGAGTTTAGAGCTTCTCTTTGACTATAGAGTCGGATTGCTTTTATAAAATAGAATCTCGTTACTGAAGCCGAGGTCTATGACACTATAATCAATTTTCGTGCGGTTTTTTTTCCATGGTTCACTTACACGAGAGACTGCTTATCTTGAACACGCTAGTCGGACAATTTATTTATGTATTTATGTTGGCTGGCCTTGTTGTACACTCTATGATATATATATATATGATCGCGGAGTATATATTTAATCTGCTTTTTATTTAGCTTATTTATACAATGAGGTAGTTCTCAAATTATGTTGTTGTTTTTTCCTCAGCAAGGATAACTCGATTAACAAACGTCTTACACTGCAATATAACGCCGTTGCTTTCCGCTTCAAATCTTACTTACTCCACTATAATTGTTACGCTATAATAGCAAATCAAGCGAAGATATTTTGTTGTGTGCTTTATACAGGCTGCTCAGTTCACTGCACTGCGTTAGCATTAACGAGTTTCTGTATGTATCTTTGTTTGTGTCGTATGATCTCTGCACTTATAAACTCAATTTATTGTTAGTAATAAGATTTCAATATCACAAGAGTACTGTTGTGACATAATGTGTATAATGAAAATTAAAATGTTCTAAGTGTGATCATTTTGTTGTGTATATAGGTCAAATCCTGTACGAAAATAGTCCGTGTTGCGTAATAAAACTCTCTATAGGTCGTGGTCCTATACACTTAAAGCAGATTATATGAGTTATTAAGCTGATGTAATGTGCATGGTATAAGTAGCTGGTTTAATGACTGAACTCACATCAATAAGAGTTTTATTGATACTTCATTTATTGATTTTTATTTTCTTTGGGGTGGAGTTACCTGGCACACCTCCAGATCTCCTGATGTTCTTATTGTCTCTGTGAATACTACCCAGAGTAGATATACATAACAATTTTCAGCGCGATTATTTATTTTGCACTCGATGATTGTACTAATTAAAATTTTACAAGTGGGCAAACACATCAAGTAATATACATAATAAGAGAACGGTAATTAGAATTTATGAAGGTGAGGACTCGAGGTGCACGCGAATTCACTCGCTAGACAAACGGAATTGGGCACTCAGCTATATGCACATACACACACTGGATTTCTATTGAGAACTGCAAAGTTATATACATTCAATTATAATTATAAATTGATACCTACAGACAAAACAGAGAGGAAAGTGCCAATTCCTGGATCTCGCATTATAGACGTTAAGATATATGATTATGTGAAATGAATGTATATATAATGAGCAAAATATAATGCAAGAGGTTACAGAGCTGTAATTCGTGCAAGGCGGCCGGAATCAAACCCATGTCGAGAGTAATGGCAACTAACGCCTAGCTTTCACGCACCAGGAACTCAACTCACACCGCCATGTACTCATCACAAGAAAAGGATAAAACAGGGCCGAAGGACTCGATGTGCCAACATAAAATCCTTACATTAAATCCAACGTTAAATCCTTCCACAAATTATCATGCTATAGGGTTCTTTCAACTGTAGCTCTCCTCCGCTGTCGTTGTACGAAAGGGACAAGCCTTGTTGCTTAGCATGAACGTCGCTCTGCGCCAAGGCATCGCCGCTCTACAACGTGGACATCATTTATTGGTGCCAAAAAGAGAACTGGTTTGAGCCGACTGTTTTGAATATTGACCTGACCATCAGACACTAAATAAACATACAGTTTGCGAGCATTTATATTTCTGTTCCCGTTAATTTAAAAATCAATACCCGAGCATATGTTGACTAATGTATGACCTCTATCATGTAATCTGTTATCGTCTGTACTTCTCAAATCAAACCAGATGGAGTGAATGTCAGAGTAAAATGTTTTAACACGTACCTTTTTTAAGTTATATGCGCTTTTGTTGCTCATCAAAAACATACTTAGTGGCTTCTGCAACTTTTTTAATCAAATGAAAATCCTGCGAATAAACCATGTTTGGCAAAGGTTATATAGTCACCGAGATTTATTCAACTGCCGAGTTGTATATCTTTTCATGATCACTTCCTCCAATCTTTTCGCACGTTATCAAAACGCTCTATAAGCTCACTCTGGCGAAAATCAACAGTAAAGTTCGTTAAAGTGTATTGTCTGTTATGTCGATGATTCTCTCTCTCTCTCGCTCATGATATAGTCGTAAAAGAAAGCAACACCATTTCTAAATTTATTATTTACTGATTGCGCAATTGATTCGGAAGGAATTGTATCTTACTGCAAACAAATGTCTTTATGTTTGTAATCGTGATTGTCATTTTCTATCATTTCATATACTTTTACAAGTGTTCTGTTAAATCTGAAATCCTTATGAAATGCTCGTGGAAACAGTATACACTCATCTGTAAGTATCTGAAAGTCAAACAGTATTCGAATCTTCTTTCCGAACATAACAACTTGTACAGATTCAGTACCAGTACTTTCCTCGTTATCATCTCGTGATTTCAAATTTCTCAATTTTTCACCCATGGTGCTTGCTCAATTTGTTTGTTCTAACTAATACAGATCACCACAAATCTTTGAATTTCGTGAAAATGATGTAGTATATGAAGTGTCCAGGGACATTATACACATACTTACGTATGTACGACCTGTAGTCCTCTAAGGATAAAACCAAAATATAAAAATCAGATATACTATGCATTATATTATAAGGATCCAAATGCTGGAAAAGCACCCAAGGCATCCGAAGGTAACCGGACACATGCCACACTAAGTGAGTTAGAAGAATAAGAATAAGAATAAGTATTTAGCCGAACATGATACAGAATAATGAACTGATGACAACGTGCAATGCAAGACCTCTATCAGAAGAAGTAGAAGGGCGCAGATGGAGATGACATGGACATGTCTTAAGGATGAATCCAGACAGCTTGCCCAAGATGACACTGAAGGGAAGAGAACGCCCGAAAGAGACCTGGAAACACTCCATGGACAAGGAGCTCAAACAGATCAATCTGACGTGGACAACAGCAAGCCTCCAAGCAGCAGACCTCCAGGGTTGGCGATGACTCGTAGATGCCTTATTTGTCGCGTGTGGTTACGACGAGAACTGAGTGAGAGAGATAAACAAGACAGGAAAGGGAAAATGAAATGGAATATTAAATTTATTTAATTATTAAATGTGTATAACCCACAAATCATGCTGTATCATCAGTGACGTTACTTAAAGAAACGAAGAATAAATAGTAAACATGTAGACATATCTGGGTAATTGGATTTAAAAATAAATAACTCAGTGATGTTTCATAATCAGATTTTGTTAATCTAAGTGTCTCGATAACTATATGGCAATATTCGCTAACAGTTCTCTTCTTATTTAAGGTGAGTCAATTTGATAGATTTCTCAATTATTCGTAGAAAAACTGTAGTGTTAGCCTTAGTCGAATTTGCTTTAAGTATGACTCAACTGTTCCTGGCAGTAAAAGTAAACAGACATTCCATACTGAATTGGAACTAATATACACCGACAGCTGGTTTATGTTATGCCTTCACTAGAGTTTAAGTTCCATGAGAAAAATACGTTAGGGCAGTCTTGTCTCCCCTTCACAACTGTTATGATGTATGTTATGTAGTTAATAAATAGTATAGATCGCCTACTGGAGTTTCTCTTAAATAATAAATAACATTACATGGTAGCAGCGGTACAAACACAAGACTATCAGAGTTGAATATGGCTTCATTTCAATTCACGAATCCGGACAAATTTGACTTTTCGAGACCTGAAACATGGGAAAAGTGGTTTCAGCGCTTTGAACGCTTTCGTGAAGCATCTGGACTTAGTGAAAAAGAGGAAGAAATTCAAGTGAATAACTTGATTTATCTCATGGGAAGTGAAGCTGATGACATTTTGTCTTCGTTCAACCTGACAGCGGAGGATGACAAGAAGTGGAAGCCCGTGACCGATAGATTCATGCGGTATTTCACTCCAAAGAGGAATGTAATTTTTGAAAGAGCAAAATTTAATTAGAGAACATAGGAAGAGGGAGAAATAGTGGACAGTTTTTTAACAGCTCTTCATGTTTTAGCGGATAATTGCGATTTCGGGCCATTACATGATGAACTGATCAGAGATCAACTTGTAGTTGGACTGCGAGATCCAAAACTGTCGGAAAAATTGCAGTTAGATGCAAATCTAACCCTAGAGACTGCCATTAGTCAAGCTCGACAAAAATGAGGCCGTACGAAAGCAACAGTCAATTGTACGAGCAACTGGAGAACGAATGACTGCAATGGATGCAATAAAATCGTCTTCTCAGAAGTAAGTGAAGCAGAAACATAAAATCCCAAAATTTCAACAGAAAAATTTAAGCAAAAAAGGATGCACAAGATGTGGAAATAAATCAAATCATTATTGGGAGCAATGCCCAGCAAAAGGAGCAAAATATCACAAGTGTATGAAAAGAAGACAATGCAAAATGCTGCCTGTCAAGATCAGCAGTTCGCACACTAGAATCCAGAGCGGAACCTGGATTTCTAGGGTCTATCAGCACAAAGAAGGGTCAACCGTAGATAACGCGTGTCAGATTGAACAACACTTCAATTTTATTCAAAATTGATACTGGGGCTGATGTGACTGTAATTAATGAAAGGCATTTACGAAAGATTGGTGATCAAAAACTATCAAAGTCTGATAGAAAATTGTACGGCCCTGGAAACTCTGTACTTAAAGTGCTGGGAAAATTTACACGTGAAATGGAATCGAACAATGCATTCAATGTACTAGACATATTTGTTGTAAAGGGATTGAATCAGGCACTCTTGGGCAGGCCCGCGATACAGGCTCTCAAGATTATTGAACAGGTAAATATATCCTCAGTAGATGCCTCAGATCAAAATGCAAGCAAAAATCACAAAAAATCTGTAAAATTAGATAGAGATTATCGCAAGAAATTCTCAAATTTGTTTAAAGGCCTAGGGAAAATAAAATGGTTTTATAAGATAACTCTGGACAAAAATGCCAAAACCTTAAGCCTTATCCACCGACATCTGGTTTATGTTATGCCTTCACTAGGGTTTAAGTTCCATGAGAAAAATACGTTTAGGGCAGTCCTGTCTCCCCTTCAGAACTGTTATGGTGTCTGTTATGTAGTTAATAAATAGTATAGATCGCCTACTGGAGTTTATCTTAAATAATAAATAACGTTACCAAAACTATAGGGATAAAAGTGTTCAAATTAACAGGGTATAATCGTATTTTCTGTAAGGGACTTCATTTATGTGACCCTAACAATGCTTCAAAGCTTAATGATCATTTCGTTTTTTAGTGGCGGGAAAAAAACAGAATTGAATAGAACTTTTTTGACCAATGTGTCCATACTGAAGCAGAGTAATGACACAACAAAATCACGCTAATATATGACTACTTCAATGAACAACTAGTTTAAAGATTTAATACATACCTAATGGTAGTTACAATGCATAATATGGATATATGTATGCGTGTATGTATGTATGTATGTATGTATGTATGTATGTATGTATGTATGTATGTATGTATGTATGTATGTATGTATGTATGTATGTATGTATGTATGTATGTATGTATGTATGTAGTCTGCCATAACCCGCCGTTACTTTATAGAAGCACGCAATTCACTCCCCATCTTTGAAGATGCATTATGTAGGACGCTCATTTGTGGAGTATTAAAAGATTGTATATCAATACTGGCAAGCTGATAACACATAAGAAATTGAATTGTGTACAGTCATTTATGGCTGAGAAAATAAATATAACGCTGACCTCGGATTTAACATACAATCATCAATCTATCACCATACATAGTGGAGGAGTGACTGACTTAAGTTTTATCAGTCCAAACTGGTGGAAATGGTTAACTTTAGTGCCAGTAGCTAAATCTAGGGCGATAACAAATCAGATTAGCAAAATACTGTAGTTAGATTCATACAGCGATCATAATTGATTTGTTAACGTAACCCAGAAACAATTAGGTGTTCAGATACGTCGGACTCCGTTGTATCCTATTGTATGGGCGAATTCAATCCGATCGAGTTATTGCTTAATAGTATGTTGTCCTTGGAGATAGTACGAATTACCGGCAACGGTCGGTCATGGTGATCACAGACAAGTTTTTATATACAGTCATGAAATTGGTTGGTGTGTTCACGTGTGAAATCACCACAGTTCGAGTTTTAGTGTCCTTTCCCACAACCCTTTCGTTGTAAGAAAATCTAGATTTTAAAATCGATTGGGACCATGCCTTGGCGTTTGGAAGATACAAAATACGTTTTAGTTGCTATAAGTAATAAAATAAATATTCATCTTATTGATATAGGGCAAGCGGGATTGAAAACATCGCCTAAATATTATATCCTCTGTTTAAAGCGACTACCCAATATCACGATCGCGTGGATTCGACTATTTTAGTATTTTCGATAGGGATGTGCTCCGACTTCGACCCCAAAGTAGCAATCCAAATATCTAAAATGGGGTGGAAAAGGTCAATTAAAAACTCGTATTGGTACTTTTCATGCTACATGGAATTTTTCTTTTTGTCATTGACATAAAGCACTCTTTTCTAGACACCCTTGCGTCTGTGGTCATGAAAACTGATGTGTACATTCACCAGTATCACATACGTTAACACTTATAAATAGTAATGTATGGTTGCAATGACCTACTTTTCTTGCCTACAGTAACCACAGCAGCTCGTATAGTTGCTTACAATTTACCTAGACACGTACTGCTATTGTTATATATATAGTACATGTATTATGTGTAGATAAATTGTAAGCAACTATACGAGTCCCTGTGGGCTAGATGTAGCATTAAAAAAGAAAGAAACCCCAAACAACCCAAAACAACAACAACAAACAATCACGTTGGTTTACTCTTGGCACATACCTTCAAATTTGTATGAATTAAATACATGAAAGAAGATACAATCTTTAATTTGCGTTGATTTCATGAATGGAAAACACGGTATCATCTCTGTTGTATGCAGTTTCGCTCGCCTCCTCTACTGATACTTTTATAAAGTACGAATATCATTCTTATTTGCATAATTGTTCTGGAACAGTTACATCAATCCTGTGCACCATATATGAAATGAAACGAAATCTATTAAATGAAACGCACTGTTAATTCACTTGTTGTTACATTATCACCATATTTACAATTAGACAATAAAGATATAACATTATTTACCTGTAATGTCCTGCAGTTTCCTGGGATGTAGACATTCAAGGAAAAGTATAATGTCTTTGTAAGCCACATTATCGAGCTGAAGTCTTGACCGGTTTGCGCTATTCTCAATCATATGTGTAAACACATTAGATCCCTCCATAAGAGGATATTTAGCGAAGTGCAGCCGCAGCTCTTTGCCTTCAACCAAGAGAGTGATGTCTTTAACTTTAGACTGCCTGAATAATTCAGGCGGTTGTTCATTTTCTACCAGTACTCCTTTTTCCGTTGGTTGTTGAGGCCCATCACACACAGAAGCCATTACTGAACCAAACGAGACGCAATATTTATGCAAGTAACATGGAACGACACAATAGGCTTAGAGGGTCAAGGAGTTGGAGGCGGTTTGAATATTTATGAGTTTGGGCTGATTGATCTTGAATGGTACACTAGTGTTTTATTTCTGTATACATCAACATGCTCTAGAGGTTAGGACACTTCAGCTGTTCTTGTTGCAAAGATGCATCGCAAGTGATTGTACCTACATATATAATGTGAGTACTGTAATCCGAATCCACTTTACTAGACTTTACAAACATCTCTCTCTCTCTCTCTCTCTGTGCTAAAAGATTGAATTTGCATGTTTTTAAACATTCCGCAGCCAAGTCTGTCCAGTTATCATAACATAGTCAAAATAGATTGTACAGTCATGTAAACCTAAAACATGTTCTCCACCAGTTATGTAAGTAGATACATACACACATGAGGAAATGAGGAAATAAAGTTTATGCCAGTTAAAAGACTGAGACAATCAACAATACATCTCTGTCTCTCTCTCTCTCTGTACATGTCTCTCTCTGTATATATATATATATATATATATATATATATATATATATATATATATATATATATATATATATATATATATATATATATATATATTATAACATATTGACAAGAGTATTTTCGTCTTGAGCATAATCATAACATCATTCATTATCAGTGATTAATGGATTTCATTGCATAATAGTCAATGGTTCAGGACGAAGCTATCAGACAATGCTAATTAGTTTGAACTCGTCTAATATGCATCAAAGTATGTAGAAAAATCATAGAGATAAGGAAGAAGAGGTCCCGTATTTTGTCGATCCAGTCTTTTATTTAGCTAGAAACAAACTTTAGTATTGAGCACACTGAGGCCAAAGTGATCACTCTGTCTAGCTTCCGCTAGGGCATTCTCTGTCAAAATCCACTTTGAGAAGTAAACAACAATTAAACGTCTGACATTTTTTTTATTAGGGAATACTTGTAGATATTGGAAGCAGAGCAGGTTAATCTGGTAACAAAGCTGTTCATGTCTTATAAGTTTAATTTATACAATTAGAGACTTTAAAAGAAAGAATCATTCGGATAATTGAACAATTGATTATTTAGAGAAATGGCATATACTGGGGAATTTAAACAAATGCACTTGTACAATTCAGTTGAATTAACCTTAAGATCAAAATACAACGATGATATAATAAAATATATTTGGTGGATATACATATAGAAGAATGAACACACAGCTGTCATACACGTACAAAGGATTAGGGTTTTTCTCTATCTCAATCTCGCTCTCACATATATACAAAATTCATTTTTAGTAATCGAGTATATGTTTACAAAACCTTGAATCACAGTTCCACTGTGAAAACTAGAGAACAATATAGCACCTGAATAATTCTAGGTATAAAGGGGAGTCACTGGCATATTTCTATGTGTATGTTTTCTATTAATATACAATGCATATTCTATTTTGCCATATTCTATGTTTGCATTTCCAATGTGGTTAAGATGTACATTATTGTTTGTATTTTTTAACCTGCCGATATTTCTTCAAAATTGGATGTGCTTGATATCGGAATACTTCAGGTTCATATCTTTACATTCCATGTGAGTGATTCTTTGTGCATATTGTTAATATTACACTTGTCAACATTCTAAATTGCATTATTCCAAGTCTAAGTAACCTCTCTGCATTCTGACAACTCATTTGATTATATATGTTAGACACCATGCCGATACAAAATAAATGATATCTTGGAAGTTACGATGTAGAACAGTGAAAGCAGCAATTAATTAGCCTAATGCGGGTTGGAATAATATAATCAACGCCATATGTTGTCATAATAGGATATTACAGTATTGTTCCATTATAACAACAAATGGTGCTGTTACATATCGCGCCGTAAATGATAACTGTCCCGGGTCCAGTATAATACATATTATAAATATAAAAGACATATCCATGAATCCCAGAGCCCACGCACAAGCCCTCGCAAGAGGAACACAAAAGCGGCATTTCTTGCTCCCATGATCTGAGTCCGACTATACTGGCAAAATTTCTTACACTTTCTTGAAAACTGAATTATATTATATATTATTTTCTTTATTCCTGACAATAGGCTCATTGGGATCAGGGGATGTTCATTGACAATCTCACCACAATCGGATAATCATTTGATATAGATACACGTAAATATACGTGACATCATTTAAAACACGCTCCTGTATTAGTGATTAAATTATGCCATCTTTTTGTCCGTCCGTCCGCTCGTAAGTTCGTTGTGCCTGTAAGTGTGTCTCATCCCCAACCACTGGCTGGAAATATATATGCTCAAACCTGATTTATTTTTGGGGCTAAGACATCTAAATTATTATTGAGGGGGAACAGGCGGCGAGGACTAGAGGATCAACAATCTTACTGTTTTAAAAAATGTGAAATTTAGGAATTGCTAATGAAATTCTACTAGTTGCCATTTCTTTGCTTACAAATACACCCAAACTCAATGTAACTAATTGTACATATAAGTATATGTAACTTTACTTTATTTTGTATTGTTTGAGTCATCCAATGAAAACCGCGATTTAAGAGAAAATCGTGCTTTGCTTAGCTGATATATTTGACAAATTGGTATAAGATCTGCATCAATGCAACCACCCAATGCCTCCCCCACCTGCCCCCTGTCCCACGTCTCTTCTTCAAGCACTTACTCCAAACTATTGTCTTTTTCTAAATCACCCAAGTGTGAAATACTTCAAATTGACATAATCTTCCCTAAAATGGAGGAGACAGTATAGTGTTTTGCTTAGTTTTACTGTTTCGTGTTAAACTAAATTTACCGCCCTAAAACTTCATTAGAAAATCAATACAGATTCTTAACTTAAATTTGTCAAGTACATGTCTTGCTAAATATAACACTTTCACAAAACTTACATTTAAAGAAAATATTGACGAGTTCCACATTGTGTATGATTGTCATATTACTGAGTAGGAAGTAATTTGTTAGTTTTATTTATTTTATTTTGTAGAAATAACATTATCTTTTATGAACAAAGAAAACTATATGAATAATATTAGGTATTCATTTATTCTCACAAGCTCAATAAACATCCTTGTGTCATAAATGTTTGCCAATGATTTTACCCAAAAAAAAAACAACGAAAAAAAGCTAACAAATGATGCTCTCTTGCGAAATTATCCACGTAATCAGTTCCATGGGTATTCGACAGATGATTTGCTTACAGACGGATGATTTAGAGCACGTATGGTACATTAAGTTTAAGGGCTGTTTTGCAGGGCCAGGAATGCACCGAATACCTTTGATCAGTACTGTTGTCACCACGCAGACCACTTATATCATCAGGGACGTATTAGGGTAATATAGCTCTCCGAATTTCATATACATGTTTTTCAAAAAGCCACAATCTGTAAACATGAGAGAGAGAGAGAGAGAGAGAGAGAGAGAGAGAGAGAGAGAGAGAGAGAAAGAGAGAGAGAGAGAGAGAGAGAGAAGTTAAAAATCCAAGTATATTCAACTCTTGCATAAGGGGAACTTTGAGAAAAGTGTTCTTTATTTTCGAAAACCTTGATAACTAATTTACGATTTGATCTTTAATTTAAAAGATGGATGTTGCAACATAACAAAACAAAACAAAACGTCACAAAAAAAGAAAAGTAAAGCTGACGCGCATCTATGCTGGAACTACTAAAGAACGACGAAAGTGAAGAAATGTTTCTTTCACCAATGAACACTCAAGCAGAGAGAAGCATTATACTGTCTCATTTGAAAGTGAATATTCTTATTATTATTATTTAAATTTTACGTTGCTGAGGATATATAACATTGCTGATCCGTAGAGTCAGTCCTCCATGACTAGAATGTACAATATGCCTGACCCGTGGTCATTATTCTCAGTCATAATTTATTGTATTGCCAACTGTTTCCTTGTAACTTGTTTTGTGCTACACTCTATCTTCCAGGTTCCATATTTTATCAGTATAATACACAAAGTTGTGTCATCAAATGAGATATGTCAATTGCAAGGAGTACATTTAGAGTAGGATAGATGCAATTGGGAATGCTAGCGTGTATAATTTTTAAAATATGCACCTAAATCCACTCAAATGTAACCTGAAAACAGGACGCTGCAGTATTATAGCAAAACACTCAACACATTTAGTAAGAAATATTCTCAACGGTAAAAATGTTAATATACTTATAACATAAATATACAAAGACCAAATCAATCAGAACTATAGCGGTGCGCCCCTCCCCCTTCCTCTCCACAGACGTCATGCGGGTGATTAAAATCATTCTACTGTGTCGATGTGTACTGCAAATGTATTTTAGACTCTGGGTTCAAGATTTTGTAATGAAGAAGTTTCCGCGAAAAAAGACCTTCTGCTGTTCAAACAATGTGCAGTCATTTAAGTAAAATAATTTACATAAAATACGTCCTTATTTTATGGCTATATCTTTATAGAAATCAAATACCACAGACCACAGAAAGAAAAGAAAGAAAAACACCTTATAACACAAACAAGAGTCTCACTTCAAACACCAATTATTATTTTCAAGCTGTGGCAAAAACAAAATTATAAAAGTAGTTGCAAATAGATAGCTATAATGGACATGTTACACCCCAAAATACTATGACCTCAACCCAATTACTTTAAAAATTAATATTCATTACAAAATCTCTCCATTTGAAGATGACTCTCATGGCGGCCATATTAGATTTTACATAAACATAATTGTAACTGGAGACGTTTTAGATATGAGAGGACATACTGCATTCAGTGTCCAATATAAAATTTACCATTTGTTCGGGAAGACTAACCGTCACCACAAGACTGACCCATTGACAAGTGGTCCATAGTGTGACTACTGAGTGCAAATGTTCTTATTAATGTCAGTTATTGTTCTAAATTGTTATTTAAATATAAGATATTCTTGTAAATTTACAAGCAACTATTATATTTAAGTTAACAGTGCCTATGACACCGATGAACTGTTCCCTTTCAGTCTGTCCATAGTAAATAGATTACATAAAATACACTTACTTTGGTGTTGATACAGACAGCTTTTTCCTTCTGTGTCCTTTTTTGAGCAGTTTTTGCGATGTTTTTCTTCCTTTCGGCAAAAAGGTTTGTATTATTTCAGTTTTTAGCCACATTATCCAAGTGAATTTGAAGCATATCATTGCACATTACCAATATAACTGTCCGGGCATGGATGATACTAAATCTCTCTAGAGGACTTCCTTAATAGACATCCCTCCCTCAGAAAGTTTGGCAACAAAGTCTATGTTTCACCTGATGTATGTGATGCAGCTCATACGGCAGAATAAATTGGATATAGCTGTTTCTGGTGGCATCAAACTTTGATGTTGACTTAAATTTTGCTTTGTATGTCCTCTGTTGGATGGTATAGGAAGGTGACTTATCTTATGAAAGCTCAGCTTTGATGAATCATAAGCTTGTGAACAGTACATTGTTTTCACACAATCCAGGTAAGCACTGCTCTCCAACTCTACTTTCCCTGAACAAATAATGAAATGTCTATCTACAAATGTTGGATACTACAGATGTAACATCAATATGATGTAGTGGGAAAAACCATGGAATTGGGTAAAAAGTAATTTCGCCCTTAATAAGGAGCTAAAACTTTTATGATGCCAACGTTCTTGTTACTGTTTTGTATTCCACAAATGTCATAATCTTTGTGATGTTATCAATCGGAAAGCTTCATCTTTTCTTTAGCATCAAGAAGACTCGATATTTAAATCTTCCCTTGGATTCCCCTAGCCATCTCTGTGAAAGAGATAAGAAATGATTGATTAAAGAATCTTCATCTCTAAAGGAGGAATATACTAATAGCAATATTACTATCTTTGTGCTCTGAAACACTATCGGACATCGAGTCGAGTTGTACTGTTTGTGATATACAGACATTTGACCATTGTAGCCAGGTAGGTGCTTATGCAGATCTTTCCATCGCAGGTTTCAATCACATGTTTGCGACAAAATCACTCATCTGTCATAATATCATCAGTGACCTTGAAAACACTGATAGAGACTGTATCTTTCTTCATTCGCAACACACCTTTGGTACTTTCGAAGGTACCGGGGGCGAATTAATATTTTTCTTCACATACTGCTAATCGATTTAGTACCAGTAGTTGTACAAACTTTGTTTAAACTGCGGGTCAGTTCGGTGGAACAGTTTTTTTTCCCCTAAAATTTGCTGGTGAGTTTCATTTACTAGCAATTATATTACTTTCCTGCAATAATTTGTTGATAACGTCTTGATATATTATTAAATACTCTTATATATTTAAAGGATTTTCAAAATTTGTATTAGCTTTAACTCCACTAAAGGAAAATATCTGCTGTTAAGACGATGAACATGTATTTCCACTCCATGGCAGAATCATTCCTAATTTAGACCCTCGATTGCCCAAATAAATGTGTATATATACCACTTACTTGACATCAGATATGGTCACATACTATACATATATACATTTCTTCGTTGTAAATTAAAACTGTTCAGAAAGTAGCAAGTGAATCAATATTCCTGCAACATATTTTGTACTTATTTGCCATATAGTAACAAATAACACAAATAGTACAGATAATGATTATTAGCCCAACACTATCGTGCAGCAAATGATTGTGTTGTTAAATGTTACCTTTTTACTAAAATGTATCAGTTTGCATAATTTCAGGAACTAGATGAGATAGATGGTGATCATCGTTATTCTGGAAGAGGGAGGAGGCTGTTACATTATACTATAAAGATGAATTTCCCAGCAGTTACTAAACAATTCAAGAAAATACTGACAAGGGATATAAGCCCAACTTTATTTGCAAAATTTATTAGGCTGGCTCTCTTGGCTTATCGTAGAATAAGTTTTCTTGAACTAATGTTCTACACAGAATGTAACTGAAGAACAAAGAAAATGTCTTGGAAATAGTGAAGGAATTTACTAATACAGAATTGAGGAAATATTCAAAGTTTCATGATCCTTTTCAAAATCTATTTTAAGCATGATATTCATTGATTGTCCTGGTAAGTTTACACATAAAAACAGTATCAGACTTAGTTATTGCATTTCTGCTCAATAGCATTTTTAAAATGTATGAAGTACATACCGACAGTTGTATGGTGCTTTCTATAAATTTACAATTTGTCAGTAAAACAGATTGAGATTTTACATATTTCCATTAGAAGTGGACAAAAACGAACTAAATGCCTCTATATTACTTTGAAATGCAATACCTGCATGCAATGTTTACTAGTTACATCTACTGAGTGGATACGCTTTATGTTGTGATATATAATACTTAGTATTAAGTTTTTGTCTCTGGACAGTTTTCCAGCCAGATGCTGAAGAGAGTCAATATATTCTGCTTTTGGTTCTTAAAATCAATTTCACAATATGATGTTGTTAATGAAACAAAGCAGAAATTGATCCTCAAAAATACTTTGAGGCTCCTATATTTGTGTGCATTTAACTTCATTGTTTTAGAAAAAAAAAATCACTAGTCATGCAATTTAAATGGCGCATTGATGTTGATGAGTATTACTTCACTTCCTGCAGATGTATGTCATAGACTCATAGTTAGATTCTTAAAACATTCTTTATAATTGTATCGTGTATACATTTCTAATGTTTGCACTTCTTCTAATATATGGCATGCGACTTTAATTGTCATCCGCCAAAGGGCATAATATATAATGTTATGACGTTGTACATCCGTATGTTCTTCCATATTTCCGTCTGTACCTCAGTCCGTCTGTCATATGTTTCCCTTCTGCACGCTAACGTTAGTTCTTGATCACTTATATTGACCAAAACTTGTGGAAAGTTTGCAGCTGAGGTAACAAAAATGCCAATTTGGGTACACGGAAGACTGTTGAGCAAAGGTTGAGCGTATAATGTACTGTTTATTGTGCGCTTGTTATAATTAATTTATTAAACTTTAAATTGGTATAAAACATAACAGCTATTCAGCCCATGATTCATTCTTACCTGATAAAAGTATAGTTTTTATTCTCTAATTGAAACAATGGTCTTTGATATTTGATTACTCCAACCTTATTACCTTCTTGGAAATTTTTTTTTTTATTTTCAGTCCATCATAGCAACTTTTCTATGCTTTTTGTTTTTAAAAATTCTTCAAGTATTTGAGTTCAGACTTTTTTGGCAAAACCTTAGGATGAATAATTCAAAACACCTTGATATATATATATGTATATATATATATATATATATATATATATATATATATATATATATATATATATATATATATATATGTCAAATTTGATGAGCTTATATGCATGTATAAGTAGATAATACGTAATAATTATGCCTCAAATTGTCATACAATTTGTTTTCAAAGTTAAGGGGTCTATATATGGCTAGTGTAAAACGTACATTAGGTTGAATGACCTTTTTATGCGTTTATTTCGGTGAAAATGAGTATACATCTATGTCTCAACTTTTTCATAAAGAAGTAGAATGATATTTCTTTTTAAAAATGTATAACTATGCAGAAATATAAAATATTTTAAAGATATACACTTTTCGGGAGTCCAAAAACCGTACATATATATTTTTTTGCGCCCCCTAGCAGGAAAGTTGAGATGGCGTTACTTTTTTGTGTCGATTATGTAAGTTATTATGCCTGTTACTTATCCTTTATTGGAAAAGAGTAACGTTTTTGCTTACAGAGTGGAGCATTAATGTATTTGTATTTATCTACTGATAATTTTGCATCTATCGCTTTTGTTAAAATGTAGGTCAACAAAGTAAGACTTGCCGGGGTTGAGTGCGAGGGGATTTATGCTCCGTATGAGTTTAATCTTTATCATTAAAACGTGTATTACCAATAGAAATGTGCCAGAGATATGTATGTATTACTGTTAACACCTTATTTGCCCAGTTATGTTTTACATTTATAATTTTGGCAGTGGTTGTAGTATCAGTTCTCAAGATCCTGCACTACTGGCCTATACTGTATGATTCGTATTATGAGTTTTGCTTGGATATTTATTGTAATATCATCGATAGTCAGTTTTCAGTCTCGGTGCATGTTGTTTATTTGAAACCATCAGATGCTCGCAACATACACGTGTAGTTTCCCTCACCCCACCCCCTCCATCTCAAGAAATGATTGGACAATGCAAGATAAAAAAGGGGTTTTTATTTAACGTCGACATATGCAATGTTATGGATCTATAGGCACGATCATCAGGAAAAGATCTATATAAATTTATAACATCATTACAGCATTCAATATTCGGGTGTGATTAAAACCTGGAACGAAATACAAAAATGAAGGGTCCTGTTAAATACTGCTAAGAAACACCAAGAGCACTAAGAGGCACTGAGTGCTACAAAGTGGCACTAAGTAGTCATAAAAAACACTTATTAAAGAAAATATAATGACAATTTGTATTTTTAAAAATACGAATCATTTTTATTAGTATAATAGCGGCTGAAAAATAAAGAAAAACAACTCTTTGTATGTAGTATTCTAATACTGCAAACGTGCGATGGTCCAGAAAGAATTACCTCTTGCAGAAGAGAAAAAGAGGCAGGTTAAAGCTGTCGGCGTGAGGAAGCATGGGGATTGACTACGTTGGGAAGCTGCGAGGTCCAGGAAACCGTCTTGAAGCGACGTCTGGAGAGCTGATGCTCAGAAAATCATCTTCCTCGTATACTCAGTGTATGATATTCTCCTACACCAAAAAACATCAAGACATGGAAACGAACTGATGATCCAAACTGCAAACTTTGTGTGAGACTTGAAAATTTAAAGCACTTGCTGTCATCATGCAGTGTAACTCTGACAGATGGTCGTTGGCATTGGCGGTATGACCAAGTGCTTGTTGACATTGCTGCCAGTATGGATATAGCCAGGAGAAAGAAACACCAAGTGAAAAGCTCTCCCAACTTCATTGTAAGAGTCAACGAAATACAAAGGCAAAAGACTGAAGCAAGAGGCATCTTGACAATAGCGCAAGATTGGGAAATGTAGGCATATGTAAAACGATAGCTGAAGTTCCGAATCCACATCTGTAACACTAACCTCAGACCTGATATTGTACTGTGGTCAGGAGGTACCAAGCAGGTGATTTTGTTGGAACTGACAGTGACATGGAAAGCTAGAATGGAGGAGGCCCAGGAGAGGAAATTGGCCAAGAATCAGGTACTAATCCATGAGTGCCAGCGGAATGGATGGAAGGCCTGGAATCTGTGGGTGAAAATAGGATGCATTGACTTTGCAGCACATACCTTTTGGCGTGATTTGGGAATCATCGGGATTACTTTACCTTGCAGCAGGAATTTAATCACCAAGGTTGGCAAACAGACCGAGGAAGCCTCACATTGGACTTTGGCGAAAGAGAGAGGAGCGATGGAAAAGCTAATCGATTCCGGCCTGAGTCTGATCAACTCAGTAGGCACACCACCGGAGTGCGCAGTGGTGCAGTGCTGAAATGCTCTTGGAAAGGGGATCCCCACCTGATGATGGATCCAGTTGCAGTGCAGAACTGTACAACAAGGAATAGTGGCTTTCTAATCTGATTATGTGTAATGGAAAGACCCGTGAAGGAGTTTCCAATTAAAAAAAAACCGAATGAAATTGATATTATTGCATTACCAACCAACTCATTCTTTAGCATCGGTGATGCATGATATATGGAGGTGCTATACTGGTAATACAAAGGCACGTGTGCAATTGAAAAAAGTGATTATCGAGTATGGAAAAGTTAATATGCAGTTGAGAAAAGCTATAATGGAATAAAAAACAAGAATATCGTATTTTGTACTTATAGGTGCTGGCGCTGAAATAGCTTAAACCTATGATGGCCGATAGCGGCAGACAGATTGCAACATCAAAGTAACATAAATGTGTACATGTACACATTTTGCTAAATGTGTACATGCACACATTTTTCTTACTCACAGCTAAAACCAATTAACAACATTCCTTGCGCAATAATAAATTAGAAAGAGCAATAAAGCATTATGATAAGGACTTAACATCTTGTGTTATTTATTTGTTCGTCTGAACCAGTTAAACGGGTCTATTTTTGTTCACATTGACACATCAAGGAATGAAGCGGGAGAAAACCTACACACCAGTTATATCAATTGTAATTAGATCATCACAGTTCTAACTAGACATATGAATACATCTCTCTCTCTGACTATATATATATATATATATATATATATATATATATATATATATACATATATTAATATATACATACACATACATACATACATACACACAGGCAAACATAATGTGTAGCATTGCATTTACTTTACTGTATTTGTATACAGTAATTGGCCTTGATGATAGGAAATAGTTTTTTTTGGGTTGTTTGTTTGTTTTTTTCTCTACCCGGTATGTGCTACATTACCCGAGGGTGCTCTTGTGTTGCTGGAATATGGCAACGTCATGACCTTGGTAATCTCATTTTATTGCCATTGGACGTGATCAAGTACAGTACGTGACATACGAATACTCTATTCAAGAACACTGTATACTAAATATAATTAAATAAAATAGTTTTATTTGGAAGACCAACATAGATACATTCTAATAATTCACAAGATATTGGATCTAGATACTGCAAGCAATGTACAAATTATCATTACCATGAGAAACGAGAAAACTATCTGTTCAATAATGTTTGTAATTTAATGAAGTTGCATAAAGTTTTTGTACTTACAATCATGATTAAATTAATAACTTTGCATGAATGACTCATGTATTTACAGTGTCAGCTTTCAGGTCAGGAAAGCTGATATTACGTTTTTTGAATAGGTTAAATCTTAAATTTGCATGCTTCTTTAATCGATATAAAATAAAATGTGCATCATCTTCAACTGGACCACATGCCAAACCTTTTTGATCTACATGCAGACTCCTAGGCTTATAATAACTAACTGTTTCAATTTTAAGTCATGTAATATTGGTAACTTTATATTATTATTAACGTTTGCATCTTAGGCCTCACATACCAATAATAAATTCAGAAGAAAGAGACGACACTGTGATATACTTTCCCATCCCTGATGGAGATCTGTTATTGCATGATTTACGTAAGCGATCATTTTCTGTTGAAATATAGAGTTATGTATATTGAATTTATAATATGTGTCAATGAGTTAAGTTGTAATTTAGTAATGTTATAAACAACATATTTACTGCATTTTAGTTCAAGGTCAGTCTTGTTTACATAGCATTTAACAATTAGATTGGAATTTTCCATGGTTGATGTGAGAAAAGTCATGTACGAACCTGAATTTTCCATTAGAGTTACTCATATTCTAGAATATTGCCAGGTGACTTATCCTTATATTTATACATGACTGGTAAGCAAGATTTCACTCCTATACTAAACTAAATATTATTAAGATCAGTCTATCAAGGAATCGTTTTTAGTAATCAGATGTTACAGTTGTGAAATCAGAGTAAACTCAGAGAGAGGAATTATTTATTTGAAATATTCATTATTAATTACCAAAAGTGCTCATTCTCATTTTGTATTAATACTTGACTTTGGGATTTATGTGAATTCATTCAAAGATATTCTAGATTACATCATTCAGGCATATCAGGAGAATGAAGACCACTGACACATCAGCACAATCAAGACTACTAGGATATTAGGACATGCAAGTCTACTTGAATTCATTCGGAACATTCTATATTAAGTACTTGTGATTAGGACACTTAAGATTATTTGATTATTTGGACTTTAATTCACGTTACTGTAAGTGTCTTTTGAATTTTCACTTTAATTTTCTAGAAGTAAATTGATTGTTGATTTTACTTACGTTGTTCGTATTACATTCTTTCTGTTAAAATTTTTTAAGACCTAGAGTCCTAACAATAGATAGCTCTACAATTGACGATTTTAAATTTACATTTTTGAGGATTAAGATAGCAAATGCTAAGGTCATTATTACTAGTGAAATGGAGACTCTCGATTGTTAGGAGCAGTATATATCATAGAATGTTGCGTATTTCCTTCTGCACGAATTGGATATTCCAAACAATACTGCAATATGGCTATTTCTCAAGAAACGCCGATGAGGACTTATCTGTAGATGTTTATTTATTTATGCAAATATAAATTGGTCCCTGGAAACTTTATATTATCCGTGTTAAACTTCTTATTTATCGCCTATATACTTTCCTTTGTTGCGTGTAACTTTAAAATCGTCTCTAGTAGATTTGTTTTATTTTTAGACAATATTTTTGCAGTTATTTGACGTATTGTTTGAGCAAGGAACGAAATGATGCCATAGGTGAATGAAATATTATAGATGTATTATAGATGTAGAAATAACACCTGCAGGTCAAAAATGCCATATTTGAAATTACATCAAGATATTTGTAGTGGCAGTGGACGCATATTTATATATAGCAAATATAAATCGATCGTGAACAAATGTTCTATTATCAATCACAAATGATAAGTTACCAAAGGCGAGAAAATATTTCATGTTGCGGAAAACAGTATTAACATTGCAAACGAAACGTTGCAATGGACAGAATATAGTATATGTGAGTCGAGACTGGTATATTGTTTATACATCCTAGAAAAATGTCAAAGTTTCTTGGATTCAACAATATTATATAGTGCAAACCTTCAAATGGAAATATACATTGGTTTGCAACAAATGACAAATCATAGTGAAAAAGTCTTACGATGATTACTTTGGAAGGTATTGCTGTCAGGTGATTGTTATTCCTATATTTAACACATTGCATGAAGCTATCTGAATAAGAAAAGTTGGTCAAAGCTACCATTTACTTTTGCATGATGAGCCAATAAAATGAACGCATGCAGTTTTATATAACCATATATGTATTAACAAAGTTATTTGTATTTATGCAGATTTAACCGATAGCCTTCACTTCGTAATTCCACACGACATAGACTTCGCATTTTCTCAATATCGAGAAAGAAGCAGAAATGGGTCACAAGAATTTGACTTGTGTGCTTATAGTGTATTTCAGAGAATGGGCTGGAGTGATGGGCAGAATTGGCAAGATGCATTACAACAGTACTTTAATATCACTGAAATTAATATTTAGTAATATTTGATTGTGTACTATAAAATGGTGAAAACTACTCCATCCCTCAGTATATAGTTTTTAGTATTGCAGATCCACTGGATTGTCATATACAAACATTTCTTTCAGTACTCTGGAAATACGAACAATCTTTTGAATTAACACTTACAGCCTCTGCTTTCTCCCTGTGAGATGGCAAATTAATAGCTTGTTCAATTTGCTGGAATATCTATATAAATTTGTACTACTTGAATTTCATGTCGCAAATGAAGCATCCGAAAGATCATTTTGTATATTTTCTTTTTCTTAACGACCACATGTAACTTGCAAATCTTCTTGATACTATTGTGCGTGTGATTATTTTAATTTGACCATGGAGTCAAAAAGTTTGACACTTTGGTCACAGGTTTTGTTCATTAGATATTTTAATAACTCCTGTCTCAATTCACATCCTGTTTGGAATGTAACATCTCTCAGCTAATATTATCTTTCATGACTTGCATGTTTGATATTGTTCAACAAGTGTATACCATTACTGGAATATCATATGATCATATAGTTTCCCTCCTGTATCATTCTGGCACTTCGGTTATGCCCCTAGGTGAGGCAACTGCATTATGAATTAACCGTCCCTACGAGGTTAGTTATATTATATTAGGTGACATTTTCAGCACCAATTATGTGGTACTGAAACCATAATGTGAACTTTGACTGGTGATGTGTTTCAGTTGGATTAAAAGCAATTAAACTTAAATTCTTATGCGTGCATGAAAGAAAAACCCGAATTTGCAAATAAGGAACTGAGTGGGTCTGATATCGCTAGCATGGCTTATGTTGGTCTATAATGCAATGTCTCTCTGTAAATATCTGAACAGAAGTGCGATCTGTTGTGACTCTTCCATCACAGATTGAAAACTGAATGAGTATACGCTCTTAGGTCGATGGGTACTGTATATATAGGGAAAAAGATGTAACCTAATCAAAATAAATTTGAATCATCTACTGTTATGAAACGATCAAACATTTCCAGAAGCCAAGCGCCGACGAGGTTCTGTGTCACCCAACACACTCCAAGAAGTGTTGGCAGAAGTTCACACCAGCGATTTTTAGGAAGACATTATTGACCCATATTAAACACCATTCCACTGGGCAATGAGAGTCAAAATCAGCCAAGAAAGTCGTTCGGTAGCTACTGAAGGTCTTTCTTCACATTTCAGCTACCCAAAAAAATGACTGCCAGTAAATTTAGAACGACGGTTTATATTTACACTGTTTAATTAAACAGTTATAGTCCCAATGGTTGTCATATATTTGCATGTACTATTAATAAATTTGTATCAAAGAATCTGTTGGTAAACGAAATTGACACACACACGACATGGCGTCCAAAATTCAAAGGAATCTTCTCGTCTTCTGGAATAAGTTCTTTTAAAAGTACTTGAAATTCCATTAAGTCTTGAACAGTGTCATTGACTTTCTGCCATGTAATTTGGTGTAACACGGAAGATATAAGTCGTGGCATGGCAAGTCCTATAATGTCTTCACAGTTGATGAATGCCTGACTATTTGAAAATGTTCAAAGTAATAAGTCTTCTTATAACATTCAGATTCCTTTGATTCAAAAGTGTATGCCGTTTTGGATGCAAATTGTTCTTTGCATTTCAGTTGTTTCTGCACAAAGTAGTTGTAAATGCGTTCTCGCAACTCAGGAGGTAGATTATGAATGTGCTTCTCGAAACTGTCCATTTACAGCAATGTCTTCTGACCATTTGAACATGTTAAAACTAATCAGCTTTTTCATAGCATTCAGATACCAATGTTTCAAAAATCTAGAGGATCCAATTGTTCTTTTTGTAAACAGTGAATTTACAAACTTCACAATCATGAAAATTGTTTGTTATTGGTACGAACATGTTACCACAAGCTCTAGTTTAGGTATATCCTACTATCAAACGGCTTTCTTAATATGTATGAAAATAAAAATGATGCGTCTCACTTGTAATAAAATTTGTATTAATGGTCAAAAAGATCTGTTAATTCTAAGCTATAAACTAGATATATTGGCAACTCTGCTAGTAGACAAAGCTTAGATGGGTTCTAGGTCGAGAAAAAAAAAACATATAAAAGAATGGATATGTGACAAGACAAGTCCATGGAAATTGATTTGCGAAAATCCCAATTACAGTACGTAAGTAATATAAGAGAATTCTGGAGCTCTAGCTAATTTAAAAAAGGAGAATTTATCGTTGAAGCAATAATTTTTGGTTTTTGGATCTCTGTTACCTCTAACGGAAAATGTAATATTGGAAATGTCCATAGGTTTAACATTATCGGTTTCTATGTCCTCTAATGGAACAGTTAATGTTAAAACTACGCTTACTAACTAGTGACCAACGCTAAGCTATCTACTATGCAAAACCCAGTTATCTACTGGCCAGCACAAACACTATACCAGAAAAACTCCGCTTGGAGTGACCATCACCAAGTTATCTACCATATATCACACAGTTATCTACTATCCAAAATCCACACTATACCATCAACACACCGTTTGGAGTGACAAACAGCCAGTTATTTACCATCCTGCATCCAGTTATCTACTATTTAACACACATTATATCATCAACACTCAGCTGGAGCGACCAATATCCCACATACTATCCAATACGATGTTAGAGCAGCCAGCACCCAGTTATCTATTATCCAGCACCCCCATTTACTATCCAGCGCAAAGGGGTAGGAATATACACAAACAATACTTACAAACACACAAATATACTATCACTCAAGAGGCTAGGATGTATAAGAAGGGAAATGAAATCACACACGCACACACTATCAGAAACAAGGAAGGGCAGAAGTGCTTACAAACACTATATCCACACACATACCACTATACTATCATACAAGAGGATAAGGGTGGTTAAGAAAGTCAGTGCCTTTGTCTGGTTGCCATTGTAGAAGGTGTTGACCATTTTGTTTTAAGAAAGCTTTAAAGTTTGCATTGCCTCTGAACTTGCTCTAGAAGTCCCAGTTTTTATAAATTTTCGATTTCAATATTTCAAATACTCATTTACTACATTTTCATTTTCAATCGTCATTTTCAAATTGTGATTTTTAAACTTCATGTTTACAATTTTCATTTTCAAAATTAATTTTCAGTTTTGCTTTTCAATTTAAAAAAAAATCCTTTTCACTTTTTCATTTTAGATTTTCATTTTTAATCTACTTTTGCTCAATTTTCATTTTCAATGTTTTAATTTTCAGTTTATTCATGTTTAATTTTCATTTTCAGATTTAGTTTTTTAACTTTCATTTTCTCAATTTTCGTTTTTTTTCATTTAAAATTTTTGTTTTCAAATTTGGTTTTCAATTTTAGATTGGTGAAGTTGTTTTTGAATAGAATGTTTTGTTGTGCCAAACCAAAGACTGACTGAGAGAAAGTAAAATTGTCTGTTCGAGATTGAAAACGGTAAAACGTAAGTATCATTGTCTTATATAGACATTAACCAGAATTGAAAGAAAAGAAGTTATGCATCGTAAAAGGAGTGTTTCTACTTATTATAAAAACAATTGTCTGTCTCTCTGTAAAAATGCGAAGGTTAGTAGTGCTAACACCCCAAACTGTACCTACAAACATACTTATGTTTTAAGGTTAAGCATTGTGTTAAAGATATTGACATATACAATCCTTTACACAGCCGTTTAGATCATTTGGAAAAGAGATATTACCCTAATGATTGCCAATTGAAACAGAAACAAAATTCCTCCATAATAATTACCCCGCTTGTGTGATAGTGTATAAGTACGTTTGTGGATATAATGCGATTGTTTTGAATATCTGAGGCATCATTAAGGGAAAAAAATAAAAACATGAGATTTGGTTCGTTTTGGTAAAACACAACTATAAGTTGGAGGATATAAACTGAGAAGTGTTAAAAGAAACTTTGTACTTGTCTGATTAGTAACGAATAACTAAGAAAGAAGACGACGTGTACTATATCGAAAGCATTCTCGATCGAAGAACACGTAAAGTGGGAAAACGTCGACTTCAAGAAGTGGTAGTTCGTTGGAAAGGATATCCACCTAGTCCGATTTTTGGAGCTTTACAAGTCATCGACTATAAAAAAGTATTAGTGACAACCATGCCTTTAAATAAAGCAGCTACCTCTCCTTCTTAGAGTTCCTCTCTCCAAGAATTACAAAACAATCTTAGATGTGGGTTGGAGAACGTGTCTCTACAAATTAAATTGTCTTTTCTGCCAAATCTTTGTGGTGTATTGTGTCATTGGAGCAGCCATTGCAAATTGGAGTTTGCATCAAGGAGATAAAATATTGTCGACCTTTTTACTCAGCAGTTGTTTTGGTTATCTTCTTCCCAGTTCTTCGTTACCGACAGTAACAACAAAAGTAGCCTTGGTGCCAACGCCAGTCACCATTATTCCAATCACAACAGTAGCAACCCACTTTTGGAACTTTAGGAAAAGCATTCTTCTTAGACAACGAATGACTCTTTTGAGATCAGAACAATCTAACTATGAATAATCAAATTTATGTAACATTACCAAGTGACAGTTCTATGGATGTTATGTTTTTTTTCACAGCCAAATTACCTCAAGCCATACAATTGGATCACGAAGTTCATTGGGAAGTAGCTTTGGTAGAAATCATTTATTCCACTCAAGTTAAGAATGTGGTTAGAGATCAAACCACTTTCCTCGTCGAAATATTCAACAAACAAGTTCAAGGACACTTGGAAAAAAATGATCCTATCATTTACGAATCCAAAAACACCATCACCAACGAATCTCCAGTTGAATATCTATTCCATGAGAATTCTCGCATGATTTTATTGTAATGCTCAAAATCTCGTCGAAACGATTTCAACAATTGTCAACGATCAGATTGGCAAAGCAATGGAGAAAACTCTCCGAAGTGTACTGATCGAGTACCATAAAATTGCTCATGATATTAACATGTATTTTTCCGGCTGTACAACGCCGTCTATCAGATTTTCTCCCAGTTTTTTTGTGTGTTGCATTTCTGGATGGAAGCACTAACATAGCACCGCATTTACAAGAAATTTACAATAAAATCGATTTAACAAGTATTTTTCTTCCCTATCGAACTGAACGAAGGACTGAATTTGATGTTTGTGTATTCTGGTGTTGTCGGTTATAAACGCCGCAGGAAACATAGTTGCTCTATCGCTGCGACTCATTCCTTTCAAAGTGAGTTCTGCCATAGCTGCTTACGATGAAGGAGGAAACACGTATCACATTCACCGAGAAGTTGTACATCGTCATTATCTTCCTATCGGTAAATTGTATTTTGACAGTATCAATATTAGTATAAAAGGAAATCTTGGACAAAATACTGTATTCCTCAAAGGAAAAGTCACCGTGAAACTACATTTTCGAAAAAGATTCTCCAGTGAATTGTAAAAAAATAGATGTATCATCTGTATCGAAGTGTCGCTCAACAACGAAAACATGGTTTAGACGATATGTTAAAAAAAACAGCTTTTCGTACGGTAGTACCCATCTTAAAAGTTATAATCACTCGAGGATTGCATGCTTTGACGCAAGGAAAATAACTTCTCCAAAACGTACTCATCGACCAACAAAGTCCTAAAGAAGCCTTCATGAAAGCAGAACAAATGTGTTGCTTCAAACTGTTAAAGACCTTTTAGGTCCCCAAGACACCCCTATAAATATGCTTCACACTTCTGGCAAAAGGGATTAATTCCTTCTCTACGCCACATCAATGACAAGGCAGAACGAGAAGTTGAAAACGTTCCAGACCTCATAGACACGACCAGAAAAATGATAAGAGTAGAAGAAGAAAATCGGTCAGGGAATTTTAAGCTTTTGATTACTAACTGAAAAGCAAAAGAAAAAAAAATGATGCACCGATGTAATTGCGATGACGAAGTTGCAATAGTCTCAATGAGTAGAATTTCATCCTGTGTCGTCTTTGACTACCTCACCTCCTATCGAGTTTGAAAGCAAAGGACAAACCGAAGATTACATTGATCGGAATAGCAGTCACTTGCACCTAAAAGTCAAAGTTCTCACAGTGGACAACACCAATCCAGGGAAATATGCCATAGTATCTCCCGTCAACAATTTCATGCATTCGTTGTGAATTTGTACTTGAATAACACACTGGCGAGTGGCAGCATGGATATCTACCCTTACCGAGCGTACCTGGAAAATCTCTCGACGTACGAAAAAACCCCCAAGAATGCATCTGGATGCTTCCGTGCTATGGAAACCGGACTCGTTAGATGTCTTCAACCACACAGCGTTGACAGAAGCTGACGACGCTCACAATGTTGGATTTAACAACCATCGAAAGAAAATCAGACAAGGACACAGTTTAGAAATGATCGTTTGCATTTGAACATGTGGTTGCAAGACAAATATTTGTTAAATGGAGTGAATGTCCGTTATAGACTAAATCGAAGTAGTACAGTGTTCCATTTGATGGCCAATGTTAACGAGAACACAACCATCATCGAAGAAGCCAGATTTTACGTTCTGCGTGTGGAAGTCTTGTTTGATAAGGCATTTGGCGGTGTAATATATTCAGTCTGAAATGTACCTGGAACTGACATAGTCAATAAATTATGGGTTTATAAATATAATACCTTGAGTGCTGAATATCATTCACTTTTTGTATGTCGTGGTATCAGATTTGAGAGATAAATGTGTGTAGAAGGTTCACCAAAATATGTCAGATTCATAGTAAATGTGAATGACTTTACTGGGATTTTTTTTTCAAGACGGCGAAAGAAAAGCAAAGCATCCATAGTATACTGAAAAAAATATCTTAAGGAGAGAAATAAATCCATGTGCAAGCGAAATGTTCAAGTCTGATTAAAGGTGATCAGTGGACCCGATAAGAAGGTTGGATGCTAACTTTGCTTTCAACAATCATTCAGACGATATACAAGATTTAAATTCAAGATAGGTTTTTGCGATAATTAGTAGCATGAACAATACAGAGGTCAATGATTCGAAACTGAATATTATTCTGGCTGACATACATTGAGTATCAAGGCTATATTGCAAAATTACCAAATTCTCAACTGACACATTTTTACATTTACATGGATAATTTAAAATTTAGCCTGACGTTTCTTTTTAACATCGAGGCATTTTATGAAAAGCATGGAATTAACAGTAAAATGGGTTTATATTGAACTTCTTGAGACCGAAACATTTTTCATTTTTATCCTCATGCTTTTGAAAGAAGCAGGGAAATACTCTTATACATAGGTCAATACGAACGTTGGTAGGTACGTCCGTATATACAATGCCGCTAAACTCCTTCTACACTGTTACAAATATAAATGTGAATCTTTGGTCAGTGATAGTCCTATCAGTGTAGATGGTGCCATCACATTTGTAATATCAAAATCTCCCCTTGTTTATATGAACCTTAGTCTGTTTTACATAGTCTCAAATAACACACGAACTGTTTGTATCGCATATATACATGCAGTATGTGTGATCATTGACCCAACTGTTAGTGATCAGGTATGGAATTATACCGTGTAAATAGGAATCTTTCCAGTTGAGACCCTTGCGCTAATCCAGATACATTTTCTACTGACATGTTATCATTCTTTTTATTGCATTTTTCGTCCGCAACAAACAGATGACCTTAATAACATATGCACTCATATCTTCATATTACTCTCAAGGCAATTTGTTTTCATGGGGAAGAAAATAGTGTGTCGTGTAATTGGAAAATTATGTAATTGATAGCGTCACATCAACAATAACTTGTCAGTTCTACAACTGACGAGGTATATTACCATAATAGGTTACACTTGGAACAAATGGAACAGCGAAAGCACCTGGTATAGCTGGGGGTAGTGACTCTGATTACTAAAATGTCGAGAAAAAAAAGTTCACTGGCATTATCCATTGCACTTCTATTTAATATATTGATAGGCCTGTTTCAGCAATAAAGCTTTTATACTCTACTTCCTCTCCTTCCTGATTGTGTTTCTTCATAAGTCTAATCCTTACGTCTAGTTATATCTTTTAAGAGCCAAATTATTGTATTTTTGTTCTACTGATGATCTTCTTCAAATATAGTTCAATTTCATAGATTGTTTCTTTCATAACAGCTGTACTCGTGTACAATTCTTTGAAATCATTTCTAAGTAGTGTCGTTAGGATTATATTTAAATTCGGTACATTCATCATTTTTTTCTAGTTGGAAGATTGGAACTTTTTCTGACCTATTCCGGTGTTGGTGCATCATGTATCGAAGTCTTTGTTTGGATATATTTCACCCCCCCACACACACACACACACACAGGCACATGCGCTTATATCTTTCCCATGAATGCCCTGCATTATGTACATATTTTAAACCCTTTCCTAGCAATAGAACAAATATTAATTAGATAGCGAAATGTAGGTAAACTTTTGGGTGCCTTTTAGAGACAACGAGGCGGTTCTCAGCTATTAAAAATTCTAATTTCTCTATATTAAGTGTATGTCAAAGTTAAAGTGTCAATCGTATATTTGTGCATTTAAATATCTTCAAAAGCACGCAAGCCATCGTTGAGATTCTATTAAAGAAACGAGATAAAATTACTACTTTATTTTTGTCATTTTTTCTCAATTATTTCAGATTTTAATGTCCTATTTTTCAGACTTGTCTTGTAAAATCTAAATAAATAATGATACCGCTTCAAGTCGGAAGACGTATCTACTAACAAGGGACGTAACGCTTAAGAGCACAACAACGCGCTTAGAGAGTTATCTCCCTTGCCTATTTCGCCCTAAGTGCTGTGTCATTTGTTTTAAACATATTTCTTTCGCAAATATTAGAAAAGCAAAAAGGGTTAGGTAAAACTTCTTCCAACTTAGAATAGCCTCTCCCGTACTAATATTTATTTACAAGAAAAAAAAACCTAATTAGTATTCGCTTTACTGCTGTCACTACACGATAAAGCTTGTCAGTTCGGGTCAACTACGCTTTGGCTCTTAAGCTGCGCGTTTGCTTTTGCTCAAAGCTTAGCAGCTGTGCTAGTGAATATTTTATTTTTATTTTGAAAATTTTTGTTTTGGGTGTTGTTGTATCCGTACGCGAGTGAATTGGTTTTTTGCACTAGAAAGTTTATAATTTCATGTTACTGCTGTCCGTGTGGGTCCGTGTAAAAATGATAACCTATGCCAGACCTAAAAGAATGTATAATAATCACACGTCGTTTCAAAGAGAATTTTGCGCACACCTGAAGGTACAAAGTGTACATGTTTACCTTCCGAAATACAATCGTTCGATCTGTCCTGATTGTTTTGTTTTTTTTGGGGGGGTGGGGGGTGGGATTCCTCATGTGATAATTACATGTGTGGATATTTGTATTTAGTAGAAGTTAAACTGTGATCATTCCCATCAATAAGTGCATTCAGGTGTAGTGACTATATATTTAGAAACAGAAACCTTACACTTTTTATACACGCTTGGGATTTGTGTTTGATGTATGCAACAGCTTTAGAATTGCATTCAAAAAGATAATATAAAGTCACTTGGAATTAAAAGAAAGCTTAATTATATTACCTTGAACGTAGGAAATTCTTGTACGAATAACGGTTTAACAACCTCGAACAGTCGTAACGTTGACATCAAAGAAGGAAATGAAACAAAACAGGACAAATTCATTACAACGAACAACCCGTTTTTTGAACATTATCATTGTCAGTCTTTTTTTTTTTTTTTTCTTTCTCCTTTATGAGCAGTAGAGAGTAATGTAATTTCATATTCGTTACATGCAAGTATAGATGGGAATACGAGATTTATTTTGCTATGTAAACTTACTTGACTTCACATGTTAGAATTTCAAATTCATACGAAAACTTTATAAAGATGTTATTATGTAATTTTATCTGAATTCCTATTTTACATATTGAAACCGTTTTTTTTCATTAATTGCTTGTGTGTCCTTGACGTGTCAAACTTTATATACATGATTTGGCTTTTATAATCCGGGGATTATCTTTAGTTTTAATACACTGAGGGCGAAAACTACAGAGAAAATAACACGTGTGTTTTGTCGAAGAAGACATATGGTATAAATCAGTTAGGGTATATTTTCTATTAATCTGCTTTAACATTCATACTTGTGAAAGTTAGAACAGGATAATTGTTTCGCGTCGATATAAATTAATTATATGAGGAAAATAATCGATAACAATGTGATGTTGTTTTGATGTCATAGTTTATTTTTGCGTATCTTAATACTATTTAGGCGAAAGAGGAAACGTGTGCCTTCGTCTTGATCTCATGATTCTAAAATATAAGTCGTGTAAAGCGATCAAATACTATCGTGCCATCAGAAACTATTCTAAAAGTGAAAAACACCTTAGCATATATATACATGTGTGTGTGTGTGTGTGTGTGTGTGTGTAAGTATGTATGCACTTATATCTGTATGTATTGATGTAGTTCTCACTATATTCACATATAAGACACGACATTCGAATTATTAAACAGTCAATGGCAACGTTATGTATATTCGGGATTGCAAGAAAAATCACAATATTCAGACGCACTAATGAAACAAAGTTATTTCCAGTGTTAGCCGATAAGTCACTAATAATGTCCTTCAGGAGGCATATGATGGAGACCATGGATTTTAATTAAGATTACATGTATATGGATTTGCAAAGAAAATAGTACATGTCGAACGGTAACAATGGTTCTGTGGTAAAATTGTATATTCACTTAACCACACATAACATTTTCAGCCTCTTGCATTCTGAAATAATTCCTCCACACTCACTTTATATTCCAAGTAGGCCCAAAGCAAGGAAAAGTTTATCATGACATTCCTAAATATCAATTGTCAATCAATTGTCACCCAAAAAGCTAAATATTTAATAATTCTGGATAATTATTATGCAAAAGTATTTGCTGTAACTGAATCTTAGTTTACAACCAAAACATCTTGACACTGAGGTTTTCCTTAATCATTCTGGATAATTACTATGCAGAAGTATTTGTTGTAACTGAATCTTGGTTACAACCATAACATCTTGACACTGAGGTTTTCCTTAAATCAGCGGGATATATAGCCTTTAGAGAGGATAGACCCATTCACACTCCAGGAGGTGGCGTCTGTATACTTGTCAAATACACAATTATTGCAACCAAACAGGAACAATTTTAAACAGATTGCGAAATCATTTGGATTAAAGTAGAGATTGCTACATGCAGACCACTATATATTGCCTCCTATTCAACACACAGACAGTCATGCACCTAGTGCTGAAGAATTTAGGAAATCGTTACACAGAAGTCAAATAAAATGATGAATCTGGATCTTAGGTTATTTAAATTACCCACTTTCATGGGACCATGAGCATACTCATCATACTGATCCAAACTGTATCTATGTATACATATATGGAGATTTCAGCTGTCCCCTAAATGACTTCAGTCTATTTCAAATCATTTACAAACCCAGAAGAAACCACAATGCTCTTGACATCTTTCTAAATAAATAATCACACCATTGTCAACAAGACGGCGGTCTACACATGCATCTCTGACCATAACATTGTCTATTGGGAAGTTGACAACATACTGTTAGAATTAAACTGGTGCAAAGTACTACGCACTCTTATAAGAAAGCCGATTGGTATAATTTCAAACTGTACATATCTAAAGCTGGAAATAATATTTTAGAAGATCATTCAAATAAATCAGTTAAAGAATTATGAACTCTCTTTCCAGTGAAATTCGTCTAGGTGGTTCAAAAATGTACAAATAATATCTAGGAACCAAAAAAAGTATATTAATGATTCCAGATGCTATTAAAAGTACCGGAATATAAGAGATCTAACTAGGCGTCTGACAGAAATGAGACATCTGGTGAAAAAAACATACAACAGTTATCTTGAAGATATACTTGGTGTTAATAAAAAAAAAGCAAACAAACACCCATTAGGGTGACGAAAAAAATCCAAGTTTTCAGTGCATAAACTGTTCTCTTTCACAGCAAATGCTTCCCAAGACTCTTGTGATGATGTTCAACTACAAAAGTCACACAGTGAAAAGCTACATATCAGAACATGAGAAAAAGTAGAACGTTTTAACAGTTTCAGTCAGTCTTCAGACCATACACCCTTGATCTTTAGCTAAATCTGTTAAAAGTCTCTTCCTGTTCATTACTCTCATTGCCTTGTGAGGGGTGGGGGTGGGGGCTCACTTATCTGAAAAATATAAATGTCAGCACCCAGCAATGCCAGACATTGATTTAAACCGCATATTTAAACTGATAGTACATCGCGACCAAAAAAGAAGCTGATCTAGAATAAATAAAGCCAACAAGTCAGAAATTAATAATTACCTATTATCTACCAAAAATCCTTATATTCGGGTCATATTCCTAGGACTGGTCTAAAGCAGATGTCTGCATTTTGATTGAAAAAGATCACAAACGTGACGCGGAATACTACATACCTATTGTCATTACGTGCAATTTTGCATGAAAGTTAAGGACATACAGTTGCTTCTAACTTAATGAAGCACTTCAACAAACATAATATATGGTAGACTTACATCACGGACTCCGTAATATAAGGTCATGTAAAACTCACTTGATACAACTAGCTGCAGTATTAGCTAAAATTGTTCTCAGGGTCAGCGGTCTGATATATCATATTGCTTGAGCAAGGCTTGTGATAAAGTCAATCACTTAAATCTTCTTTTTAAATTACACAAACACAGCATCGAAAAAAAAAATAGACTAAAGCTTTCCTGATAGGTTTGGCTTGTTTTTGTGGGTTTAACACCAATTTTCAGCACATGGGAGGCTATACATAACGGCTATTTTATTTGGCAGAGGAAGACCCCGGGAAGAACCATCGACCCATAGGAACGTACTGGCAAGCTTTCTAACTTAACCACGTTGGCTGAGCAGAGACATGACGCCATACGGATGGAGGTGAGATGTGAGTGATATGTAAAGACGCGCGCCTCAGACCACAAGACCTCCTGATAAGACGTTATAAGTCAGTGATACTTGCAGGTGAATCCTCTTATGGAATACTAGTCATATCAGCTGTATAGCAAGGTTTGTCTTGGTTCCATTCTGTTTCTGCAAGTCATCAATTACTTTCCTGAATATATTCATTCAACAGTAAAACTATTTTAAGATAATACACCACCTATATCAGTGTTGGTAATAATTCAGACTGTAAGAAACTTCAACAAGACCTTGCTATTCTTACAAATTGTTGGAATTGTGGGAATTTGGTTTTGACCTTAGTAAATGCAAAGTATTATTATTATTATTATATATATATATATATATATATATATATATATATATATAGATATAGATATAGATATATAGATATATCAGCTCCATAAAATATCGCTGTCCTGCCTGAACTGTTTTCCTTCAAGTGAGCTGTTCGCGTAGTCTATCATTTATACCCTAAAACAACAATTACATGCTTGTTTGTCTCACTGTTTGCTGTCTTTGTTTATATCGAAAGAATAATCAATTTAAATGGTTACATACAGATAAAAAATACTTCTTCGCCGTGTAACCGAATTGTAACCATTGACTTAGTCCAAGGAAATGTATGCAAATGTGAGCATATTCCACAGAATTGAAAGCATATTTCTTGAAGAGTAAATCATTTGTCAGTTATAGCATACAGTTATAAAGCTAAATTCTTAAATAATATTTAAACTTGGTGTAATATATTAAATACACTTCTGGCATAAGAAGACAATTGTTCCTGAGAATTCGACTAAAATTGCTTAAAAAATCATATCAATGTTACTGCCAGTAAATGGTGACCTTAATAGTGAAAACTGTTTTATCTGTGTATTATGTTAGCCCTCATTCAATATGGACAAAAATAGAAATGTGTTCATGGAACACGGATACCCCATCGCAGTCCCTGTAATTCCAAAATGTGAAACTTTTAACTAGGGCGTTATGTACGGGGATTTGGAAATACGGACAGACAAGGGTAATACTATATGCCACTATCACTATCCCGGTATGTCATACAAAAATTGTTACGCTTATTTGTATTGATACGAGGAAATCAACGTTATTTATTACACACCTTCTTTTGGGAAGAAGAATGGAGAGGACAGTTTTTCCACGTGGATATTTTGAAGTGATCCCTCATTGTACTGTGTTGCAAAACTCAATACTTATTGTTAGGAAAAAAATCAAGTTTAGAGTCCAGATTTGCGCTACTGACCTTTATATATATATATATGATGTTCTATACTCCACAAGCAATGTATCATCTATATAAAGATTCGCGAGAACATCATTAACTTATTTTGTTCAAACTGATTATGAGCACTCAGGATAAGACCGAGTCTTTCATAACATCGAATGCTGCGATCTTTCGTTGAGGAAATAATAACCAATAATGCATTATGAGACGACAAACTGATCAAAGTCATAGAGTGAGGATTACGTGGAATCGACTGTTAAACTGAAGCAAAACAAAGAATTTTGAATGTACATTTTATTTAAGAGCGAAAGTATGATGGCAATGAAACATAAATATAAATAATTGAAAAAGAACTAAAGTTGTCCCAATTTCAAGTCTGAACATCCGCGGCATTCATTATCTTGGTCAAAAAGGCAATGCAGTCTGAACTACAAAAATTGCTCATGTACGGCAAGTTCAGTATATCAGAAGAATGGAAATGACGATACCATCAGTCATTCCACATTACGCTACACCAATATCATCACGTACGTTTCCACCACTAGCGAAGTGATCGCCCCATTTTCGAATACATCTGCAACTCCAACCAATACTAGCGCACTCACTATTCCTCTTGGAACAGCCCCAGGGGCCGGGGGCGTCCACACACTGTCTTCCGATCCGCAAACATTGTCTGAATGCCTGTGAACCAACCACAAGCTGGTAGAATATCACGCCCAGTAAAAGAAAGTGCATGACGTCACAAGATGCCTGAAATATCAAAGGGATAACTGTAATTATATCATTACTTCAAACTGATTCCCCGTCTAACTGTTCTGCATCAAGGCGCGAAGTACGTTAATTTCGGAAGATATTTCAGCCATTCTGATATAAAAGTACCCAAAATCCATGTAAGAAGTACAGCTGATTGGTCAGTGTGGTAAAAAGACGCAACGGTGCAATACTAAAATACGCTATCATGTGTAGATTTTGTTACAGCAGTTTCAGTGCAGAATCAAAATTGGTACATTCGTATTTTTTACACCCCCAATACGGCTTTTATATTGACACGCATATTTACGATTGTATTTCTCAACATACAGTACATTCAGTAATTACAAAATGTCTTGCATATCATTAGTCTTACAGGGGTTAAATTTACTGGATCAAATTGAGGTCTAGTTATATTCAGTACATCTGACAGACACTGATCACGTTTCATGTTCTCCCACCACCCAGATCAAGTTACTGAACTTATAACCTGTAATTTTTATCTTTTATCCTGTACTTTAACAGCGACGACGGTTACGATATGGACGACTCGCAGTAGTTGTAGTAGTAGCAAGAGTGGAACGTACATTTAGCCACAGCAGCTGCGGAAAAATATTAATCCCTCTAATATAGTCGAGACTTTGTAAAAGGCAGAAATAAAGTTAACACAACATGATGCCATTTACATGATCAAAAGGCTAGGAGACGGGTTTTTTTATATACACATCATTATACTGATGATAAAGGCTTTTTCAGGAGAGGTTGATCAGAAATCTTGTATCAGATGCCCAGCTGATGCAGTTTTAGATTCCTGGCTATACAAGATGACGTCACCTAACAACGGTCGTGTGAATGGACTACTATGCTAAATTTCGACGAAATGTAACATGAGAGTATATGGATGGAATCAAAGTAAGAGAACAACAAATATAAACAAAATGTACACTTTTTATGCAGTAATTGTTTAGGTTTATAATGGACACATCCTCACTACAGTAACTTGATCTGGCTGCTTGTATTGCATCTCGTTTAATAGCGCGAGGACATAGGACCTCGGGTATTGCGAGATCTTATGTCATTCTGCTATCAGACTCGACGTAACACAAGCACCCAGATCAAGTTATCATGTAGCTTCCTAACTACGTATTAGTATTTACCTACGTAGTTATGTAGCCAAGTCAAAGATGGACAGACCAATTTAAACTTGTGATATATATATATATATATATATATATATATATATATATATATATATATATATATATATATATATATATATATATATATATAGAGAGAGAGAGAGAGAGAGAGAGAGAGAGAGAGAGAGATTTACCTCTACTTAGCTTGTATCTAGTAGTAATGTTAGGCGGTGTGATCAATATATCTGTAAAAAAGTATATACATATATATATATATATATATATATATATATATATATATATATATATATATATATATATATATATATATATATATATGAAGAAGATGAAGAGTATAATGTATATTCAGATGAACCAGCACATCTTATTGAACCAAATAGCTATACAAAACATTGCAAATATTTTACACATACAGAGTTGACTGTTATAATCATCGATCTTTAAATAACTCAGTTGTGGTCTGTTTTGACACTACATGCGTGAGAGTCCATTGTAGCTATATACAAAATCATTTTATTTTCATCCAGGTATCGGAGGTCACGAAGTAATCGATGAAATTATACCTAATTAGGAAAACAATTTCTATAAAGAATAGTGTTGAATCAATATGCAAATAGGCATTTCTTTTTTTATTTTTATACCGTTAATCTGTGTGGCTACAGCGACAACAGCAGTATCAAAAACAGCAAGGTTCCTAGAGAAAGCTAAATGATAATAATGCGCGAGAGAGTGAGATAGACAGAGAGAGAGAGAGAGAGAGATTTACCTCTTGACTTTTTGATTTCCCAGCTATATCTTTTGTCCGAATCAAGACGTGCAAGCTTTCTTATATAGTAAACGGAGTGTGATGTGCAGCACGTAATATTCTTCAAAATATAATTTTATTTAAAAGATTGTAAAATGATGATGTCGGACACGTTTGGTCTTTGCAATAAACAGGAAAAGCACCATACCTACACAAAGTATCTTGTTCAAAACAAACGTGATAAAAGTGTGTGCGATCGCGCATTACTCAGTAACCACTTTAAACACTTAAATATAATTACATTTTCGAGTGTTTGACATACATTTGAAGTACTTTATGTAGATAATGTAAAATCTGAAAATTACCGTAGCATATATTTTTATTTCAATCCTGAAATGTACAAAATCAAATCGATTGTAGCTGGTTTGTGAAATGTGAACATTGTACAGTGTCAAAACACACTCATACATACAGACATGCCTTCAAGGTCACCTTTTTTAAGCACCCACCTGCCTTGAACAGACTTATTTTAAAAGTCGATATAACGACAGTTTTAGTCTATGCACATGTATTTACAAGCTATCGGTTTTGAAAAAGGCAACTTTTCATTCCTTGAGGTGGCTGCTTAACACAGATTTGACAGTATATATATATATATATATATATATATATATATATATATATATATATATATATATATATATATATATATATGTATACGAGTAGATAATATTATCATACAGGTTAGATAATGTTTAATTCGTACAGAAATTCGAACCAGGTTCGCTGTTAACGACACCAATCGCCTTGCCTGTAAACACCAACCCCTATACCATCTCGACCGAACAATGATGCTGCAAAGTCGCTGGGATAGGCATTTGTTCGTAGCAGACACACCCGCTATTTACGCTCGCGTATGGATGTTTACGGAAGGATTGATTGGGTTCCCCTTTTCCCTCCAGCTTTGATGCGTAGCCCATTTTAAAGGACGAATCTGTTTTAAGGTTCAGGTCACGTGGGCTGTCATGCCAGTCGGCATTCTTTCTTAGCTACAGAGGAATTATTATCTTTGTTAGATTCTTTTGGGGTCAGTTAAGCAAATTTTGTTCAAGGGTTGTGACATTTTGTTTTCTCTCCAGAAGATAATTTTTCTAATTTCATTAAAGCCTCTCTGTGCTTATTTATCAGTAAGTTATGCAGTTTTAAGTGAACATCTAGTGCTCCAGTTTTATGAATTTTCTATGGCAGCCTGATCCTTCCATTTGTTGCGCTTTATGAGTGGCAGAGTCAGCACGTCAGTACTATCTGAACTGTAGTTTTAGAAAAAAGAATGGCACCGACTTCACATGATTTCAGTCTAAAAAGTTTTAAAAAATGCAATTGTTTAGCTGTCATAAAGTAGAGGACAATACATATTACCTTGTCATAAATAATATGAATAAATGCAATAATGATGACTAACCCCTGACCTTAGTCCATTGGTGTTGGTAGATATTGCTGTTGTTACTGTTATTTACTATTAATATTCACGTTGTTATTATTGTAACTATAGTCTATTCAAAACTTTTCTGCGCAGTATTGTACTCTTGTGATCCTAAAACAGAACGCGGCTTTGGGAATATGTTTTTTTGCATAAACATGGTCATGTCTATTTCACTGATAGCAGAAAACTTGGGCAAACGAATCATTCAGACAACCCTCTCCTTTGCCATTCACTAAATCAATTGTTGAGTATAGATCGTCAGCGTCGTTCGAAGGTGTTTGCTTTCTATTTGCAAAAGAGTACTTCGACAGAAACCACATGTTTCGAGTCAAACTAGATACTGCTTACGTAATCAACTGATTATAGTTTAGGCCGTCAGGTACTAAAACCAGTATCGGTACTAAAACCAGTATCGGTACTAAAACCAGTATCGGTACTAAAACCAGTATCGGTATTAACACCAGTATCAACTGATTATATTTTAGGCCGTCAGGTACTAAAACCAGTATCTGTACTAAAACCAGTATCGGTACTAAAACCAGTATCTGTACTAAAACCAGTATCGGTACTAAAACCAGTATCAATTGATTATATTTGAGGTCGTCCGGTACTAAAACCAGTATCGGTATTAAACCAGTATCAACTGATTATATTTTAGGTCGTCTGGTACTAAAACCAGTATCGGTACTAAAACCAGTATCAACTGATTATAGTTTAGGCCGTCAGGTACTAAAACCAGTATCAACTGATTATATTTTAGGTCGTCTGGTACTAAAACCAGTATCGGTACTAAAACCAGTATCAACTGATTATATTTTAGGTCCTCCGGTACTAAAACCAGTATCAACTGATCAATCAAAGCATTCGAAGATTCATGAGTAAGCATTTAACATTTTAATAATATATAATATTTAAGATAATGTAAAATAGATATAAAATCAATGTATTTTAAATGTATTTTTAAGATAATAAATGACTAAAACGGATAGAAAATTCCTAATAAACTAATTTGAGTTTGTCCATGGCCAGCGGCTATCGAAGTTATTTCATTCGACCTCAAATAAAGAGAAAGAATTACGAGAGTTTAAACAACTGAAAGGCAGATTAATTCATCAAATATTCAGCGGATAAATATATCTTCTTAGAATACATGATATATTGTGAACTAATATCCATCAGTTTCTTGTAGTGTTATCAATGTGATACTGCGCGAAATATTTGATTATAGCTACCGCCGAGATTAAATCGCATGGTTACAATCCCAAAACTATTGTCAATGATGATCGTTATATAGAAGGATATATATATATATATATATATATATATATATATATATATATATATATATATATATATATATTTTTACCGGACAAAAGCTTGCTCGGCTGCGAATGTCCATGGTGAAGTGCACTTGCACGCTGTATTTTTTTCTAGTGCAGTGTCATCTCGGGACAACCCCAACAACTGTCTCTTTCAGCCCAATTTAACCCCTGTATTTGCCCCATAACACGTTTTGCATATTTACTTACCATTTAGGAGAATTACTCCAAGAAGCAAAAAGGGCAACCACTTTTCAGGGTAGGGTTTAATTCAGAACTAAGACGAGCACGTTGCTTATGTGGTTTCATATCTGATCATTTTGTGTTTCGGAGCTACAAAACAGGAGCTGCAACTTAGGCGGCCAATCAAGGTTTCAGTGATAAGCAAATAAGAGAATTAGACACCTAGATATCAGATGCATTTAAGAGATATATTAAGTTCATCAATTAGATTCCAAACAATGCGCTGATTTCCTTCCAGTTCATAAAGATTACTTTCTACTGCTGGTGATACCTTCTCTTTCAGGTCTTGTAGGTTGCACAGACTTATAACTTTAGGGGGTGTACCGTGCTTACTTTGATGATCTAACCGTTCCACCCCTACACATTTGCGTCGACTCGCCATCTTCAACTCCTGGCGAACAGCAACAGAGACAGGATGTATGTGTGTTCTCTACAAAGCTTCCTCCCTGACTTACACAGACTGCTTTATAGGACTCTTACGTTAGTAAGTGTAGAACATTTCAACCATGACACATATATGTCTTCCCGCCATCTTGACTGCCTTGAGTGTAAAGGATGGGTGCGCTCTACCTCCTTTTTGTGTACACTAACATAGACTGAATATAGTAGTGTTCTCTACAACGCAACCTCGCTGACCGGCAGAAACCACTTTTCATTTAAACATTAGTTTGGACTATGAAGATGCGGTTTCCTTCCTCACTTACGTGTACATAGGTCTTCTTGCATGGGCCCATTTTCCATTAGTCAAATTCTTGGATATTCTAGGATGATAAATTAGAACTCTCATGTGATCACTGTTTTTGGCTCGTTGGTTGCAAACGTTCTGATTCCTTTGCATGGACCGACATTTTCATTGATCATAATTGCTAAGTTTCCTTTCTATACATTATGCATGGCGAATGTCTTTTAGGTTTCTCAACTTGATCATTCATGTCATTTAGTTACGTTTCTGCCAAATGTTTGTTTGATGCAAACTATTTTGCCTAACTTTCCCTCTTTGGGCCTCCATATAAACAACAAAGATCAGTTTACCGTATGCGTTGTTTATGGCGGGTCAATTTGTGTATAATGATCTACGTTTTAGTATTCAGCTTTTAGCACGTTTTCTGCATAGCCATTGTCGAAACAACTATGCTATGCAATGAAGATAAATTGGTCTATTTTTTTTTTAAAACTATAATTCACATTCAAAACAAAGTTACTGAAGGGGTCATAATCTATCACAATTGTTGCATTTACGTAAGAACATCATTTTTACTTTATATCTCTGCTGTGACTGATTTAGTGTGATATTTTTGTCTTGGCTCTATGTCCATTCCTCTATGTTGTAGATTGTATGCATGTGTGTGTATATGTCCTTCTCTCTATCTCATCATACATAATATAATCCCACCTCATATAACTTTCTTTGAATACCATTGGATAATCTAGATAATGTGGAGACCTTATAAATCACTATACCGTCTGCGTTGCTTCGTATCCAGAGTACATCCGCCAAATTAGATTTTCTCAATCTGACTTGTCTCCCTTTGATTCTTTACAATGGCAACCAAACCCTTCGGAGACCTTACAGGGATAGCAAGTGTATATAAAAGGAGGAAAATCTACTCTGACAACATTACCAAATCAAATAATAGTGCTGACAATGTCATGCGGGAATCTCTTGCCAACAAGACCAGAATATCGGACTTGAAACATTTGACGAAGCCGGTTGAGCAGAGACGCTGGGATTCTACTGCTTAGAGACACTATTATTTGAGTGAAATGATAATGATTTTCGGCGCATACATTTATTATATAGTTTGTAAGAGATTTAAGGGATCCGTGCGATTTTCGTATGATACTGGCGCAAGCAATACAAAGTGTGCACTGACCCGTTACATCTCGTTACATCACTAACAAAGTATATTAATACTATAGAGCCCATCTGTGTTTACATCACTTTCAAATAATTCTTTCTGTCCAACTTTGTAACCCCTACTACTGTACACTCTACTCATAAGATCACATTATATATATATATATATATATATATATATATATATATATATATATATATATATATATATATATATATATATATATATACAATTTTGGAACTATTAACATAAGATAATTATAACATTCATGATTGTATGTTGTCGGCCAATTGGATATGCAGCATAAGGAATGGTGCTATTAAAATGTAAGTGTTTGCATTCTTGCAAGTCATGATTGAACTCTAACCATGATTGTAACACTTTGGGCAAACTTCCTGTAGATAGACAGATGATTGTTATGAAAAAAAAAAAAGTTTAAGCGCATGACATGCGCCTATTGATAATAGTCTTTATGACGAGTTTCAGAAATATCTTTTGAAGTCTACACAGTGTCGACGTATTGACTTGGCCGTTTTTCCAGCACCAACGAACCCAACATTGAGATTTAAGAGTGACATTTGTTTGATCCATAATGCAATAGACAGGTACCCTTTAGTTTTGACTCTGTGAATTTAAATGTGACCCATTTCTGATGCAATTTTCTGATGCATGGAATTTCCATCATGTGATTTTTTATGACGTATGTTGATTTAGTCGTGTGCATCAGTCTGAATTGCCTTTGATTAGCCTCTGGCATAAGTTTCTACTTAGCACGCGCTGTTCATAAAATATTTACTGTGTGCACCAGGGATGGACATTTGCTAGACTACTGTTTACACCTTATTGACCAATACTATGAAACCTATGTATGATTAATATGAACTGAGCGGAGCTAATAGGTCACTCATGTCAGGCTTAGGTGTGCATAATTAAATCAAGATTGGATTGCTTTGATATTATCGTTGAAGTTTATGATAGTTTGTAGAAGAGGGAATCAATTATGACTTGATTGAATTAACCTTTGATTAAATATAGGCGTTTGTTTGATTGTCTATCAATTCATAATCAATTAGACAAAACTGTGGAAAATATGGCGGCTCCCGAAGCCAGTTGTCAAACGTAAGTGGACACACTTTTATTGTGTTTTATTGGCGATTAATCTGCTTCAATCGGTGAAATGTGTACAAATTCATTTGTTTTAATTAATGTATCATTCAGTAAGATTCTATTAGACATTACGCTCGTGTAATTAATTTCGTGCTTTAGAATTACTCGAAACTGATTAACGAGATGGAACAATTCTGTTATTAGATGTATTCGTGAACTGTTAAATCACAATAGCTGAAATAGGTATATATTCTTTTCTGTCTCAGTATTAGAAACGGCCTGCCAGTGATGATCGTTGCGATCCTCAGACTCCAAAGAAACAGAAAGTTAGTAACAATTCTGAGGAGATGCAGAATAAATCTCCTAAAGTTGAAAGACAATTTAAGGAAGAGTGGAAAAGTGAATTTCGGTTGGTTAAAAATATTATGACAGATGGAAATACAGTGATGATATGTGACTATGTGTAAGGGCGCTGGAAATTCAAGCCCAGTGTCCACTAAGGGCAGTTCCAATGTTCAAATGTACACGTAGTCGTACATAATTAGAAAGAGAAACACTTATACAAAAATCAGTATTGACCAGGTCTGTTTCACTGTCTGCTTTTCTGTTTCTTACAAAATGCCGTAGAATTGTTTATCTTTATTCAACATGAGACAAGAAATCTTAAACAGCAGTTTGCTCCACAAATAGCTATGGGCTAATGTCTGTAAAAAAAAAAAACACACACACACACTCAAAAATAATGACTATTGAGATTTCAGTTTGTACTAATGAAATTTTCATGTTCACACTTGAGATTATGTGGATCAGCGATTAAATCTCTCTTAAGTTTTGAAACCTGTAGAGAAGCCTGTATTTTGCACATTTCCTCAATCAATCAAATCAGGGAGAAAACTGTCATCGTAGGCCAATTTTATTCATATGTTACATCACTAATGTGTTGTTAAATCTGAATTGTGTACTAAATTGAGAAACACGGTAATTCTCATAATTTTGTTGAGCTATTATTGACATATTTTATGCTACATGGTGAGTGCCAAGAATACTTATATATAGAAGGTACAATATTTCGTGATATATATATATATATATATATATATATATATATATATATATAGAGAGAGAGAGAGAGAGAGAGAGAGAGAGAGAGTGAGAGAGAAAAGAGAGAGAGAGAGAGAAGGACAGAGGCAGAGACAGAGATTATCAAACTGGTGATGCACAAGGGCTTGCCCATGTACAAAGTACAACGCTTCTGTCGAGTCTATTTTGTTAATCTCTTAGTAGCATCAACTTTACGCTCATACCTAGTGATTGGAACGTCTTTTCAGATTACTACTTGGACATATCACCTATAGAAAAAAAATAAGTTGGAAAGCGCTTCAGAATCGTTACAGAACATTTATTTAATGAAGAGGACCTTCTTAGGTTTTCAAAAATAAATCTTATATGTTTCAAAAATTGATTTTGTAGATTAGTGCAACAACAATATTTTCAAAAACATTCTTTACCGAACTTATTTGATTATGAGTCAAAAAATGATGTATTATATATAAATTTCATGCCTTGATATAATTATCATAAACATTTCTGTTCCCAGTTATTGAGTAATTAGCAAAAGGCGACCTTATGTGGTTTTACATCGATTAAGGCGCACATTCAATTCGCTCAATAGTGATTTATTTAGACATAATCTCATCGCCGATCCTTCATGTTGTTGCAAATTACCAATAGAAAACGACAACGATGTTCTTTTTGAATTCAGTTTGTCTAGTAACGCAAGAAATGATCTTTTTCAGAGAATATCAGTAATTAATATTAATATTGATTCTGATACACTTTTATCTGGCAACGAACTTTACACAGCAGAACAAACAATTTTGCTGCAAAAGGAAAAGCATACATTTGTAACTAACACAAAAGATTAAATAAATATAGGATTACTGTTTGTGTCGTTATGTCTACAGTTAGGAGTTAACCGACAAACGTTGCCACACCAAACACTATCCCTCCACTCCTCTCTTTCCTTCCCCTCTTTATTTCCTTCATCCCGTTAATTTCATTATATATATATATATATATATATATATATATATATATATATATATATATATATATATATATATATACTGGACCTTTTGCCACAACTCTTGCCTACATGATCATTAATTAATTATCAACTAATTCATTTTATAATGAAGATGACCTTGAGTAATGTGATAACGGGGCTTTTAGACCGCGGTTAAGGATATGGGTTAACACCTTCTATCCCCTATGACTATGTTCATTCCCCGAGCATACAAACACGGGTCTGAGCGAGGTTTTGCTGATCTCCCGTGAGCGTCTCGCGCGAGAAATATCCCAGCAGCGCCTCTTGCTGAAAAATGCAGATTCCGACTGTTTACTTGCCTGAAATCACAACCATGTTTCGTTTCGGTCTCCGCGCTAACTCCCCGGTTCCGTATGTGTGCACGAAGTCGTGGGATTTTTTCCATTTCCGCAAACACGGTCTCGAACTCCGCCGGGGTAATTGCTTTATCTTCACTGGCCACTGAGTAGAGTTTACTAATCGCTTTGATTATGCTTTGGGCAGCCGGGCGAATTTCCGAATAAACACGTACTCTTTGATGCAGTCGTAACGAAATTATTTTGCCATCTCCACCAGCCACACCGGCTTCTATCTATATAGTTCCGGCAGCAAATACAATTGGTGTACCTATGATAGTCGCCGTGTTCGCAATTGGAGCAACACCAAGGTCAACGGTGGTCGCGTCTGCAATTCTACGACAACACACATGCGTTTATTTTTCACGAGTACGGCGGCCATTTTGATGATTTCATCTCGCAGTTGTTGTTCCGCTTCAGTTTTTTTTTTCGTGTCGGTAGCTTTGAGGGTCCGTCACAGTTCTTTTATTAATAATGTTACCGCGAAGTTGAATTGCTCGACTGACAGACGTTGTCGAGATGTACAACGACCGGGTGTAACACACACACGCGCTTCCAACCAAATATTTTTCTTTATTGGAACAACTGTCATGAAATCATAGAAAATGTATTCCGGGGTACTATTTATGTTTCCGGTGATTGTTGTATGGATTACATCCCTGCTTGTTGTCGTCAACGATCGTTCTCATTTTTGTCCAAGAACTTAACACGGACAAGTGCGTCTTTATTGAGTATTAGTCTGGGTTTTTCTTTAGCCGGTCGAGTTACGTTGATCTTTCGATATAATTAACGGGGAAATTTATCGCGATGGTTTTGTCGGTGAATGCAACTTCATCATTGTAGAAACAGTCTCTGGGTGTTTTCACGCCTTACGGTGCAGTCAGCGACGAAGCGTTTTCGCGTGGTAATGCAATGCTTCCAAGTTGATCTCGAGTTGGTATTGGTACATTAAAGTGATTCCAACTATCGATTTATATATTTCTCTTGGCGTAATTATATTTGACTGTATATGAGGATTTGTTAACCCCGTTCTCACGTAGATACTCGTCGTCCAGCGGACCAAACTTGTTGTCAATGTTAGCATGCCCTCCCAGTTGATTCAGCACCCCGTTACCGTCAAATTCCTTAAAATTGTCATCGCGTGGCTATTCATGATCCATCACTTGTAAACAAATGATAAATCTTAAAGACAAACGACAAAGATGGTTAAGAAACCTATTGGATAGATTCTGATAGCTTCAAACTAAATCTTATCACCGGCGTATAATGATAACGATAGTGCATACGTGAAAAGGTGAACAACGTCGTCTCTGGGGTTATGTGTTACTGGTGAAGAATGACGTTGGTTTCCATTTTCCACCTTTATTGTTACACCCCACCAGACTCTAAATCCTGTTAAGATGAACAAGTGCAATCCAGACTCGAGCACTTTTATGACGTGAGATTCATGTTTATCAAAGCCTTTTCCGACACCGATGAAAAAAAGTCGATCATTTGATATTTCGTCATTTTTTCCCCTCTCCCCTCTGGTCAATATTCCTCCAAATAAACTCCATCAATTTACTACACGTTTTGGTGAGGGTAGGGCTGATATCAACTTGGCGGTCTTTTGATCCACGTATTTTTTAATAAATTCCACCGACACATCAGAGTCATTGACTCCCTCGTTTTTGAGTTAATCTCGGCCAGGTTTTTTCACGACGGTGCCTCTCGGCTTCATAACTACCTCGTTGATGTCCACCTTGGACATTTGCCGTTTTACAGTTTGATCTTGAAAATCACAATGTTGTTTGGGTCGACGCCAACAACAACCCTGTTGCTAAATTGAGCCAAATCGGCTTTGGTTGTAAAATTGGTCATATACATATCGGCGCCGCGTCGGGCTGCTGCTCTCGCGCGTCCGTCAATGTCAGCAGACTATTTGAATACGTTAAGCGTAGCTTCTAAGTGACAACGCTGCTTCGACAACCACGCGGGGTCGATGAATGCTCATGTGCACGCAACGCTTTAACGGCGATATGCCCACATAGTAGGCCGTTCATTCGAGTTTGCAGCGTTGAATAAAACAGCGGTAGACGATTCTGTCATTTATGTAAATAATTAAGAAGATCATGTGGCGGTGCAAACCCGTACGAGTCAAAATACAAAAGATGTCGAGTTGTTATCGTGTATGCGACTCAATGAGTTCCAGGTTCCGTTGACGAATTGAAGTTGACAACGCTGGTTTCCTGCGTGCTGAGAATCATCGACTCATGTTGGTTCCGTATGAAGATGCCTCTGAGGCGCTTGATTTATTTGCTTTCGTGAGTAAATCAAAACTGGTCAATGATAAGACGGCGTCCACAGCCGAAGACCTTTTCCTCTCCGGGTTGTCCCGAGTAGTCGAAGATCTTTTCCTTTTTTTGCGTGTCTACGACCGATGGACCTGGAAGGTCCGACGATAAGAACCTTTCTCACGGCCATGCTGCCCACTTCTCTGGCGGCCCATAACACAACCACAGGAGCCCCCAACAACGCTGGAAGCGTCGAGAAAAATGGAAATATTACACCGCTCTTATGCAGCTATGTCACCACTGACTTTGACAATTTTAACGTTACCAAAATCTTCTTATGTTTGACCGTCTTGAACTGATCAAGTTACGTTTAGGTTAATAACCCGGGGACATCAACGGTGAGGTTTGTCGGGGAAAGTTTCAGTGTGACCCCACACTTATTTTTTATTCCGTACTTTTATTTTTCGCAAGCTGGTTGTTGCTAAGATCAACCTTAACGTAGTATTATTATTTGAAACTACACAGGTTCAGTTGTAAGTTCATGAAAACAATTATGAATTTTCCACGGGTTCCCTTTGAAGATCCTCATCTCGTCACCCGATCCCTTCAACAGCAGAGTCTTATCTGAAAGAATCACAGCAATGCATCTGCAAACGCCGCCGGGGACATCAGTTACACGTGCATAAAAGTACATGTCGACCACGCATTGCCTTTACAGGTTCAGGTTTTCCAATTAAAAGTATTAAATCGGGTACAACGTGGTGAAGTCTTTCTGGGAAATCTGCAGACCACGTCGATGTTTTCATGATGGTACGACCACAGCTTGTGATATGTACGTGAGATATGATTGTTTTCGAAATGAAGCAAAATGTCTTTGGAGAGTTCTTGATCAGCGTTTAACCGCAAGGAAACTTTAGACACTCCTAACCGGTCAAATATCATTTTACTACGGAGCTGTCTGACGTTTATCCGATCATTAACTTGAAACGCCACAATCACGAAGTTTGGTGTGCTGACACCTCGTTGCGTAGTTATTTGCCATGAAAACTATTGAGCGCTGCTTTCTGTAAATTCTGCGGTGAGTGTTTGAAATGACAACGCTGATGTGCCCCAGGAGTCTATAAACGACAACAAATACATTTCTGCATCAAGCGAAGGGGTTATCGCAGGCATCCACAATGGCAATTTTGACAACATAACCTTGCCATCAACACCTCCATCACGCCAAATTGCATCGTTGGCGCCATGCTTTCGGTATAATATGACTTTGGGTTTGACTCCAAAAATAACCTTGCGGATATGTCTGAAAAACCCAAATGTGTGACTGAGGGGAGTAGCACACGAAAACGATAATGACGGTCCATGAAGTTGTACTCGAAGCTGTAGAAATCCAAGATTATAATTTATATTGTTACAGCGGCCGTGTGATCATCTTCTCCTGTGTTTCTAACGTATCCAACAGTATAATTGATATGATCTGCTTGGTCGACTGTGTCATTGTGAACCATCATAGACGAGCCAGTGGATCTCGCATAATCGTCGCTGTATCTGGCGAGTCGCAATATCGTCGTTGTTAATGCTGTCAATACCTACTTCGCATTCCTTTCTGTATATAAGTTAAAGTGCGTTGCTGAACAACGCTACATGCCGTTATTGATACACTCAATCTTGGCATCAGCATCGTTATTGTTACCGTTGTCGGCGCATACAAGTTTTCCATCAATTTACATAGAAGGCTCACACGGATGAAGATAACGAGACGTGTCATGTACTTGTAAGTCTATTATTTGTTCATCAGGATCGTTACTCAAATACGAAAAATACTGAAAGACTTGGATACTTCTAACTATCTTCACAGATATGTCCATGTCAAATGTGGAATTGTCAAAGGCAAAAACTGAACAATTGAACAATTGTACTCTGGCTGCTAACTGGACTCCACCTAAATTACATTTGATACCCCAGTTCAATTGACTTGTGGCCCAGTCTCATAAGTACTTATAAAATGTTACAAATAACAGTATTCAGGTATAAAAAATATACTTTTATACACTACAGAATAAGAATCCGATCCCTTATCCACTCACGTTTTCATTTTAAATGTATATAGCACAATAGTACTTAATATAGCTACTTACCGACGATTTAAACACCTTGATGGCCCCCTTTTATAAAAAAATGATCGGAACACATTTGGCTGTTAGTAGCTGTATACGTGAAGTCTTTCCTTGCAAGCCGTGGCAGCTGGAGCCAAACTCTACGTAGTTTATATCTCACAGGAACTCTGTGCAATGATATTGATTTGCCATCTACTTCCTGCCGCCTGAAATTGCTACAAATGCAACAATACTTGCGGGATTTTGCCACAGGCATTCTTCGTCAGCTGTTGAATGGGGTAGTCCGCGGAAGTAGAAGCTGCATTTAACGCATGTGCAGAAGATGCACTGAAAAGCTCCTACCAGGAGGAGACAACAACACTTATTGAAAAGTACTATAACACTGGAGTAATGCTTAGTCTGTCTATACAATAAATATGAACTCAGATAACTCTTGATCTTTTTATAGAGAATAAAGTCTGATTGGTCAGTTCAATTACATTTTCAATGCCAGTACCTTTGGTTGTGAAAGCAAATCATATTCGCAGCGACCGACCGTATTTATCAAATATAAGTTGAATTAGTTATATCTTGCTTTTCAAATATTTCATAACGTTTTCTTCCAGGCGACTGGTGCACAATGCAGTCTATACAACGTCAGTACCATAATGGGATAATTGGGGTCAATAAGCGATCATCAAGGTCAGTGGAATTTGATATTAATCAACCATTTGGAAAATATGGCTCTCTGAGGCAAAGTCGAATTTAACATTAGTCCATATGATTACCATTTCGGGATGGTCTTGAATTCAAGGGAATATGCAATGCAAAAAATGTCCATAAATATATGTAAATTAGCCGCATTGGCTTACACCTCTCGTAGCAGGAGGTAAAACCCCGAAAACCACTTATTTCTGTTCTTGGCCCCAGGCTCTTGGCCCGGGAGCTAAACGTTTTTCGCCCTGCGCTTAGGCGAGGCCAAAAGCTTTTTATCCCGCTCTCGTGATGTTGTAGGAACTGCCTGAAGGAGAACAGCCAGTTGGGTAAGAGTATATTACTGGTGGCCATATTTTCAATTAGAGACAGGTGTCTCCAGGAATACACACCGTTGGGAGCCATAGGTCCGCTTGTGTAAGCAGCTGAGTGTGTCTATGGATACAGAAAGAGTGACCACCACAATATGGAAACGGAACGAGCTTCTTTCTGGTAAGATTATTAGTTATGGATAGTATCTTGGGGTTCTGGAGTTCTTATTTGACCACACTGCTGTAGTGGATGTCAGAAATCTTCACTGTGTTCTTCTAGATTGACGGCAATGCGTCAGCGCCATTTGAGTTGCCAGAATGATTTCTAAGACGCAATTATTTGTGGATATATATCCAGTAACATGAATCTGGGTCTTACATTTATCACGATAGTGGAGGCGCTGTCTCCCATTTTTCGTCTTAGTAAAATTTGTAATTGCAGAATGGCTAGATATACAGCATACAAGAAAGCTACGTATACCACTTATTAAGTGTGCTTGGGTTAAGCTATGGAACTGGAGTATTTTTGTAAGTCCTTGCTTTAGAAGGTACTGTTATGCACATACTACAAACCGAAAACGCAGGGTTCTTATTTATCCGTGCTGGAAATGAGGAGCAGGTGTTAAAACCCAGCACTTCATTTGTATGAGTTCTGGTATAAATTATACTACAATGAAGTTGGCCCGCAAAGATAAAAAAAGTAAAAAGCAATTTATGAAAGTTGTATGCGAACTAACGAAAACTGTTCATATAGATGATGTATAGCTAAATTAGTTTAAACTGGTTTGTAAAGGTTAGCAGAGCAAAAAGAACATTTTTCATTAGAGATGGGTGGGTCTACGGATAGTGGAAACTATTAGGACAGAATCTTTAATTACAGGTTGATACACAGTCACGCCTTTGTTGCAAAGATTGAATGAGTTTCTCGTATTTTTAACCGATGAAGAGAATGACGAGTCGTTTAAGACGATTATAGCATTGTGAGGGAGATCTATGCAAGAGCCTGAAAGGTCGGTGCCAGCGCCAAGGCAAAGGCAAAAATCAGTGGCAAGGGCCAATGCAAGAACTTACGCCAAAGCAAAGGCCTAAGCCAGCGCCAATGAAAAACTTGAAAGGCCAGCACTTGCGCAAGCACCACGGCCAGTTCAGGATCCAAGGCTCACGAGACGAAGGCACACCAACCGCTGGTAATGGCGCAGGGATAAAGCCACGCTGATAGTTAAAGACTGTCATGCCATGGCGCATCAGGGGCATGCTATTGAGGAAAATGGCTGGTAGCACTAGGCACAAAACTGACGCTGAGCTCAGAAAACGTTTTGTTTTAAAGTTTCAGCTAGTGCCGTCGGCACAGCTGAAAAAATTGCGCCAGATGTGAAGTTTTAAGAAATAATTTCTGTTATGGCATATTTTACAAGCCAAGCCAGCACAATACTAAGACCTGATGAGGTCGAACACGAAGTTAACGGAATCAATGCTAAAATTATAGAGTCCATTGAAGATATATGCTCGAGGGCTTTGGATGGAGCTTTGTGAGGAGCGTAAAACTCAACCAAGGCGTGTGGCAATACCGCCCGTTTTGACTTTGGAGCTACATTCCAACCATGAAGTGCGTTTCTTCTCGATAGTTATCAATGTAAAAACCAACATTAACCTAAACCGCCAGATATACTTGGTAATGTCAGTCCTTGACCTGAGGAAATTGACTATGTATGACTTTTATCACAACATAATTAAGGCCAGGTACGGCAGCAAGGCGATCTTTGTATGCACGGACACCGACAACTTGACGCTTAGCATAGAAACCGAAAGGTCATCTGCAAGTTTAAGGACGAGTGAAATGGTACCCCAGTTGCGGAATTTGAGTGTCCCCGCCCTAAAAATATACATCATGAAGGCGTCAAATGAAAAGGAAATCCAAAAGGTCAAAGGAGTATCAAGGGTAGTTGTACAATACATCCTTCTGTACAGCTTTTACACGGAGTCCCTAACGAGCGGAAACTAATTTCATCATCAGATGATCGCCATGCGTAGCGACCATCACGAACCGGGGGTATACCGCATATGCAAATCCAGCCTGAGCTCAATGGACACGAAAAAGTGGATTGCACTAGACGGTGCCACAACGTGGGCGACAACGCCTGGCGTGAAATTACCTCATTGAGATCTTTGGACTGGGGTAAGAACTCCCTAGGGAGGTAGCTGAGTATCTTCAGGCACCATCTATAGTTCCTTGCAAACAAAGCTTCTGCGCGGAGCACCACCACCCGATATATATATATATATATATATATATATATATATATATATATATATATATATATATATATATATATATATATATATATCGCACCAAGGGATTTAATGGCGACGCACGTGCAGCCAGCAGTGAAGTTTTACCGATGGCATCAATGATTTCTTGCTTTTCTGTTTGTTTTGCTTTTGTTTTTTTTTTACCTGTGACGCGCGTTATCTTACCATCTAGGGCCGTCCCGGCCGTCGCACCCACGCTTTGCAGTTTTGTTTTCCGCGATATCTGCTGAAAACAACATCTCCAGGGGGTACAGGTTTTCAAACAGTCTCGTGTCTAGAGTACTGCTGAACCTCTCCACTCTGCCCAGAGCACTGTGGACACTTGTCTGGACACACCTCAGACCCACGTCGTGTTTGGCCAGGAGTTCCAAAACTGCGCACTTATATTCGCAGCTGGGGACATCCTGCAGCAGCTTAGGCCATTTTAGCACCACCAGCATGTACATGCGTGCCAATCCGTCGGTCAAATTAAAAACCTCATTTGTGGTCAATTGTTTGGGCTCCATGTAACGACTGGCGACATCAACCACGGTCAGCGCATACTTGTAAGTGTATCGCCTTGTCACGGAATTGTATGATTTATATCAATATGTATATGTGATAAAAAATGTATTCGGGTTTCGTTTCCGACTAGGGCGTTACTCGAGGGTTGTTTATTTTTTTCGGCTCTAGTTATTTTGAAATACTGAGCGCGATTCACCCCATGCTGCACGTGCAAATTGCCTGCAGTGAAAACCTAAGTACCTAGCTGCTGCGCATATCTGTCACAGCTAGGGTACATATAGAGAAAATTCTCTATAAGCAAATTACACTACGACAAGTCTTGTCAGAAAGCTTACCTCTTTACGGGAGCAAATCTTCAGCTGTAGAGGTATGTAAAATTTAAGATAGTATTCTTTATCACTATTCGTTTTATATGACATAATTTTTTCATATATCAGATGTTTTAGAATTTATTCTAAATTCTACAGAGAGTCAATACCTAAGTCATACAACGCCATGATATTAGAAATACTATGGTCTGGTTCAAGTTAGCTATTTGTTGTAACTGAACAGACGGATTTTATTTAATTATACGCGGCATGCATTGAATGATTAATGTAATGTGTAACGAGATGCAATTCATGTGCGCGCATGCGCAACATATATCAATGCAAAGTACTAACCGTGTCATATGTACTACACGGTTTAGTTGTTATACTTCTAGCTGTCCTTATGTATGGTTGGGTGTTGTGGAGTCGCAGAACTGTGTGGTTTCTTTTGACGTGTACGCTGTGTCTGGTGACGTTGTTTCGGAAGAGTGTACTGGTTTTCTCGATGCGAGGGACCAAGGCTTTTCGACCAGCGGGTCTGTGTTAAATGTGAAGGCTCTCGAGGGATCCTTCAACAGACTGGGAGGGGTGGACCATGCGTGGTGGCTCCTTGACCATTGACTAGAGCGGGTGGAACCGGAGATACATCTTGGTCGTCAAACGGGCGCCACGATAGTTATACATATTACGTGTTCCATTTGATTGTTATTTTCAATATTGCTATCTGTGCAAAATTACATGTATTCACATTTCAATATCGCTATATGTGTGATAGATTCATAATTTCATGCATTCCCATTTCATTTTCGTTATATGAACGATATATTCATAAATTCATACATATTCCAATATCGCTTGATGAATTGATAAATTGATGAGTATCATATTGATAAGTGCATAAATCACATGCTTTGGTCACCCTTGGTACTTAATAAGACCTTGTTTATATTAGGGTGTAGATCATATACTCTTATTTGTTGAATGGTGATAGGACGTTATTCACGTTTGTTAAAAATTCCATTCGTTAAATTCATCTTTGATTTTTCTCGTTGAGTTACTTGTTGTTGATAGTTCCATGTTAGGAACTTTATGATTTTCCTTATCATTTTGTTATAATGGTGTCAGATTTGTTCATCTTTAAATTGCGTTTATAAATAAACATCTTATTAACGCAGTTGCTTTCGGTGTCTTCACTAATCCAGTCTCAACCCGGCTTCATCCTGTGACACGCCTAACCTCTCATGCGGCAGAAACAAGAGATCAGCCTCGTGCACCTCGTCGTGGACTGGAACATCAAACCGTGGCCGGAGCACTTTGTGTAGCGCTGACAGCTAAATCTGCTACATGGCCTACTTTTCAAGCCTCGCCCTGGCAATATCTTATGAGACTTTGGCCGCCTCTGCCGACTTTTTGATAGACACCACACCCCTCCAGGAACCTCGAGATATGTTGTATATCTGCGCTAGGCGGTCCTGTGATGTTTCCATTGCGTTTAACTCTCTCGAACAACAGCACTCGAACTTGGCAGAGGAAAAAAGGATAGCGCAAAAAAAGATTGCCGCTGCGATCATAAGCAACGGAAGGTTTTACTTTAAAAGTACCCGAAGCCATGATGGCTACTATGGTGAGATCCCCGATATACACATCAGCTCTTAATTTTTGCAGCTCAGTTGATGGTCCGTTAAAGTCAGAAAGTTTGGGCTCGTCAATGAGATCCCCGTCCAGGCCACCGTCAGCGGGTTTTCTACCTAACACTAATTAGTATTCGTGTTTGGCTTCGTAAGCTAACGTCTTAATACGATTTTGCAGCAAGATGCTGACCAAGCAACCGATCAAAGAGACAATCGAGGCACCCGTTGCGCTTGCGCTGTTTAATATGCACAGCTTGGAGCTGTCCCACAGCTTAACATGACGAATGGGTACATAGTCGCCCCTTTTGTATATATCTGAGAGGTGGTTTGAACCAGTGAATGCGATGGCGTTAACAAGTTCCAAACCGACCATAACAGCATGTTTCGCTATTATGCAGCCGTGATGATATTAGCAGGAACCCGTTTAACTATCACAGCCTGTGTCACAAAGCTTAGATCTATTATGGTAACTGCATTTGTTGCGCCCCCGATATAAAAACGCCCGAGGTCGGCTGATCTCATCTTAAGCATCGTTATGTATCTGACCTCAAGGAAGCCAATCACGTCACCGTGGCAAAGGTTGCTTATGGGGTCTTTTGCATATGTGGCGTAGACATCGTGTGTTCGTATGCTTGCGAACCCGTCAACTATACCATAAAAAAGAGGTCCGATGTATGTCTAATAGTAACTGCTAGCCCTTGCGGTGTTTGTTGTTCCGTAGTGTTCAAGCTGGCTGCTGCTTTTTGACGATAAACCGCGGAAAAAAAATTATACACAAGGTCAACCGCCAAAGCTAGGTCCACCCAAGTAAGATAAGATAGAATCGCGCTATATTGTGCGCCTGACATTGTGCTTGTCATTGTACCGGTGATTCCAGCTACTGCTGTTTCAACGGGAGTAACTTGAGTGTTGATGCTTTTACCAGTCAGACGTTGTGTCATCATATTGACAAGTCTTTTACCAGAAGCAACTCTACATGGGCGTTTTACCTTGGCGATACGCAGCACTTTTGAAAATACCGCTGACGATTCCGTCTCAATACCCACGTTTGTTCCCACTCGGTTCCTACTTCAGTTCCGTCTCTGTTCCGCCAAAGGTTGTTTTCTTCGGTACCGCTGAGATTTCCATATTCGGTTCCGTTGTGGTACTCATTACTCCATCTTTTTCAACATGCCGGTAGGTTATCATGCCAACTTCAATTGGATCCAGCACCTCCCCGTACTTGCAATATGGGCTGCTGTTTATGCTCCTCAAAAAGAGACCTGGATAAGCAGATCATTTTAAAAAATCCTTCACCATGTACCCGCGGCAGAAAGTGGCTCACACCTGCTGTGTGCAGGACGAGTAGAGACGACACAAGCAAAGCAGTCATTCTGGTTCTAGTTTAGCCTAGATACATTTTTCCTATTTCCTTATTGCTCATCGCCTTGAGACCTTCAAAGGTAAGATGCCAGCTCAGATCGCGCTGGTGTGCACAAAGGTATGTGCAAAAACGGCGCTTCCCAACACTGGCCTTGTTAAGAAATGGATAGGCCTCGGCTGAACGCGAGGCCACAATTATATCCTTTTCTCTCAGAGCGACCCTAAATTAGTCTTGCTCTTTGCAGGAAAAAAGTCATCAACGAGGTCTGCTCGCCGAATTCATCGGCAATGGCGTTGTGCTTTTATGCTATGACCTATGTTATGACCCACACGCTGATGCCAGCATGGCGGCTGAAACAGGCTGATTCATTATGGTGGACGCCAGAAAGAAAGGCACACTCGTCATGTATAACAAAGCGTGGTTGTTTCCCCGAACTTTTATCAAGAGCACAAAGCTCTGCATCCAGATCATAGCACTCAGGTTATTTCTTCTCTCTAGACAGATAAAAACAAAGAAATTGAAGTGGTCCTCAAAATTCTATTTTTAAAAACTCACAGGTGAAATTATTTTTACCACAGCTACTACGGCTACCGATCATGACGAAAACCAACGGTTTGCTTCCTGTCGTCGAAGAGAATGCCTATCGCCTTCATACTTTTATGTGGTGTTTTTAATACAATACATTACGAGAATATTAAAGTCTATATTCTGGTTATCTTGTGGACCTCGTATTAATTATAATAAAGAAAACTATAACGTAACGAAAATGGTGGCTTTCTCTGTTGAAAGATTAAATAATTTGACTAATCTTTTTTGAAAACACCATATGCTCATTATTTTCTCTCAATTCACAAATCATCATTTCATTTTATGCAAATTACTAACACTGAACAAATTCGCAGTAACATTTCTTAGTCTATCTCTCTCTCTCTCTCTATTTATATATTGCTCTCAGTATGTTAATGTTTTTTCAGATGTATGTAGAATTATCTTTATACTGTATATTGTACTATATATTCAGTAAGTCTTTACACAATATTTATTTGGCCAATATCATGCGAAGCAAACACGATTTACATGAGAAATCAATAAAAGCACGGGATAATTTATATACATTACTGTTTGATAGTGTTGAAAGTCAACAATATTGGACTCATTTATAAAAAATAAAACTCAAAATGTTTTTCAAAGATATTAATCAAAAGAATAACTGTATGCTTTATATATTGTAAACATTATAAAGTTACTTTGGTTAAAACGAATCTAAATGGAATAGCTCATATTTATTTTGTTCCGATTTCGGCTAGAAATTCACGAAGAACTATCTTATGTAAATTTAAAAGCTGGAAATCAACCTTTTACATTATCTTACTATGTTTTCGAAAACAATAATAACTACTGAAATAAATTAGGTATGTGTGTTCCATTGTTTCACTTATAATATTTCATATGGTCCGGATCAGCCTGGCATTTTTTCCTTATCAGCCCATAATTGTAGTCTCAGTCTGTTTTTAGAGCATTTTTTCCTCTCTCATTTTGGTGGTGATACAATAGTTCGATTTAGGAATTCTTAATATTGATTTAAAGGTAATTGCTTATTCTTTATGATATAAGCATTATGGTGTGGTTGTCTGTGTGTATTTTGGCGCCAGTGCACAGTGAGTATGAGGCATTGGTGCTGATTCGGAAGTGAAATATTCTACCCATTGCACGTTGCTTTGTTTACAGTTCCGCCTTTCAAAAGAATGCCTGATAACCTATGGCAAGAACTTCACCGTAAGTTCATCGTTGAAGATACTTTAGATTAACATATGATTTATTGGGGTTTGGACACAGTGGAATGTTTATTACTGCAAAACAGATGTAGAGACTACATAGGAAAAGTAATTGTGATCTGAGTCCATAACAATCAGAGAGCATTCTACCGAGGTAGACCGCATGACGTGGGAATTCAACATGTGTTTGTAGCAAGTAAAAACAAAGAAGAGAAAATCATAAATTAAACACAATTACATATCACAACTGAGCAATGGGGGCTATAAAGACATTTATCAGGTATCGTTCAGACTGACATGGTTAAGTAAAAATGAGTATTGGTCAAAGTTTCAAGCACGCCAACCGATGACTTTATTACTCCATATTTTCAATAAATGTCGAAACCTGTGAGCAGAAGAAAAAAATCCATAAAACCGGAGGAGATACTAGTTTTGACAGCGTGATAAATATTTCGCTGCTTGATGTCCCGTGATACCTGTAATATCAAGTGGATACTTAAAACTATTTCATCATTAGAAACTGGTTTCACGTCTTAGTAGACTTGTTGCACTTCATTTAATGAAATAACTGGCGACAAAAACAATTGACATTGAAGCTGTGCCATTCAAGGCAGCGCCTAATCCTCACAGAAACAGTAGTAGTAGTAATTATAGTAGCAGTAACAGCAGCAGAAGTGGACTGTAACTGTGGTAATAATACTACTAGTAGTAATATTAACAGCAGTAATAGTAGTAGTAACAGCAGCAGCAGAAGTAACAGTAGTACCCAGATCATCATCAATACAGACTGGTGCACAATCTCAGTATACTTGTTGCACTTCATTTACCTAGATAACTACTGACAAAAAATAGCATTTTGAAGTTGTGTCATTATAGGCAGCGCATGTTTCACGCAGTAGCAATAGCAGTAATGGCAGTAGTAGTAACATCAGTAGAAGTAGAATAATAGTAGTTGTAGTAGTAGTATACTTATTGTACCGCTGAAATGATAGTAGTAGCAACGGCAGTAGAAGTAGAATGTAGATGCGGTACTAGTAGTAATATGTGTAATATTTGTAGTAGTAGTAGTAGCAGTAACAGTTGAGTATAATTAGTAGTAGTTTGCTTGTTGCACGTCAATTACTGAGATAAATAGTGGCAAAAAAATTAGCATTTTGAAGCTGCGTCATGCTGCATCAGCACATAGTTCACACCGATACGTTCTTAATAGTTGTGGCATTTGTGGTAGTGGTAGTATCAACAGTAGAAATATTATGTAGCAATGGTATTATTACTGTAGTGGTAATAATAGTACTAGTAGTAACAACAGTAGAAGTAGTTATATAATTATTATTATTAGTAGTAGGAATGGTAGTAGTAGTTATAGTAGTAGTAGTAACAACAGTAGAAGTAGTTATATAATTATTATTATTAGTAGTAGGAATGGTAGTAGTAGTTATAGTAGTAGTAGTAACAACAGTAGAAGTAGGTATATAATTATTATTATTAGTAGTAGAATGGTAGTAGTAGTTATAGTACTAGTAGTATCAACAGTAGAAGTAGTTATATAATTATTATTATTAGTAGTAGGAATGGTAGTAGTAGTTATAGTAGTAGTAGTAACAACAGTAGAAGTAGTTATATAATTATTATTATTAGTAGTAGGAATGGTAGTAGTAGTTATAGTACTAGTAGTAACAACAGTAGAAGTAGTTATATAATTATTATTATTAGTAGTAGGAATGGTAGTAGTAGTTATAGTAGTAGTAGTAACAACAGTAGAAGTAGTTATATTATTATTATTAGTAGTAGTAGGAATGGTAGTAGTAGTTATAGTAGTAGTAGTAACAACAGTAGAAGTAGTTATATAATTATTATTATTAGTAGTAGGAATGGTAGTAGTAGTTATAGTAGTAGTAGTAACAACAGTAGAAGTAGTTATATAATTATTATTATTAGTAGTAGGAATGGTAGTAGTAGTTATAGTAGTAGTAGTAACAACAGTAGAAGTAGTTATATAATTATTATTATTAGTAGTAGGAATGGTAGTAGTAGTTATAGTACTAGTAGTAACAACAGTAGAAGTAGTTATATAATTATTATTATTAGTAGTGGGAATGGTAGTAGTAGTTATAGTAGTAGTAGTAACAACAGTAGAAGTAGTTATATAATTATTATTATTAGTAGTAGGAATGGTAGTAGTAGTTATAGTAGTAGTAGTAACAACAGTAGAAGTAGTTATATAATTATTATTATTAGTAGTAGGAATGGTAGTAGTAGTTATAGTACTAGTAGTAACAACAGTAGAAGTAGTTATATAATTATTATTATTAGTAGTAGGAATGGTAGTAGTAGTTATAGTAGTAGTAGTAACAACAGTAGAAGTAGTTATATAATTATTATTATTAGTAGTAGGAATGGTAGTAGTAGTTATATAGTAGTAGTAGCCAGTGTTGCATTTTTGCGCTTTTTCGTGTGAGAAAAATATAATAAAATACGCCTAAAATTTTTCAGTAGTGGATGTCCATCCAGGTCTCTGTTGGTGCTAGCAATGGCCAAAGTTGCAAAGTGTGATGAAACTGTAAGATGACCATGAATATCTATTTGAAAGTAAGATGACAATGAATATCTATTTTAAAACAATGTATCTGGCAATGCAAACATTAAAGGTTTGTTGTAGTCGACCGAGTTGCAATGTAAAGTGTTTGACAGCCATTAGTGTAAGGTATTTTCAAGGTCAAAGTCACCCTTACGGCGCTGCAACGTAGTAGTGGTAACAACAGCAGCAGACGTAATAGTAGTAGTAGTAGTAGTAATATTACTAGTAATAACAACATCAGCAGACGTAGTAATAGTAGTAGTAATAACAACAGCAGCAGACGTAGTAGTAGTAAGATTAATAACAACAGCAGCAGATGACGTTGTAGTAGTAGTAACAACAGCAGCAGACGTAGTAGTAGTAGTAGTAATAACAAGAACAACAGGCGAGTAGTAGTAGTAGTAATAATAACAACATCAGCAGATGTAGGAATAGTAGTAGTAACAACAATAGCAGCACACGTAGTAGTAGTAGTAGCAGCAACAACAGTAGCAGACATGGTAGTACTAGTAGTAACAAGAACAGCAGAGGTACTAGTAGTAATAACAACAGCAACAGACGTAATAGTAGTAGTAGTTGTAGTAGTAGTAGTAGTAATAATAACAACAGCAGCAGACGTAGTATTAGTAGTAGTAGTAGTAGTAGTAGTAGTAGTAGTAGTTGTTGTTGTTGTTGTAGTAGTAGTAGTAATAACAACAGCAGCAGACTTAGTAGTAGTAGTAGTATTAGTAGCTGAATCAGCATCAGTTGTCACATATTCTACTTATCAAACCACCATCACTGAGATTGTATAAATCGTATAAACGCAGTAAAATACTCTTATACGCTAATGAAAATATTAAGTATTCTTGGAGACTTGTCGACACTCTAATGGTGATACAAAAAGTTACAACAGATAATGTAATCATTATCAATACTGTATAACTAATCAATAATGCAAACATTAATCGAAAATGAAAAACAGACATTACTAATATTCTAATAAAATGTAATAGATAATTTAATAACGTTCTTCTTCCATTCATCGTCATTTTTGTATGTTTCATGCACAAGTGGTTGTATATAAAAAAATAACAACACATAAAGGGATTACCCAGTCTATTAAGAGTAACCATGTATTTACTGTAGGTAGACTGTTGCAATGGCTTGGGCCAGAGCTACAATCCCATGTCCAAAGACAGATGGCAGCCAATCAGATGAAACCGACTCACACTTGAGTGGTAAATCCTCTAATGTAATTGTTTGTGACATATCAAGTATAGGACAAAATCTTTGCCAAGACCTTTACAAATTCTACCAAAAAGATATAGTAGTATATCAATGAATAAATTAAAAACTTAATTGGTTCATAATTGTCTGGACGTTCAGACTTTGGTGAACACGAATTTCATGGCCATTCAAGGGCAGTAAACCGAAAATATGGTGGAATAATTGGACATAATGATGGATATCCGTACTACTGCAACACTTTAGCATCAGTTAAGATTCGTTACACACACACATAGTGTGGGAAGAGTCTTTGAGATTTCTGGAAATGTACTAATGTTTGATTTCTAACACGACCGACAAGCGTGGATACGGTGCTCCCTCGATCTTTGGCCCATCAATTTATATCCATCCTCCCCTATAGCCGTTGAAATTTTTCGTCCCAATTGTTCTGTAAACATTACTAGACAACCTCGATATTGCGCCAGCTTTGAATTTTCACCATTTTACTACTAGCCCGAATGGCGAGAAATCTAGGGAAAACAACACGGAAGAACACTGTTTCAAAATTCGAACAGATATTGATATATCTTCCTGAAAAATATTTTAAAATATGACTTCTTTAACTCCGCAACATTTTATCAGACTGATATCCATAACTCAAACACTTCATTATAGATCAACGCAGATAGAACACTATGCAGAAATTTACGGTTGCATCTCTCTTTTAAATAAACGTATGGATATCGTTGTATTTAGGGTAGACACAAAATATTAAACAGTAAATCAATCAAAGTATTTAAAAGTACATTGGAGCAATGAAATACGTAAAGTATTGACTGAAATTGGTATTACAAGACTTAAGCTTTTTTTCTCAGATGTTGTTCAAAACAAAGAACTCATGAGTAAAGATGTAAATCATTGTTAATGTAGTACCTGCGATCACGCGCAGGATTCGTGAAATGTGTGATTTTTGGAAAGATACGTATTTAGAAATCTACATTGTATGCCTAGATACCCAAGTTTTGTATGCAGCTTAGAATGACTTTTCAATCACTGAGTTGTGAAAAGGAGACAGTTCTCATAGACTTGTGTGACTATTGTTAAAAATGTAATTTCTCATTTTATTTCATCTACATATAGCAGCTGCTACAGAAGCATTGGTACCAAATACAGGGAGAGAGTATGTAGTTATTGTACTGTCTCGCTAATAGTCGTGGGGACAGTGATATATGGTGGTTGTTTTTTTCTGATTAGAAAAGTGAATAAAATGTTATTTTTAAAATCAAATTCGAAAGATTCAAAGACAGACGGAGAGTACATTACTGATTATTATGCTGAATTAATAAATCCGCCGTGCATACAGAGACAGACAGACATAATGAAATTTCGACAAGATCTAATATGGTGATAATAATATCAAAGTATTCCTCTTCTACTAATATTTTTTGTGACCTCTACAACTTGAGATCGCGTATCTGCATGTAACCCGATCAAATATCTACGTAAAAATATCAATATATTTAAATGGTTTCTCAGTATACGCCACTTATACAGCATTTAGAACAAAATGCAGTACTCATATATTTGACATAACTCACAGTACTTGTTGTTTGCCCGAAAAGTTTGAAATGACTGATACTGTGTGTGTGTCTTTTTCCTGAGGAGATATCAGTATCTGTATTCCTGTTGGTTGTAACTGAATTGTAAAGCACGCAGTGCGCACGGTAGAGAAAACCTATCATTACACAAGTGAGTGGTTGGTTACTTTTAGAATTACTGATCCTCTATAGAATTTAATGTGTTTTGTCTGCTTTTATCTTTGATGCCGTTTATGGTTTCCTTTCCTGACTCTCGACAATTCCTGTCATATAAGAATATTCTCTATTTTCCTAATTAGCTGTGTTTTCCATCGAATAAATTCCACCAACCCTTATGCCGATCGATTTTTTTCATATTTAATTTAATATCGTGAATTTATATCAATATATTTCTTTTCTTTGATAACTTTTGCTGTGTAAGTGAGTTCTGAAATGTTTATACTATGCTGAAGTACTCCACGGATTATTAAAGAAGCCTAACCATATATCTGTCTCTCAGACTGAAGGAGGCCATTAAGGATCATTCGCCATTTTTGTTTTTTTATTGGGGTTGGGGGTGGGGGTGGGCGGATACAATTATTTCGTGTGCATTTGTAGTCTGGTACCATGTCTTTCTGCACCACCTTCGTAACGTAGTGAATAAGGCAGGGTATCAGACTACGGATACATAGGTTCATAAAGGACGCATACAGACTAAAATGGTGGTCGGAAAGTAAACTGGAATGCAAGAGTGTAAAGATGATACGTGTTACTATTAGAGCTCGCTTCGCAAGGGGCCAAAGGGTTTCCGGCAGCACTTTCGCTGCGATCGCTATTAAGCAGGTAATGTTCGTTTGTATATAGATGGGTCTGGAATTTTTAAATAGTAATAATAATTGTATATTTTAACTATTATATCGTGTAATATTGTACTGTGTGACAAGGTATATCATTAAAAGCTAAGGACGTAAAGATCGAGATTTTATTGTGCCAGAGAGAGAGAGAGAGAGAGAGAGAGAGAGAGAGAGAGGGAGAGAGGGGGGGAGGGTAATTCAATCAGTGACGAAAGAAGGATTGTCACTATGTGAAGCGATTTCCCGGGAGTGCCGGAAAGTTGTTACACTTGTGCGCAGTCTGTTACAGTCTGATGTTATCTAATTCTTTTGAGAGACCTAGGTTTGCTATGTTTTTAAGTACAATTAAATGTAATAATAAGGAGGAAATTTTTTTGAGTGATATAGTGACGTATTTGGAGCCACCAGTTTGCTAATCTGACATTCTAAACCGAAATGTTCAGTTCAATATATGCCGTCAATACAAGGATTGCCATAGACTCAATTACGTCGTCAAAACACAAATGAACAGGTCTGATAAACTTCAAATTTGCTACTTAGCTGTCTATTTATCAGATCGCACCTTACAAAAAAAAAAGAAAAAAAAGAACTGGAAAGATACGTTTTGATTATATGAAGTCCGTATCTAAGGTCTGTCTTTGAATAGATATTGATGTCGATACCGAAATTTTATTCTTATTCACACAAAAACGAGCTCGAACAGGTCATTTGCGCATTCATTAATAAACTAATAATCTAACTACATGAACGCGGGTTTTGTCAGTTACTTGAACTCGTGCAAACTCTTCCTCTGGAATTGGTCTCCAGGGTTAAAAGAAAGAATAAAAATGATAATGAAGGTAAGATTATCTCCTAACTGGCATCATTCAGGTAACTATTTTACTCTTAATCGAACTCTGCCTAAGGTCTAAGGTCTAATATGCCACCCTATCCTGATTGGAGGAGAGAAAATGGAAACAACTGTAAATTGTATGACATTGAGAATGTACTCAAATATATTACTGAAACACATTCACACGAATCATCCACACCACACGTGGACACATATGCACGCATAAATACAAACGAGCACACACACATCTCTCTCTATATCTCTGTATATATATATATATATATATATATATATATATATATATATATATATATATATATATATATATATATAAAACTCTTCTCCTGCTGAGATACTAAAACAGGTCCGCTGGTAACTGTACCCATCAGTTTGAGAGTTAAAACAAATATCTAACTTGCATGAGAATTTTCTTTTTCAATATATAATGTCATTTCATATTATCACGCATCCTCCTGTAACATCTAAGGATAGTACTTTCCGATCTGTCTGATGTATATTTGAAACTGTTTATATTATATTCTACATGCCTTGAGCTTTGTTAGGGGAATCCAGAGTGACTGCGTATTTAGATGAAATTTATTTGCTGAGTTCTCATGCGAGTGAGTCTATATATAAAATGGAATTTAAAAAATTGTTTCATTACTTTATTACTTAGTTCTACGTTGCTTTCAATAATAAATCTAGCGTTACGTAACTAGCGAGTTGAAACATAGATCAAAACAGATAGAATCTTTGTGCATTAATTAGGTGGAAAACATGTATAAAATCAGCGTTCAATATATTCATTATCGTAACCACATGCACACATCAGAGAGTTAATCAAGTTCACTCTGTAAAGGTCGGATGTGGGGGGTTTACATCATAATACAGTGGTGTCCCGTTAGATTAGAAACATTTTGGATATCAGAAGAGAGTTCCAAAGATTAATTGTAGCTAGGAAAAAGACGTCTGAAAAATCTGAATGATGGTAGGGATTGGTGTGACGTTAAGAGACTTACGTATACGATAATGAGATGCCTCATATCTCCTTTGTGGAAGTAGATCGTCCTGGTTGTTAGGTACTCGATATTATCTCACTGAATACCTATTAACAAAATCTGTTCTCTTTCCGTTGTTGTGCAAGTGTTAAGCAACCAATTTCCGCACAAACAACTCTCTAGAACGATACATAGGTAGGCCTGTAACGAGTCTTGCACCTTCCATTTCAATTTGTTTTGGCCAATCATTGCCAATCGCCCTTTCAGCAGCTATCAGAGACTTCAAAATGTATTCTAAAATTGGATGCATGTGTAGGGTTTATTGTTTTAGCCAGAGGAGTTTTCTTTTTTTTATATTTAAAAAAAATACTTTCTCTTCCGCGAGTAACATAGACACATATTTAGATAACTTTTAAATAATTATACTAATATGATCAGTCCATTTGGCATCATAGGATAATGTAGGTCCTATGCGTCTATAACTTTTAACAGGAAGGAAATTATTGTTGTCAAAAGATAATTTCAGAAAGAAAAAAAAACAGCTTCGCTGTTTTTAATTAATAAAATGTCAGCTTTTGAAGTAGTAAGTGTAACAAGTGAGACGCATGCCCAAGCATTAAGTTTTTCACAATCATTTTTTAATTACCTTTTGAACTTGTAAAGGATCTGTCGAAGACATTCCAAGAAAGTATAGTCAGCAAAAAAGTTCGCAAGCTAGTTCAAATTGTCTGCTATATCATTGATATAAATAGCAACTATTAAAGGGGCTAACACGGAAACATGGGGCGCACCATCAGTTAGTTGACGGTTTGGTAGGTAGCTTTTTAGCTATGAAAGAAGTTTACCTGAACTTGTATACTTTTGTCATTATAAACGAACCCATTTATCAATACTCTGTCAAAGTATTACTGACATCAAGGAGTGATAAAAACGTGATTTAAGTCGAATCAAAAGACAGCATATTGTATGACATTGTTCAATTAATCATTGAACTGTTGAACGATCTGATAGAAATTTTTATTGATATTTATATGTCAAATTAATTGTGTGCAAAAGATATATAGATGTTTGAGTATAATTCTTTCAAAAACTTTGGACACAAAACTGAATATAAAAATATGTCTATAATTAGATGACAGCGTTCTTTCTCCTTTCTCATAGATCGGTCGGACGTGAGCTGCCACTGTGCAGTAAACACACAAGCTTCAAGTGATCTGTTCAATAATATTTGCAAAGGAAAAACAATTTATTAAACTATATATCCCACAGTTTATGACTAATTTGATCGGTTCCAGCAGCTTTGTTTAGGTCAAGACTAGGTATGACATTTATAATTATTTGTTGGTGTATAATGATGTGAGATATAACACTTTGATATCTAACTTCTCAATCCGATAATTGTTTATGATTATTTTAGAATCGTGTAACATAGCACAATTAAAAGGTAAGCAGCATACGTTTCCTGATAATTTGTCGAAAAAATGCAGGATCTTTTTGTGAAAATCTCAGTGGAGTTAATAGGTTTCATATCTTTGTAGAACGTACTTGTTTCCAAATTTTTACTTAAATTATAATATTTCACGATTTAACGGATTGCACATTCGCATCAAAGTCTAAAAGAAATGTCTCCATTGCTGCTTTTGTTGAAAATTGTTAACTATTTCTTACATATGATATGATTAATATGCCGTGAATAGGATGAATAATACAATGTAAGGTATTTTCAATGTGTAAATCTACTAGCTTTATCCGTTATCTTTTCTACATGTTCTTGTCATAAAATACTTCACAAAAAATGAGGAAAATTTTTATGGTAAATATTCCACATTTGCATCACTTTCCGATTCGGCGACAAGCTTAAACGTTTATTGTTTTGTGGACGCGTTATATCATAAAGACAACTACTTATACCTGCATACACGCTACAATTTTTTGAAAAACGACTTATTCAATTTCAATCCCTAAGCATCATACAACATATAAAATCTTGTATATACCCTTTCATTTACGAAGTATGCCTGTTACTATTATTTGAGGTACAACACTCCTAAACTGTGCCATGGTTGGTCTTTTCTGCCTTGACACTTAAAGGGATACATTATTCTCAATGCAAACTATTTCTTGAAATTTGCAATACGTTCGCAATTTTTTGAAATATTTTGTATCTCCTCGGGTCAAAGCAGCCTTTATTAAACTGTGTTCAGATCAGTTCTCTCTGGTATATCTCGAATATCAGCTGACTATTTATTGTGGCAAATATTATAGTCCCATGCAAAGACTCGTTTAGTAAGCCTTTGGTTATCAGTATCAGACTATTGCAATATAATACCATTGAAAAGAACTCGTTATATACAAGGCATGCAGCCAATATCCCTGTTAATAGCTACAATGGGAGTAAATCTATGCACACCACCGTAGAACCGTCAGTGGCAGTGCATCCACATCGTTATCACGCTTGCAATCTCAAGTAAACGAACCATAATTCCCAAAAATTATTTATTTTTGAAAAGCAATTGAGCCTAGAGCACACCTGGCTGCATGTACAAAAACTTCCGCACTTTCTAGAAACCTGATAATAATTCGTTCCAAGATGGAACATAATCCTTGCCCCGAATTAGGGCACAATCGTCTAGCTCTGATGCACTATAACTCACAAGGCCATGTTAGCAATACGCTGCTCTTTAATACTATTAGTATTATATATATATATATATATATATATATATATATATATATATATATATATATATATTCTAATACAGTATAATTGTACTTGAGATGGCATATTAAATATTATCGAATTGCACTATACTAGGATATGTTATTTGATCTTTTCCTTTTCTTGGATCTCTTCTTTCTAACTGCATACTCTTATATTTATATGCAGGTTGTTCCAGATTCGTTTTCCTCTAGGATATTTCCCCATCAGAAAAAAGGTATTTTCCGCACGAGAAATGCTGCCCTGCTGCTGTCTATTTCCGGAGCATCTAGGATTATTTCTCTCCTGAAGACATTTACCTTGGAATAATCAATATCCCTTGTTCATCACGTGAATCTGCTTTTGTCAACAATTCTTCAACGAAATATTGGAAATGATTCCCGTTTGATAAAGTTTATATTCATTTACAATGCCTATGCGACAGTGTTAAAGAAATTTATTTTACACGCTAGCTATGCTACGTGTACGGTCTAATTTGAGGAATCTTCAAGAAGGCCAAATATTGTCTAGCAACTTTTGCAATAAGCGGAAATATATGATTCGCGCTCTGTCCGTCCTTCTGTCAGTCTGTGCCTCAGGGTTTCGTCCGCTTGTTGGTTTTCAGTCACATGAACTTGATCATAAATTACCACACTGAACATGATTTATAACTAGTGGCGGAATTTCTATCTGCATGATTCATTGCCAAAAACAACTATGTCCTTAGATCACCCACTGTTGTTTAAATGTGACTTCAGTCAATGCCTGTTTAATTACCCCTGATGTGTTTGCCTAAACACTTTTTAAAAGCATTAGTGACTCATTTATTATATGTGTCTTATGCCAATACATTTTCGTGAGGCGGGAAAATGAATATATAGTTCCCCCACGCCTCCTGGAAAATTTCAGCAGTTACAGAAAACTGACTCGATAACGCTAATTTTCCTCCCAAACAAGAAGGGCCCCAAAGCATTTGACTCTAAATAAATGGCCATGCAGTCGTTCGTTCTTGGTGAGAAAAATTACTCTAAAATAAAAACTACCCTCGAATAGCAATTCTTCAGTGAGGGGTCATTATCTCCGGGAAAATAATCAATTCCCAGGAATAGGTCGCTTTATAGTATAGGCACAAATAATCATTGGTCGAAAAATATGCGACAACTACTTGAGTTTTATAATTAAAAGGTGAAGTTGACGTTTTTTACAGCAGAACTCTTTTATCCATAGATTAAATTACAAATTTGTAACAGAGTTGATGTACACTCTCCTACTTCATTATGTATACTAATTATATAATACCTTGCTGCTTTTGCTTCTTTCTAAATGCTTTGTTTGCTTTCTTATCCTTTATAACCTATGTATCCTGGAGCAGACATTTGTCTTCCAACGATCGGTTCTCAAGCCACCTGTCTCACATTATTCTAAGCCGTGTATTTCCCTTACATCTTGAAATATGGCTTTATAGGTTTTCACGGCGGTATTACACTCTCGGTTATTAAGATGTTATACTGATAAATATCTTTTAATTTAAATAAAATCAAAGGTAAATCTTAGCAACGCATGCATATCAGTCACATATATGTAGAGGTCACAGCTCATGTGAATTGTTCAAGCTCTGTATTCTTGAATGCATCTGATCACGTGGACTCGGCAAGCTATTTATTATTCATGGAGTCTATTCACGTGAATTCGATAAAGTTCTTTATTATTCAAGGTTTCTCTGATGACACTCTTTCAGAAAATATTCAGCTAGTACTGCAAAAAACTGTATATTGATATCATGTTTCATATCGCGATTTTCAGGGTAATTTGTTATGTCGTATACCATATCTGATATTATGACGTATCAGTATAAATGGTGCTTTATATTTTTGATCCTGACATGATATAATGTTCGTGCATTTTTATGACTTGTTCACGATGTTCCTGTGATTCATCCTGTTCCTGAAAACAATGCTTTGTCTGTGTGACTTTTAACAATCTCTCTCTCCCTCTCTCTCTCTCAATCTCTCTCTCTCTCTCTCTATATATATATATATATATATATATATATATATATATATATATATATATATATATTGTGTTTTCAAATATAGATTTGCCGATATAAGAAGATCAATTATACATACGAAACAATACTGTCACAAAGTATTTCATACATATATCACCAATGTTGCTGATGAAAAGTATGCGCAATCGTTCTTAGTCCCTTCCACAGACATCTAATACCAGAATTTTGACAAGACGTCAGTATATTGCAGCATCACCTGCCTACTAAACCTGTATAGAAAACAGGCCGCATTACAATGTGGATGTTCATTCAGAAACTTTACCGATTTAAAAACCATGATGGAACTTTTTTAATAATTCCAGTTTTCAGCCAAAAGACCGTGTTCTGTGATACCAAATAAGTTATTGCGAGGTATCAATTCGCTCAGTTGCATGTTCAAAATACTGAGATAGCTATCTTCATCAAAACGATTTACTTAACAATTGTCAATACTCATTCTCGTTCAGTCAAATTCTCGCTTGCCTCCGTGGGAGATTTGTTACAAGAAAGTGTAGTAAAATGTTTTATTAATCCCTGTTACCGATAGAAGGAAAATTGATTAGAGAGCGTAGAAGTGTAACTACAAAGAAACCTCTCCCTATCTATCTAGCATTTTTCAAGACATTTTGTTCGCAGTCATTCAAACAAAAATCATATTCAAACTTAAAAATATAGAATTTGACACCCCTACCGACCCTGAAAATGTGTCTCAAGCAGCCAACAAAAATGTCTATATATAGTTAATTGCGACATCATATTATGATAATAATTCTGTAAGACATCATCTCATCTCATCGGCCAATGAAATTGCTTTCCCAGTTAGCTTGTCGATACATAGGTCATGGTTTGCACTACATGTTTTTAATCGGGGGAAGAAAAAACAAATCGGTCAGAATAGACGATTCCAGTCTAAGTAAAAAGCAAACAATTTATGACGTAAAGTTGGCTCAGGTGATCTCAGATGGTGACAGATATAAGACATAAACCGATTCGCTCCACGCTTTACTTAACTGGAGTCAGTTCATAAAAGGGAACTGTAACATTTGTCTGTAATCTCAAGACGAATGCCGCAACATGATATGTCTTAAATTTGACACATGTCATATGTTACTGCGTTCATTCGACAATAACTATAAAAAGTTATAAATGAAAAAATATGGCAGTGAACATTTCTGGAATTGAGTTTGGGTTTGTGCATGTCATAAATCTTATATTTGGGTATAGGCCGTCATATTTTTTGCACTGAGATGTGTCACGAAAAAATATCTTACTTTCTTTTTTTCGTGTTTATTTTGATTTTTCGTTTTTACTGTTAAAATCTGTCACATAAAACTGTTAGAGTACAATAAATATTTACCTTTGAGATACTTAGGTAATTATTTGCACTGCATGTCTTGAGTCAGGGGAAGAAAAAACAATCGGTCAGAATAGACGTTTCCTATTAACTAAATACAAAACAAACAATCTATGACCTAAATTTGGCTCAGATGATTTCAGACGGTGACAGAGATGGGATGTAGAAATTGTTTCGTTCCACTCTTTTCTTAGGTTGGAGCCAGTTCTCAGTAGGGGATTGTAACGTCGCCATGCTCTGCGACAGTTCTTGCCGGTTGAGAGTATAGGTAATACATGCTGATATAGTTTTAGACTTGCATTTGGCACACACCAGGTTTTACTACGTTCATTGGACATTATTTTATTGTGTACACTATGCTCATAGTAGCAAAGAAGCCGTTCATGTTGGTAGGTCAATCTGTATGAAACGGCATGGTTGCGGGAGACTTTTCTTCAACCACTGCTAGTTTTAGTACATAATGTCGCTAGGTCAATCAGTGCGAAATGGCCTGATAGTGGATTATCACTTATTGCTGCTAGATCTATCATTACGAAACAGCGTATTTGAGGGACATTTAACATCAATCACTGCTCACTTTAGTACTAAAATATGTTGAAATTAAGGCTTATCTTTATTATTGTTAAAGAATTTTCAAATGCTGATTAAAATCGAAAGTTGTTTGCTACCCTGTGTGCACTATGTTCGCAGTAGAAGGTCAAATTAGTTCACTAGTCAGGATAAAAGGCAAAAGAAAATTGTTTTTTTTAACGTTGTGGCTATCTATTTTATTTTGCCCGGAAACGTAGTGTGTATATCGATGGCAAAATGTCACTGTACTAAATGATTGGAAATATATTCTTACTTTACAACTTTATCCATCTTGTAGATATGTTCGTGTTTAAGTTTGGCTTGTTCTCACTTATTAAAGCTTAAGTGAGAACAAAAATGATTTTGCAAACCAAAAATGGTATTGACCTGATTCTTTGAAAATTATTTCAATCTCTCTCTCTCTCTCTCTCTCTGACACACACCCCTGTTAGCATACACAACTTTAATGTGCATATATGTCCATATATTTATTAAGCAAAACAAACTACGGCATTTCATTTAGAGGACAGACAAACTCACATTTCCAGCCGAACGCATCTAACATGCTACACTGTTAAAAACAGACAGGCTCGCCACACATTATTAACCTGTGACGTCATTACGGCATTCCAGTTCGAGAGCAGAGTGATGCCTATTGTTAACACTTTTAAAAGCATACGTTTCAAAATAGGGGCCTAATTGTTATTTTCCTTTCGAGGCTATACAATTTTGACCTGTTTACCATGCCGAATCCCGTTGGAGAATATTTCGTCGGCCATTACTACTGACGATAATTGACGCTGTCGAATTTTTCAATCATAATGTTCTTAAAATATGCTTGTATTTCATTACAAAATCCATAACAAGTCATGATTGTTATCAACCTACAATATGCACATTAAAATTCCTCTGAAACGAATCTTCAAGTCTTATAGTTACGATTTTGTTTAAATTTTGCAACTTTTCCAATCCTGTCGCTTATTAAAGGAACTTTTTTCTTTTTCCTCACTTCCTTTGGAATTGATAAATCAAGTATCAAAGACTTTATCACTCTTGCAGATAATGTTGTACCCTCGCGATCAAACCTTATGCGGTCTATGTTTTTCCCCCTTTTTTATCGGGGTTTGGAGGGCTGGGTACGTATAATTAGAGCCCGTTGCACACTTCTTGTGTTTGTCGTACAATTAATTTTTTTAATTGACATACCTTTAATCTTTTTGCATTTACTAGATCTTATCGAATATTTGCATTTTAGTAGGCAATGATTTGCTTACGCATTTAAATATGTATTGTTTAGATATATATTGCGTCACGTTTTCTGATATGTTAGATCCACGATTAATTTTGTGGTATGTATGTATTTATTTATTCATTTATTTACTTATTTGTTTATTTTATTTATGTATGTATGTATGTATATATGTATGTATGTATGTATGAATGTATGAATGTATGAATGTATGTATGATTGTATGTATGTATGTATGTATGTATGTATGTATGTATGTATGTATGTATGTATGTATGTATGTATGTATGTATGTATTGGCATATCTTGTTTTCAATTCTACAGGACAGAGTTTTGAACCGAGATGTGCATTTTTGATCTATTTTTTATGTGGTCCAATTACACTACGAATATGGATCTCAGTTTATATGGAAACAATATTCCGCTGAAACCGAGGCGCGAACCATCTTCTCATGTTCGCTATAAACATTACTGTCTAGTAATGTAATTGCTGCTCTGTATTAACGTACCACTCAACGATATTTAGTTTCAGCTGCAGTGAGCTTTCTTTATCATTATCGACGTTCTATTGTCTGTCTGTGTTGTAGTATCCCTGAACTTAAAAACCTTTAATTTATCGTTAGTAAAATTATTTTAATATAATTTAGTAAGATGTGATATTGTAAACGAATAAAGACAGTAGTTGCATTTATCGTGTACATTCTTTGTACACTTTTGGTTCTCGTGCTCTAATTTTGTACACGAATTGTCCAATATAGTACATATTTGATGCAGGAGCTTTTTGGAATGGTCTAAAGCTGCCAATGCTTTTTAAGCACCATTTATTGATTTTCTGTTCAAGCTTGATTGATATTTGAATGCAGACAAAACTTCTAGGATGTTTATTGATTTTATGTTTACCCGTATATGTTAGCCTTGTTGAGCCCCTCTGTGTGCACAGTCAAGAGATTACAATGTGGCCTAAGACCTCGAATTAATTTTTAGTAGTTTTGAAATTCCGAAAATTTGAGTTCTACAGGACTCTAGAATATTTTGGGTATTTAGGGAGTAACTCAACGACGGTTTAAGTTTCTAGAGATTTATCAATGGATACTTACGTATTGGGCGACAGACGACGCTAATCAGATCGTATTGTTTTAAATTTCACCACGAACTTGTGCTATCACCGCTTCCCCGCTACTACTGTTGTGCATGACAGAACAAGTTTATGAAATGCTCACACCTTTCTACTTCGGTAGTATCTTCTCGAAGAAACAACCACGTGCAGGTATAATGGGAAACCCCGCGTTTCAGTGACCATACATCAAGGACAAAACCTTAGATGTTATGGATTGCAGCCATATGTATATTTTGACCAAGTTAGTTGTATAATTTAAGGAGTAAAAAAAAAATGTTTAAAACATTTGCTTCCCATTACCAGAAGGTAATATAAATTGCCAAACAGATCATACATTAAAATATACTGTTTGCTTGCTTTCAGTATTATTATACACTATAAAGATCTATCATGCTGTTCGTTGGCAAGATACTATACCCTGATAATGGATACACGAAGCAACCACACGAAATGAAATGTCAAGCTCGTGATCCAGTGGTTACGAGCCTGACGTTTTACTGACTTAGCAATTTTGCCTCTCAGATTCGTGTCCAAGAATGAATGTGTACTTCACTTAGGTGTAAAGGTAGTTATACAGTAATTTTGTCTCAACTGCATAAGCGTCTTCAACGTTGGCGGTGGCGTCGTCAAAAAATGCTGAAGTTTCTCAAAGTCATATATCGCGTACTTTATTTTCTGCTTGACAGTGATACTTTTCGATAATATCAATATTATTATAATGTTCATGCCGTAATATATTAGGCGTTCCTCTCTTGCCACTCTCACCTGCTTACTACACCTATGAAATGAAAATGAGACTACTTTTTATAGAATTGTTATCTATATTTGAAATTGTTATCTTCCAGAACGTAATTATGTATTTCCTTTATTCTAGCATCCATTCTCAAGAAACTATTCATTATTGCTGGTTGCTTTTTTATCGCACTTTGAACACATCATTGACATTATCATTCTACGGAAATGGGAGCTGAGTGGCTTTCACAGGGACGCCGAGACAGCCAACCCGGGTTTGCCCTGGCAGGTGTCGAATCCGCGAACCTTAGATTACGAATCCGATGCTGCACCAAATGAGCTATCGCGGCTCCTCTTTCCATTATCATCTCAAATCAAAATTTGCATTGGCAATATTATTTGTACGAAATATATTGTATATATACTGAATCAATTCTTCGTATTAGCGTGGGATAATACATTACCATCAGTTTATTTTTTTTTCTGTAACAACATTTGTCATGCTTGCTAATTTCTAGTTAGAAACATCTATTCACTCCTTAATATCTTGAAATATTCCGAACATCAGTTCCATGTCTCATACAATCATGTGACGAATATTTGCTGACCTAATGTCATGCAAGGCAAACTTAATGATACTTTTATCAAAGTGAGTAACTTACTGCATTATGCAACTTAATCCCATCGATACCGCATACATTTCCTAAACTAACCTCATTACAGATATTTGAATCCATGCCCCAAGCATGTTCCATACATGATAATATACTGACGTCATAACAGGAATAGGTTGAAGTTGAACTCCCCCCCCCCGTCATCACCCCCCCCCCCAAACCCACACATCGCCTGTAACTTACTTCTCGTTTAGCACAAACATAATTTGGATCCCATAGTCTTATACAATGTCAGTAGAGAGCGTCGGAGAAACCCCGTATGAAATCATAATCAAGCGCGTGTAGAGCTCTGATTCGCAGAACCACTATGACAGCGAAGGCAGGAGACAAACTCTCGCATTTTGCAAAAAGTGTACCAAATAATGCGCGTGCTCGCTATATGCAAATATTAAATGGCATTATAGATTATAAGGGAGTGCCTGAGTCGTGTAAACTCAAATCAGGATGGATAAAATTTTTCCTATTTGTTTATGTTTGGTTATTGTTATGTATATTTTCTCGCATGGTGATATTTTCTGCGGGCACTTTGGCATTAAGTTCCAAACCATCTATCGTTTGCTATTTTGATTACAAATTGAATTGCTGTTATTCATTGCAAAGCATTTTGAAACATTGTCATTAAATAATTATGAGATCGATGAATATAGACTGCAGATATATTTCTCACATATGGAGTATATACTATTATGAGCATCTTCTTTACTATCTCTTCTGGTTTACCGGTATCAATATTTTTAATAAAATTGGCCTTTCTGTTTTCTTGTCATCTCAGTTTTGTGATATTGTATTATTGTCAACAGGTATAATTTGCTTAGCTTTGTGGTAAAAACCTAAAACTAGGAATTAACACGGAGTGGCCAACTGTAAAAAGTGGGTCAAGTTGATGTACGCAGACATTATTAACATATTTCAGAACGTTGCCAGGCACAACCGAATAGTCAATAACATATGTATTTCTTAAGATTGTAGAAACCCAAACTCGTATCGTCACCACATTTTCCATTTAATATAATGAGATTATTATTTCTACATATGTATGTCAGTAATTTCACAGTGCTATTAATTTCCAGATCTAGTTTTATTATTTTCTTAGGGCATTATACTCATCGAGAATGTTTGCCACCTCTTTGAAAAACGTAACTTAATCGGCACCAAAAAAAGAAATCAAAGTGTTTTAGATGATGTGAGTTCCGACATTACACTCTTCTATTAAAAACGCATGTCTGTTCGAAGTACACATGCTGGTAATTTAGTATGCAAACGTATCAATTTCATTTTTTGTATAAAACCTTGAATATGATGGAAGAATATAGACGACTCACAAATAACGTCTTCTTCAGTTTCTGAACGCGTTTTAAACCAATGTATGTAATCTGAGTCAGACTGAATTATAGTTACTAAAGAGAGAGAGATAATATTTCGACAACATCGCACTTAGTCGTCAAAAATGGTCTTTATGCCAACCAGACCAGGACCCCCCACCCCCATTTGATCATGCACGATGACCTCGCGGTGATAATAGCTGTTACTTAGTTCATGTCAGTAAAAGTAAGTTGGATCAAGCTAGTCCCATATATGGCCAGTTACTTACTTAATGTGAAGCATTGTTTAACTCACCACTCATGGGACTATGGGGACTAAGTTACTTTAAAGCTGGCATAAAGTAACTCACTAAGCATGTGTTGAACTTGGTTTTTCAACTTACCTTTCTGTTTGGAAAGAAGTAATCAATTGACCATTTATGGGATTAGGGTATACAGATGACTTATATGCCTGGTACAAAGTAATTAACAAACCATATGTGGGACTGGGGTATCCAACTACCTTGAAGTAACCGATTATTTATATGACTCAGGTTCCGACTTAAAGGTACCTTTAAGTATAATATGTTGTATGAAGCATACCTTGTATTGGACAAGGGTACCCAGTTTACTTTTATACCAGACATGAAGTATATACCTGATCATTTTATGTTATTCCGGTTACAACCTAACGGTATTTTTATGCCATACATGAGGTAAGCAAAAGGCCATGTATGGGACTGGGGCATCCAAAATACTTGATGTCTGGCATGAAGGAAATAATCTGGTCGTTTCAACTTATTTATGTGCTTCATATATATCACTGGGTGTAAATTTATGAGAACCCTATATGACAATTGTATTCTGATAGGTTACAATAGCCTTGATCACAAACCATACAACTTCACATTATAAGGCTTATATGACACGTGTCGCAAAGAGATCAAATTATCCCTGGGTGACTGTGGGACGAAGTTATTGACAATATGAAAACCTGATAGTCTCCACTATATAATGCTGATATAAAAATGTTAAAGCTAAATGTTTTATTAAAAGACAAGAAAATAATAATAATGCAGGGATAATAAACTGTATGATGTGTTGAGACGAGCAGTGGGAAGAAAAGAGTTTTAAACGTAAGGGTTCGTAGTCTTTTTAGAATGTGCTCTGCAAAGTTTTTCTCCAAACAGTCGTGTATTATCTTGTTCTTACAGAATTAGCCGATATGTATTATTAGTTACATTGTTTGTTAGTGACCTGGTACTGAATGATACCAAGTTGGAAGGAAACTTACGGGGCAAGGCCCTTGCGTCAAGCTCATGTACGTTTTCCACTGAATATGTATCATTTCACAGCGGGACTCTTCGTCATAAAACTTTACTCTACACAATATATTACTCAAAATATTCTAACCAACCAATAGACTGCGTTTGCACATTTAAAAGAGGAGTTCCAAGTCTGGAGTGACTTTTGTTACTCGAAATGTTGAGTAACGTACAATAAAGTGGAGGCCAGGTCAGTAACAAGCTATGCAACGAGTTTACTAGAAAGATGACCTAAACTATTTATTTGCACATTATTTTCTGTCATTTTGTATGCAGAGATAGAGAAATGCATTGGCCGAGAAATGTTCAGAGACTTCATGACAAAATAATGCCATTATGATGTCACCTCTAATAAGTGTTCCTTTATGCCTTGCATCATGGTGATCAAAGTTAAAGTTCTGTGGTGGAGTTTTTGAATGGTATATATCTTCTGCATGCGTGGTTGCATCCAAATGAAACGTTCGAATAGTATTACTATGAGTCTATTGTTCCTCACTGTGAACAGTGTGAACGTTTTGTGCTAAGAGTTTTGGAAAATCACACATCTTATAGATTGTTATTGCATTCAACTGAAAACTTGGTATGGTGTAACTGTAGGTATAAAGTGTACACGCTCATATGCAAATAATTCCAGTGTTTCCTGTCTCTCCTACGGTAGCATCACGGTCAACCATTTTAAAGCTGTGTGTGAAAGTTTATGAGAGTCAGATAAAGGGTTAACACTGATAAGCATTCCTTCACATAAGAGGCAGCAGGTTCAGCGGAATACTTAGTTTTCTTCGTGTTTCATCTCATACGTTAATTTAAATACATACTAATTTATTTTAATGTTATCTCCTATGCTGGAAAGTTAATTGCTGTTTAAAACAAAAATGTAAAAGATCTGACCGTGCCGCAGCAATGGTGATTCTAAAAGTTCCGAATGGATTTCAAAACTCGATTAAGACTAAATTATTTTCATGGACATTTCAGTTACTATTAAACGTGCCTGACACGGCGGCCGGATCTGTCCGAATCGCAGTACAAAGGCGTCCATATTCTGCACGCTTCACAGCAGCTTAAATGGTGGTCAGTCTGTAAGAATACATTCATTTAAAGTTATAAATCAATCAATCAATAGAAAAACAAGCAAACACCTAATTAATTATGTATTTATTTGATTGTTTAATTCATCAATAATTACGTCATTCATTTTAAAGAGTTATTACTTCTAGTAGTGAATATAGAAACAAAAAATTACTTAATAACATGTTCTGATGATGAGTTTAGAACATTGTTGAGAATAAAAAGCAAACAGGCGACACATTAAGTCTATAACAGAAAGATTTAACCAATTTAAAACTAATGATCAGCAGAACTCTATGTCTCTAGTTGCAAAGAATTAACGAGAAAATATGTTATGTGTAACATGAAAGAAGATATACACTTACCTTCTTGAAAAGTAAAGATTCCAAAGAATATTTCAGAAGATTTAGTCAAAAAAAAAAATTATTTCTGATTAGGTTTGAGTGAAAGCTAATTTTATAAGCCTTTTAGAAATTTATTTAATTTAGACACATACTTTCTCATATATAAAATACACCATTTGCTGTATTTTAGTAATTTTGCAAACCTATTTCATTTCGAAAGTGAAGTCTAAGACATAATTTTCAATTTTTATATTAACATGAGTTAAATTAAAAGGTAATGTAGCAATTTCATCATTGTTCATATCGGTTCATGACAGTCAATACCAGTTACCTTATAATATTAATAAGCATTATGTTCCATGTGGATACAGGATATTCATGCTCAGCTTTTTTCGGGGTGGGGTGGGGGTGGGGTGAGGTGGAGTATATCCTAAAGAGTAAATACAATAGCCTTCCTCTTGAAAACACTTGCATTGGTTGTTATTTTTCGCTTATTATTATTATTATTATTATTATTATTATTAATACTATTAGCTGAAACTTGCTGAGTTTTATAAATCACTTATGTGGCTTTCATTATTTTCATCATTGTTGTCTCTATGGTTCTTATAGTCTTTATCATTCTCGTTATCAATATTAGTAGTAGTAGTAATAGTAGAAGAATTAGTAGTATCAGTGGTAGTAGTAGAATTATTATTATTAGTAGTAGTTGCTGGTTTTGTTGCTGTTGTAAAAGTAGTGATTGATATTGTCATCGTGATCGATGTTTATCCAGACGGTTACCCTACCAATAAGTTACCAGGCCGGTTCTACGCCATTTGTTACAATGTAATTAACCAGATGACATTTATACAGATCACCCTAAATGTTATATAGTTATTTGCGTTGAAGGTTTAACTATGCGTAATGGATGTAAACAACTTAATTACAACATTTTGATTATCAAGTAATTTCATATTGCGGTTCCAAAATCTCCTACCAAAAAGTAAACATACTTACACTAAAACTACATACAGCGATCGCCATGAAGATAGTCGTGAACGGAAGAAATAGGAACAAGAAAACCCACAGTAAATAATGATACCATTTACAGTCATGTTTCCTTGGTTTGGGTGCAGCGTCCACGTTACCAGCTCTTGATTGCTGTTTCAAGTATAAAAGCAGTAGGATAATATACATAATTGACATTTAGGTAGCAAGACAAAAATCTCTCAGTTAGATGTGTTGATATTTATTATTATTTATGTACAGTAAATCTCTATGAGCCGATCATCTGTAACCTGACTTCTGCAACTATTCAAATAAAACTGACATAATACACGTAAAACCTATACTACCGATCACATCATTAAAAAAGCCAGAAAAAAGTTTGGTCTCAATAGTATCTAGAGGAGAGGAGCTTTACTATATGTACTAGTAGCGGGGTGAGAGGTGCAAACTGCGAGTTGTGGCAAACAACATGGATAAAACACTGGTTTCCGGGCCACAAGCCCCCGCCCCCTACGAGGGCGGCCCATACAACCCACTCGTATGAACCATTAAAAGATGTATCTTGAAATTCACGTGGGTAGATGTAAAATGATGAGTTTGCTACGTGTGACATCGTGGTATTTGGCCTTGGCAATGTTATATTGTCATTTGAAAAAGTATAGTGTTAAGATATATCAACATGCCAGTGGCACCAACAAATGTGCCTGGATAGTACTTGGAAGCGTTGAAAGTTGCAGAAAAAGCTGCATAAACGAATCAAGTAAAGTTTACGCTCACAGACTTCTCTGAGGAGAAGGCACGTATGCTTGTATGGGTGCAGAGTAGGAGCGAAGGTGAGGTACGCCTGCTGTTTGTTTTGCGGTGGTACAAGCGACGATCTTCAAGGATAAAGTAATGGATTTTGGACCCTGACTGTTATTGAGTGGCAACATTTCATGAGCAATTATGTTTCATATAGAAAATTACGGGAGCAAGGTATAACCATCAAGTGGACATAACACATTGCTAGTAGGGCAATGGTAATAACGCAGAGAGTATGAAGCACTTACGGAGCCAGACCCCTTTACCCAAGGAGCCACGAAACGGTGAGGTTATTGGAGGAACAAATTGGCAAAGTACGGGAAGCTCATGCAGTGATTACAAATATGAGGTGGATGTTCAAAAGGCAGAAGAAAATGAGAGGAAAGCAGAGATGAAGACATTTGAGCGAGTGCAGGCAGCAAATTAAGAGGAAAAGGAATTTGGGCGACTTAGCGCTATCATGCCCCAGGGGCCCAAGAGTCGATTTGACCTCGAAAAGACAACACGCGTCAATTTCCAAAGGCTTGGACGTGGGATTGTAGAGCAGCTTTTACACGCCACTGATGAGTTTGACCCCGACGGATGAGGCACCTGTGTTTAGCACGTTTTGTTTCGAGACCGAAGACCCACTTGATATTGTATGCGTAAACAACCTGCGTGGATACACAATTATAACATCGGTAAGATGGTAAATGTTACCCCGGCAGGTTTATAGAGATAGGAGAACAGTTGGTCATGTGTGCTATGAATTGAATCGCGTAACGATGAACGAGCCGTTGCCGGCAGCAGACGTGACTGGATTAGCAAAGCTGCGCTCATGCGCCTCTGCACATGACTGCCATTCGGTTATTCTGCCTGGCTTAGCACTTTAGGGGATCTTTCTTGCAGATACATGACAAGTCGTCGGCGATTATGGAAGTCTCCTTGGTAGTACCGGGGTCGTGGACTCCTTGTAACAGCTGGCTGTCCACCCATACCAGTACATGTATCGGCGAACCTTCTCGTGCGGCAAAAGCAAGAGGTAGGACTGGTGCATCTCGTTAGTGGTTTAAACATAAAATTGCGGCCGGGCGATTTGCGTGGAGCTGCTTGGTAAATCTGCCACATGGTCTGTCTTTTGAGCCACGCCTTCACAGCATCTTGTGAGACTTTAGCGGCTTTTATCAGATTTTATACCAATGCCACACCCTTGCAGTAACCTCGGGTGAATACCTATGACCGATCAAGCAAACGTGCTACCCATCCATTTTCTCTGCCAGATCCCTGTTGTGGATAGCGGTCAAATTTCAGCTCGTAGCGATTTATCATTTCATGTGTGAAAGCCGACCGTTTCTGCTTTGGGCGGGGGAATAGTAGTACCTCATGCCAACCTGATGTTGCAGATTTGCTTTTTGCGCTAGTCAGTGTTTTTGTCCACATTTAAATTTATTGCAAAAGTGTTCGTAGGCAACCATGTCGGTGCCATTCTGCAGGGCGCTCTAAACTGTCTGAAATAGGAGCGGACGATGTATCTGTGTTTTAATCTTTCACCTGGAAGTTAACGTGAAACCTTTATAAACCTCGCGCCATTGCCTGCTGTCCCTCTGTCACGCTTGCCTTTGGAACCGGCTGGACGCCTGCCATCAAGTTGTCGAGGACGCTGGCTGGATGTGGTCGAGTACAAGATCGCGAAGTTGACCTGTTGCTGCCAAAAAATTTAATTTTACCATCAGGTGTACCAAATTCCAGTTTTTTCAGACTTTAGCGCTTTCAGCACGTGCTTGTGGGAGATATAAATTAACTTGGTTCTAAACGAGACGCGATATCGCACATAACAGTGAGGTTGATCAGCACATTGTGAATCAGCACTGTCTAAGAATCACTGTAAATAAAAATAAAAAAAACATTCTCTATTAAAGCGTAATTCTTGTTGCAATACCATCTTACATTTGTGCACGCACAAGTGCTCACAGAAGTGTTAGTTCTGATAATGTATATTGCACTGAGCAATCCTCTATTTGGGTCCGTTGTTCTAGATCAGGTAATACACAACTACTCAAACTCACGCGTAGCGTTTTTGGAGATTAGACACAGATGATACTATTTGAACATTTCGACTGCGCTTGATATCAATATATTTCAGGTGATTTCGTTCAAGTTCAAGTTGTTGGGAACATTTACCATTTCGGACGGATATTATTAAATGCATATGATAGAACAAGTATTACAGATACGCAATTTAATTTAAAAACGTGCACCAGTTAATATACTGGAAAGTACTATAACCCGTGAAATTAAGCACTAATGCTCGCACTCTAAAAGTCTTCATGGTCCTGGCTTCTTTGGTGCTGGCGCTACAAGCGTCTCGTGGTCATCGCTTCCATTCAGTGGCGACACCCACTCAGCATGCTTTGAGAAGGCAGATCTCGCCAAGTATGTGACACGAGACATGCTGTCAGCACCTGCTCGCAAAGCCTCCCCGTCCTTTTATCAAAGGAGGATGTTGTGAACCAAACAGTTGACATAATTACATACATTAGCGGAGTTACTGCAACAAATTCTTCCGGTTTTTGTATCTGATATTCAACGCAAGACTTTGAAAACGTTGGTGGCTTTTAACTCAGCAACGACAAAGACAATATCACCGTCCCTGGTTCAGGCTTTTACTTTATTAACTTCCACGGAAGCCGCAGCCAAGGATCGTGGGCATCGAACGTAATCCGTGTAAAGGAAGTCATAATGGAACATAACGTTAGCATTGCCGTTCCGGATAATGTCGCACACGAAAGCCTTACAACTAGTTTTGCGTATAGATTTTCCACTGGAGACATCATTACGTCCAAGGGTCTCAACGTCAATGCACAGCCGGCAGTATTTTCAGCTGACCATATTTGGCCTGATCTTCGGCACGAATATGGCAAATAATTAGAACTCACAAAACAAAGGGTAAATAAAGCCAGGAGGGAGCAACCAGCCATAAAGGAACTCAATGCACTGGCGCCTGCCAAGCGTGACGATGTAGTATTGGATCAACTCGCAAATTTTGTAGAACCGGATTACATCGATAAGGAATGCAAACCACTGGCTGAAGAGTATCTGGCCAGCTTGAGTTAACACGTACCGGTTTAGATTGGGGTAGAAAGAGGATACAAAACAGTTAAACATTTATCACCGAGACCACTCAGAGCTTACTAAAAACCAACCATCACTAGTTTCGGGTAATTGCTTTTTCACTGCAGCAAAACCAAAACCCTTTTGAGGTCTCAGGCGAAATTTCTACCACAGCGCCGACGCGGTCTTGAGCAATACAGTTTCGACGATAACCTTTCCTTCGTGATATGTAATGTCCTCTATCACGCGTCTCACTGGCAGAACAAAATAGAGTTATTTTCGAAAAAAAGATACGTTCTGTTGCATTACAGTGATTGATAAAGTAAAATAAAGAAAATAACACAAACACACAGACACACACACACACAAACACACACACACACACACACACACACACACACACACACGATCGGTGAAACTGCAGACCTAAAGCATGATATGTGTTATTCTTGGCGAGCGTGTTTGTGAGCGTATTGAAAACCATATCATTTCCGGATTTAAAGATATTACGAAAACTGACATTTTCTTTAACATCACCACCGTCTTGCCAGTACAGCAAGGAGACAGGTTAGAGGTGCGTGCCCGCCTACCATCCTCACACCCTGAATAAAAAAAACTTTCATATCTCACTTCTCAGTGAGGAATCTTAATAATATGTGTGTTCCCAAAACTTGCTGTTCCAGGAGACCCATATGATGTTTGCCTGAAAAGAATCTGCGAACTCTAAGACCAATTGCGTGCCAAAATCGGCGACCGACGACGCCTCTAACGTGCTTGAGAGTATTGTCTTGAGCTTTGTTCCGTGGTTATTGCCAAGGGAGTCGCAGGACTCGGTGCATTAGTGACAGTTGTCGCCGCCACCCGCATTGTTGCTCTACAGCTTGTGGCTGCAACCTGTGACATGTCTCCACTTGTTGGCAAACTTATCTCCATGCGTCTGAAAACAAAGACTAAAAACATAATGAAATTCGCGTTCTTTGGAGGATCTAAACTAAACACTATTGCGGACTACGCATCGAGGTCGTTTTAAAGCAATGCAATATCAGATGATGAGCTTAAACGAATCCTCGACGAATGCGAAATGTACACATCATGCAAAGATCAGATTCAATCGAACGCACAAAAAGAACACGATTCAGTCGTTATCAGTGAGGTTACAAAAAGAAAGTGAGGAAAAGTCGAAGCACACAAAGATATAATAAAATGTTGCTGGAAATGAAACCTAAATATGAATTGTGTGGTGTCAGCGGGAAACGACATAAACGGCAGAAACGATGGAAGCAAAAATAACAAGGCCGTCATGATCTCATGTTCTGCTCTTGGAAATAGTGCAAAATATGAGGCCTATCCACATCTTACCAAAACAATATGATGCATCGTGCCTACCTTAACATGCTGCTAGGGGGCTCCAAAAAAGAAATACATCTCGGATTTATTGTATTGCTAGTATATACCATGGGATTAGCAGAGGAGTTATGGGCACATAATCAAACAGTAAACGCTAGGGCACTCATATAAGCAGCTCCTGGCTTCTGCAATATGGCAGACATTGCCAATAGAATTCTACAAGCATGGCGCGACCGGCAGCATGGAATAAAGTGTGTTATCTTATTTATCAAAAATGAAAAAAAATAGCTAGAAGATATATAGTATCCTCTAACAGCCGGATCAATAGAACGTTTGCATAACTTTTGGAGGACGCTATTACTCTGGGGTAAACGTTCTGGCTTATTCGTAATGTTTTTTCAGCGCTTGCGTAAGCGTCTCGCAAAGGACAACGGCGGTGTCACGTGCCATTGCCATCCTTCATTAACTGTAGCATCAGGTTGTTAATCACCAGTGTTAGTAGCAGCATCATCATTTATTGTTCCGGTCACTATTAGATACCCTGCTCCTACAATAAAAATGCTGCTGATGCTATTGTAGCTAACCATACACACACATCAATAAATAATTAACCCATACACATTTCGCTTTGCTGATGATAAATATGGACGCTTCTACATAGTAACGAAGGTATGGGTGTTTTCACCTTTACGTGTAGTACATTTTTCTTGTGTCAAATCGTGACGTATGAGCTCACAAGAGATGGTGGCTGGATGGCTTGGGCACCCTCGTGTGTGTGTGGCGGGGGGGGGGGGGGACTCGGAAACAGAATCACAATCCAAGGGTTGCAATAATATTGTATTGAGCAAATATACTGCATACATTCACCATCCACTGTGAAGCTTTGTCCACATTTTAATCTTTCAAAACAAATATCGTGACCATTTATATTGAGATTCGCTGCTAATAATTCATATAACCATATAACAGCTGACTGAAACATATTGCAGTAATATATGTTGGTAGAAGTTCTTGTATAGCCTGTCATGCTTTGCTTGGTTACAGAAGAGAATTCAGGAAGACCTGTGCGATTGAAGTATTTGAACGTATAATTGGAGATTGTATCTGGGTTGCAAATGCTGATTTAAAGTCAAGGAGGTGCTAGAGAGAGTGGACGCTGTTCTTCTTATTATTCTGTTGTACGGAGTTGACACAGACGAAACTGACCTCAAGCACACAAAAAAACTACTGAGAACCAAACAAAGTCCCCATAATGTATGAATCTGCAACATTATCCAGATCAGTGACAGTGTATAGCCAATAGCAAGGCCAAAACACAGTAAATTCATAACTATTAGAATTATTACGTCAAAATAACCTCGGGGATATTACAGGGCATCTAGATTTGTCATCAATGATTGCAACGTAAGCTTTGGTTTGAGGCTATTGAAACCGAATGGCTTATTTGAATTTTTTCACTAAAACGCTGCATGGATAACATTTTTAAAAAAATGCATTTTATTTATGTTTGAAACATCATCGAATGTTGTTAGAGTCCTCTGTATTAGATTTGATTTGTGGCACACATGTATTTTGGGCTGGATTTTTTTCTCTGAGTAGAGAGTACTACCTTGTTAGACTATCTATCTCAGAGTTATACAAAAATGTGAACTATAACGAAAGACAACATGTACACGGCACAGGCGATGCAAACATAACATTGTAGCCAGTAAAGATAGCCTGGTTAAATTTCCCATTGTGTAGAACAGACGGAACTCTTACATAATTGGTCTTTGAATTTGAAAGGGCTGACAATGAGTAGCACTGCATTTAGTAAGCTGAGCCGTTTTCTACGGCATATACAACAAAACTGTACCAGGCAACACAAGTTGTGTATGCGCGTATAACTTCTTTTTTTGGGATCCAGTGTACAGTTCAAGAGTACCTCCTATAGCAGCTACTTTTCTACTTTTTGTCAAACCCAGTTGGAACGTTTAGGTGAGGAACAGTGTACATAGTGATGTGTCCTTGTTTGCGTGGAATTTGCACGAAAGCCTGGGCAGCTGCTGAAGAAATGGACGCAACCGACTCACCTCATGGTTGCATTGCAGCATGCTTTTGATGCTGCACAGTTGTCTGTAGCTACAGTCGTATTGTTATCATTGATTACAATAATAGTGGTTTCATTACAGATATTATTGTGACATAGTTTGTAATTGTCATAATATAACCCAATCACCCATGCGTCGTAATAATAATTTGTTCTGACAAGATCACCTTTTCCTCGCAGGTAAATACTAACTATAGGCGAAAGCTGTTCACAAAGCTGACTTGACAACAAACACATTTATAAGTATATTTATGGAATTTAATGGGTTTGTTCACATTGAAAATTACTGTAAACGGAAATTCCATGTTGCTAGAAGTGACATGCATATATATATATAGAGAGAGAGGAAAATAAAAAGAAAAAGAAAAAAAAAGACACGTCGAAAATAGAAAATAGTATAGTTAGAGACCACAAATGTACATACAACAGACCAAAAGATTTTTTTTTAGATTTAATATATCTTTCGGTGTTGTCATCTCTATACATGCCTTTATCGCCTTTTCTTACAAAAGTCTGAGCCTACTTCGGAAATAAATTTCGGAATAGTCTTTCCACTTTTAGTTAATTGTTTATACCTGTTTCTTTGTCAACACGATCGATATCATTTTGCTCTTAAATGCTTGGCAGATTGGCAGTATCGTCAACTCAAATTTGATTTTGTATTTGTTCCATGTCGTCACCTTCATTATTGGGTTTTTCAGGTTCTTTATTTTTTTTTAAATCTTCACCACCTACAGCTATTTTTTAATTATTTAGATAGAGAGGAGCATGAGTACGTCCCAACCGGAACAAATAATACCATTTATCATGCAGCATTAAGATCTTATTCTAGCCTGCAGCATGCTTTCGAAGAAAAGCTATTGATGTTTATAATTAGTTTTCCATAAACATGGATACCTAATATGTTATATAACTAATAATTTCAGTTTCATTTAGTGATTTCACAATTGGCTACTTAATAGCTGAAAATGTTTCCAGGCAATTAATGAGTTTTTTCGCAAACGCATACCTTTTTAACTAAGTAAATATCGTAGGATCTGTAAAGAAGACATATTACTCTGTCGGTGCGACCTTAACTGTACCTTTAGAGACGTAATATGTATTACCGGTAAAAATACTACATTTGGGTTTTGTAAAGCATGCCCATTAACTATTGTGTAGCATTTATGAAGGAGAATGTGACAAATAACACACTACAAAGTCTCCTCTTGTGCAAAACAGAACATCTACAGGGGGTTACTACTACGAAGTCCAGCTGGGTTGGATTTAACGGAACTAGGAACAAACATAGTTGTTCCTTTTATTTGATATATGTTAGTAACAAATAATGGCACATATTGCTGCAAAGGCTATTAGTTTCGAAATTTTGAAAGGAAAGTTTGTGAACATAATGCTACAGTAACATCAGCCGCCACGAAGTTGAACAGTATCGATGACATGACCCGCAATGCGATCATGGACAAAATAATCAACATATACTACAGATACAAAGAAACGCAGTGAAGATAACCTGAATTCAGAAACAAAAAACATGGAGTAATTGAAGAAAAATAAACTTCCTTGTAGTACATGAAAACATTAAGAAAACGAGATTCTGAACAAATTTGCTGGAAAGGATACAGGTGGAAAAATGTTAAATATAGGATTTTTGGGTTTGTATGTTTTCTCTTCAATTAGAGAATTACAATAGAATTGATGGTTTCCCTGAAAACAAAATATATTTCACCAGTCAAATTGATATTATAAATGGCAAACTATCCTTTTCATTTGAGAGAAATTTAAATTGTTGCGTATCACAAAAATATGTCGATGAACCATACAATATCTTTTAGTACAATATTTTATCAAGGTCTATGTAAATTATAATAGTTTTCATATCCTTTAAATCCATATGAAAAAATCCAAGATGTAATCTCTACCAAGGGTGACAACGAAGAAGGTATTGATGTCAGTTGCTTGAAACAAACATTAAAATCGCTACGAGTAACAATTACACAATGTACATTACCTACAGCGTAGCTAGATTGTGAGGAATCGGTAATCAGAGAACTATGCAGATATCTACTGAATCTAATATTTTGTGTTTTTCTTTCTTAAATCTAATGTATGGCACACACATTATTCAAGTTTACGTGAGTCTTTGCCTGTTACAACTGTTCATTGGGGAGACATTGTTTCATATAATATTAGTGGTCGTTAGACACATTTAAAAATGGATTAAAGTTAGCAGAGTGAATATCACCATAAAAGATGTATCTGTAAAAGTGATATTTAAAATATCGCAGTCTTTAAACATTGAAATGTAAACATAGGGTAAAGATGCTGCACTAGATCAAACAAATAACAGCAACTTAAACACCTTCTATAACCGTGAAAAACTACAAACAGATTATGTGGAAATATATGATGCAGTTTGGATTGTAATTAAACTATGCAGGGCTTTTCAGGATACAAATTTTAAAGATATCAAAACATGGATCAAAATGATAGACAAATACTTATCACTTATTAAACATAGTGGCACTGAAAGATGTAACAAATCTCAGAACCACAAAAAGATATATATATATATATATATATATATATATATATATATATATATATATATATATATATATTAACAAAAATAAAGGTACGTAGAAGCACTAGAGATTAAACACCTTATCTACTGCTATTCAAGACATGAAAGCAGTAAGGAAAAGAGCAATTGTTTCAACGCAAGCTCTAACTGCTCTAATCGTCGTAAAAATCTATGTAGATCCAGTACAATGTTGAATACATACCGAGACAAATGTTTTTGAGAGCGATCTTGTGGGGAAAAATAAATACAAAAAATATCTGGAAAGCTATGGCACTTTACACTTTCAATTTGAAGGGAGAGTACAGTAATGAAATCCGACTAAACGACAAAAATAATACAAATATAACGAACGATTAAGCACAAAAATTACTGCCTTGAGCAACAATATCGGTGTCAAAACTAATGCACAAACAGTGTTGCAAACACAAACAGGTTTAACAGAGATAACCAAAAGGATAGAGGAAGTAAAAAAAAAGTGAATGAAAGCAAGATTCGATCTATGAAAACAACTTTCTTAATATATTGCATATTTAAATGAAAACATCAAAGCGATAAAGGGATGTTTCCTTTACAGAATTTATTAATTGCACATTGAGGCTCGACATAGTAGTTACAAACGAATATGCTAATTGATAACTAGCTACTTATATCGGTTTGGTGCAAGGTAGTATTTATAAAATAGACACAAGCATGAACAAATGAAAACAGATTGTAATGATTGGCAAATATTCTTTTTTCACAATATATACAGACGCTTTTAAAACTAAAGTAGATAAAATAACCTGGCATTAAATGGTAGAATCGATACAGTTATAACTAAAATAAATAAAACATATAGAGGCAGGTAAACTTCAATTACACACAGAAATCAGTATAAACACTAGTTCGTTATTGAAAAGAATTAAAACACTGAATGCAGAAATGGATAAAGACACAAAGGATTCAAGACACCTAACCCATGACTGAGTGTATATTGTTTTATGACTTTTGCATTGAACCAAACCAGAAATATCCATACGGAATCGACATAAGTGTGAATATCAGAAATGGAAGATAGTTAAAGAGGTAAGAAAGTTTACTAAATCTGCATATTTTCTTCATTACACAGCAGTAGGATGGTTGTTGGATTTTGTTACCGCTAAAGATACACCTTAAATATTAGCTGAAATATGCTGATTTAACTACGTTGATTGCAACATGTACATAATATACTATGCAGACTTGTGCAATTTGAAATCAAGCAATCAAGCTAAAAACAATTGTATGTTCTTGTATTCTAGATCATTATAGATTTATTTTATCATCGTAAGACTTGAATTTAACTTTAACATTGGCTGATAAGTAAACATATTATCCATGAAAAAGAATGCATTATAAGCTACGATAAAACAAGTAATGCCTTAATAACTGACTTCTGCGTAAAAAAAAGGAACAATTCATAGTGATCCGGCTAGAACTGAAAAAAGAGTAAAAGAAAAACGTGACATGACATTGAAGAGTTCAAGAGATGAACTGCAGATTTCGGCGAAAACAGCCAAGACACTCTACTTTTTCAATGAAAGTCTGAGAGAACAAACTTTTGTGACTCACTAATTTAACAACATGGATGAAGATTTGTCTCCTTACGGATCTCATTGTAGACGTGATTTGAACAACTTGGGTCGTAAGGAAAAAACGGGAAACCAAGACAGCCCCAAACTGAACGATTTCGAGCAATACTCTTATGCTGGCTGATAGTGTGTACCTTGCTTTAAGCATTAGCTTTAAAGCAGCTAACGTGTAAATACTGTTTCGTTTAAGGTGGTCATGCTAGGATTCAAAACAATCTGCTGGAATTATTTATATTTTAAGAATCACTAAATGTATCTGAACGAATGTCAGACATATGATAATCTGTAGAGTGATTACATGAGGACATACTATATCTACACAAACTAGAAACCGTACATATGCACCTTTTTGATTAAATGTTTATAATCTGTCCAACTGTTTTGTACAACAAGACCTACAATATAAAGTAGAAAGTGTATTCAAAGACGAAAACTTGATCGTTATATTTTCGGAAGATAAATTTGATAGGACATTACAGTTACTGGTTGATGTCAGTGAAATAGAAAATATGTTTCATCTTGTCTATGACTGTGGCCATCAAGACGACATAAAAAAAGAAAATAGCAAAACCAAGCTACATTTTAATGATAGATATTTTGAAATATATGTACAGGTGAAAGTAACACATAACAACTCTTTATTCAAATATTTTGAAGAAATTACAGGTTATGTGACTATCTTCTACATTAAGGACTAAAAAAGAAATGGATACCGTATCTGAGGAGAACCTTGTTAATCAGGGAAAAAAGAAAGAAAAAATTGTAAATACATTGAAACAGAATGAAATAAACTTTTAATGCTTTAATAGTTTCCCTTCCACTAGAGAGTCGTGTTATGAAAATGCATCGGTGCAAATGTGTTATCGTTTGGGTCAACTAGAAAAGTGATGCTATATCATTCACATTCTAAACCAAAATATGACGTTTTAATATGAATGCATAATGACTCTGTGACAGTCATTGACATTTGTATTTTTTCACGTTACTTTTTTACTTTCATTTGTATTTTTTTAATAGAATTCGAACACAAACCACTTGCTTTGTCCTATCAGCAGAAATCCACCACAGACTTGTTTAGTTAATTTGATATTTTTAGTTTGTTTTCAGTATGACTTATACCAGATTTTCATCTATTATTGTTCTTGTGGCAAATTATATCTTGTTGGCATTCGAAAAATACTTTTTCATTGGTACATGTGTTAACTGTTTTTCTTTTTCTCAAATTCTCGATCTGTTTAACAAAAATGTACTTTTTAAAATCAATTGTTTTGCTTTTTGCCTTTGACTTGTATTCTGTTCATTGTAAGACTTTAAGCCACGGGTGGTGATCGAACAATATAACTATCTGTACCTTTTGTCAGTTTTAAATATAACTTTATGTAAGGTTTAAAATTTATGAAGTGAATGACTGACTATTTTTGTTTTTAATGTTCATATCAATTTCATTAATTTGAGCTGTACCCCTGTAATCATGTATCTGTTTTGCTTGCAAGGGAGCTAAATATTCTTCATCTGCAGTCTAGAGGTAATGGAAACTCCATGAAATGGTCATGACGATGCAATTAAATCCCCAATTCTTCTTCATTGTTTAAGCAGTGATTTTAATCTGTCATCACAGTCATAATCATATAAAAAAGGCATTTATTAGTGTTGCCTGCATACCTAAATTGAGTAAGAATCGAAATTAGGGCGAAGCGTTTCTTGCCGAAATAGACAGCAAGCTTGCCAACACACTATGCCGAAATAAACAAAAAAGCAGGGACAATCCGTACAAGTAAACCCACAATCAATGAAATATGTTGTTTAATGATGCTCTGAAGCCTGTTGGTGCTTTCTGTCATGTTGCTATAGTACCCCTACCCCAGCTATGCTGTTGAAATGTTCAATCTGCGCACGAAATTTGCTAACCGAAAAAGTCTTTCCATTTAAGCACGAAAACATTCAGTAATTTGACAAAATACACAAATTAAAGCATTATGTGTATAATTTAAATTTGTTTAAAAAAATCGTTGTCCTAAAATTATTGGAAAATGTCAGAACTTCTTTTTCACTGTAGTAATGCAGCCATTAATCGCAGTGACTTAGAATGGAGGGAAAAAACCCCCATGCAAAACGAAGGTTTTTGCCCTAAAATACACGTTGTTTGAGCAGATATAAGGAAATATTTAAGTCTTGAAGCGGAAACATTTTGTACCGTCAGTCGTGGCTTCGCCACTCTACTCAAAAAAGTATATATCTTCTATTTATTATATATTTCATATTCAGATATTGAAATATATAGGTGGAAGAAAAATTATATCACCACAGTGGCGATTCCACTTTTGTTGCCAGAGTGGAGATATCACTTTCGCAACTACTTTTGTTTCCATTTAGGAATTATATATACTCTTATGTGTGTTTTTCAGACCCGTATTTCCATATTTAGACCTTTTCGTTTTTCTTCTTCTCCCGCTCCTTCTATCTCTATTTCTTCCTCTCTCTCTCTCTCTCCTCCACATCACGATGTACAGATCTTTAAATATGTACACTGTAGGCCCTCTAGTGCACATTTATGCAATCAAGGAGGTGCCATCAGGAAATGACTAAAAACGAACTCCAAACAACAAAAAGTGGACTTCAGGCATTAATGTTTTAACGATTAGTTTTAAACACCAGTCATGAAAACTGTCAGTGATTGAACTTCCTATGTGTCACTCATACAGTGTTGTATACCTGTAATACTCTACAACAAACGGTACACATTTAAAACCCCCCAAAAAACCAGTGAATTAATACAGTAATAACAAATTGTAAGTAGCAATTTTAATTCGCACCACAATCCTGTTTGAAAACGACGGATAAATCAGGCGCTGATTAGTGTTGATTGCAAACTGAAATTTAACATTAGATACAGCGTCTGGTACCGGACTGCAAGCTTGCCGAGGCCACACACACATTTACATTCGAATGCAGAAATAAACAAAACGAAGAACGAAAATCCTTACAAGTAAACTCACAATCAATAAAATTTGTTGTTTAAAGATGTTTCCTTCTGAAGTCTACCAGATACAATCGTTCTGTTTTGTTTCAATTTACCCCGCCCATACAGCTAAGTTTGTAAAACGTCGCTGTCACAAATTTATTGTTAACCTTAGGAGCTTGTTATCGATGTAATAATGCAGTTGTTAATTACATTTATAAGAATGGATAAAACCTATGCAAATTGACTGTTCATGCCATTCAAAAATATATACTCGTGACAATACGATGTTTCCACTTCACTTGTGAAATATTTCCGTATATCTACTCAAACAACGTAGATAACCTCTATATAATTAATATATCAGAAATTCAAGTTGCATTTGCTATGAGCAGCCCTCTGTGCTTACCTGTTAAGAGATCATAATCACAAACACTGTCTATGAATATTTTCCATCAGAAATATTATCTGTATTTGTTGAGGGAAATGCAACACGAATCGAGCTACGAAACTCATATTTGAAATAATTCATATTATTATTTCATATTAACCATCTCCTAAGAAATGTGTGCAGACTAATCAGTAAGTTCTGTTTGGTTTCATAATGATACAGCATTCTTTTAGATGACATAATGGTTCCGGACCAACTTACAATAGCTGTTTCCATTTAGTTCATGTTCATTGGTTAGTAATTGTCTTATTGCGTTACCGGACGACAATCCTGAATTGTGACTTTGTTCTGTTGAAAACATGTAATTGTTTCTGACGAATACCATTATAAGAAAACTTTAGGGTGGAGGTTCATGTGATGGGTCTGATCTATTGCCATTATAACGGGGAAAATTGGTCTGTATTTTCACAATGTTGAACAAAATGGCTTAGGATTAGTTTTTCCCTCTCGGGAAAAATGTAGCTAGAGTAGGTGTTTTCCCAGAAATAATAGCCCTGAGGGGGTGGTAATGGCTGCTCTTCGAGAACATTTCACAGGCGTAAAATTGGCTGTATTGCATTGGCTGTTTGACCGTTTGTTCGTATTCCACAGTCAGTTGAGCATTTCCCATGGTGTTGAAACGGTACGAATTATTTATCTGTAATAGGTGGAACTTAATGTGTAGAAAACAGTACAGGCAGAAAGAAATGGTACAGACTAGCTATGATTAAATTATTTTGTACCAGTAGTAGCTGCTGCTATTTGTGGATCAAATAACACTCTCTCTGCTACATTGTTATTATATATATATATATATATATATATATATATATATACACACACACACACACAAACTTCTTGATACTTTTAGCTCTCATGGAGATATTTCTCCAGTGCAGTGGAGTACCATATTTCCGAGGTGTCATTTAGTCGCTCATGGATGGATATCTTGGATGATACATGGGAGACCTGCCAAAGCAGTGAAGAAATGATATTTACTTAGCACACGGTAACTTTAAGGGGGGGGGGGGGGGTTGTCGAGTGGTCTAAGGCACTTGCCTTTACAGATCACTGACATCTCACCTTTGTCTGCGAGGGTTCGAGTCTCGGGCTCGGGTAACGTGTGTATGTGAAAAAGCTTGTCAGTAGTTTCCCCTGGGGTGGTGGTTCTTCCCGGGGTTTTCTCGGGTTCTTCTTTTACCAAATATTCTCGCCGCATTGTATAGCCTATCATGTGCTGAAAAACGGCGGTAAACTTATAACAACAAACCAACCACTGACTTTAAGGTCTATTGGAAAGCAAATAATACCGTGGTAACTGGTAGCTGGATCACAGTTGGTAGCTGATTCGACATTGTGCAGTATGGATGGGTCTGTATCTGAAATTATATGAATTAAAATTATAAGTAAGAAAGTAGTCCCCTTCCAGCAGACTGGCGCGACTCCAAGACATTTACTCTGTCATATAGTCTTTTAAAGATGTTTTGAACGTTGCAATGGATTGCATAGACCTTTATCAGACCGTCGTATGGTGAAGATAAGAGGTAGCCACGCGATAAATCTGTTTGAACCAAGACAAGCAAGAATACCTTTTTTTCTACGTTAATATGTGCAAAACGTTGCTGCACTTATGAACACGACGATATATATTTATTTGTTTCTCATCCATTTTTGAGCATCTTCGACGGATTCAACTGACTCAAAAGCTGTATAACAGATGCGTACATGATTTAGCAGCCTATTGTTTGTCTTCAATTGACTCTGAATGAAGTATTTTTTAAAGTAACATACAAACATATGTTTCATAAAATAATATATTAATTTCCATATTTCTGCTTTATTAGATGGTGTTTAAAAGTGTCTTTCAAATGTTTTTGTTGTTGTTGTTGTTTCTTTTTTCTTTATTTTATTTTAGAAACCCCCTTTAATTGACTTAATTACAGTACAAAACTCTAAAACCGGGTCAATTGTTTATATCTTAATAAGTAATTGATAAAGTTAGTACGGATGTAATTTGCAAATAAGTATGAAATTCCGAAGAAACAGATTTGATTCCGTTTATTTTGAGTGATATTGGAACAATACATGCAAACTGAGATCATACGATTTTGGGGTGTCTATGTGTAGCTCAGCATAATTTACTATAGTGTGTTCACAATATATTTTCAAATAGACAATGATTCTGATTTCGCTGTAGTCAGGTTTATTATACTTTATATGGTTTGCATGGGTTTGTGGGGGGTTGAGCTAGAAAAGTATGCCAATCTCCAGATAGTAACTTATCACTGTGAGGCAAATAATATAATTATTTACGTCGATACCCTCTGAGGCCAACTAAGTGCAAGCTATATTGTTTGCATCGCATGAGCACTGAATTTTACAAAAACAATATAACTAAGATTTCATGTCTATATTAAGATTCTAGCGTCTAACGAAACAGGAAATTCCAGAACATATTGCACTGATTTCTGATTTGTAATAGATTATGTCGAAGTTTATCGTTTCAAGACATCCATGACTGTCTGAGATATCTGTATTTTACGCGCTATGAACTTTTTATATTTGTCACACATTGTCTAACATATAAGCAATGGTCTTCTTAAACAGGCAGTTTTTCAAAGTCCCACAAAGCAAAATATTGCAGAAATGAAACTTTGCTAAACAACCAATTATATATATATATATATATATATCTATATATATATATATATATCTATATAAAAATATATATATATATATATATATATATATATATATATATATATATATATATATATATATATATATATATATACATACATATATATATATATATATATATATATATTTAGAGAAGCTGATTAAAATAAATAAAATTAAAAAAACAAGATGCAGATTTGTAGTCAATACTTTCAAATGTACTAATCATTCGAAACTGTGATAAAAGGTTTGTTCTGATCTTATTGTTGGTGGTGGATGAGGTGATGATGATAATAATGCTGATGCTGATTTTGTTGTTGCTGTATTTCTTTTTTCAAATCACACTTCGATTAAACTATATCTTTAGGTGGGATTGAATCCTCAACTCCTGGAGTCACAACTGCACGGATTAGGCTGAAGTTGTAGACAAATGGACACTAAAGAAATATTGTACTCATAGTGTGGCCGCGCGTGCTGAATACATTCAGTGCATCTGTCGTCCTTATCGCTTTATTGATACTAATAGTGAGCGCAGTTTGAGCGAAAGGAAGCTCGTCTAATACCTCATATCTCGATACCCAGATTTTACAGAGAATACATTGAACATTTTTCGGCAAGCGGGTTGTTACCAAGAAAATCATAACAGAAGTTAAACGTTGAAAACAAGATCTGAAGACATCGAATTAAGTACACTAAGCATCCCCCCCCCCAAAAAACTCTCTCTCTCTCTCTCTCTCTCTCTCTCTCTCTCTCTCTCTCTCTCCAACATAGCAAGATTTATCCCGTTTTACAAACCAGTGAAATAGTTTGAGGGGAGAATGCTGTGCTTTTTTTAAATTATTTAAAAAAATTTTATTTACGTATGTTTGACAGATATCAATAAAAATAAAAATAGTCCGTGCAACATTTTATAGTTTTAGTATAGGCTAGGAACCAGCACGTGCCTCATTACAAGATATCTCCATGATGTTAGGCACTGTCCGTCATTGTACGCGTGATGTCACCAAGTCAGTAAGCTGAGTTCACATTTCATCTTCACCTATTTAATATATGTAAGCACAAGCTAACGTTATAAGGCGAGATCTTATAGTGTGCACATAGTAATATGCAGATTCTCGTATCCCATGAAAACGTTTCCTGAACCAGATGTTTATTGTGAAATTGAAACAGATTTCAGAGTTAGAATAAATCCGAAATTCCCAGATAAAGAGACAGACCCAGATCTCCAATCTCCAGCAGACCAAAATTGTAAACATATTTACAAACCAGTCAGTCAAGCGTAGTACAGTTCCTTTTGCACACGTTAGGAACGCGCATGTGCCGCAGAAGGAGAAATTGTCATAGAGTTGTGCTAAGTTTTTAATCGTGCATATCAACTCACATGCACGCTGGAACATATGGTGAAAATCTGCATTACTGTGTAACGTTGCTAAGTTGAATGATTTGTATCATGTGACGTCATGACGTTATTAAAGGTAAGCATTATATGATAAATTAGATTATTTCATCTTGCAGTGAGATCCGGTTTTTACTGGTTAGCACAACATCGTGTAAACTTGGATAGTTCTGCTTATTATATACCCTTATATGACTCCCGGTGCAAATGCATTGTGCTAGAAGATCCACTATAGTTGCACGTGTTGGACATTGTCAATCACTTACTGAATGTTGCTAAGGATATGAAGGGCTGCAAGAAGTTTGTTGCTGTTTAACATGACGTCGCAACAGGTGTTTTAGAACACAGATGTTGGTACACTCTCATCACATCATACCATGTATTAATGTGCTACTCATTTATTAAAAAAGTATTAAAAAAAACAGCGTTCCTTTGAGGGAATGTGTATATACAGTACGATTTAGGGAATTGCAGTTAAACAAAGTTGGCTTTGTGACCCCATGCATACACAAAAAAAAAAAACAGGCTGAGCTCAAAGCATATTTTATTTGGTATTATGGTTGTATAAATGCTTTTCAAGCGCATTTTGTACACAGACCTTTGTGAGCATTAGCGCGATCTGAGCAAGTGACTTCTGCGGCTGCAAAATAATACATAGGCTGGAATCTGGGTTTGCAATGAAGAAATAGCAAAAATGTATGACACATACTAGGCTAAACAAAGGCCAGTATGAATGTTTCACTGGGGTCGTCTCTGCTTCGCTTGTACTCAACAGGTGTGGGCCACGTTCTGTCCATATATACCCGAGAATACCTTTTGAGGGATTTAACAGATGATCCGCTCATCCAGGTCTCTTTATGATGAACAGCAGCAGCAGCCCCTACTTCAAGTATGGAGAGGTACTGGCGCCAATTGAAGCTGGCATGATAACCTACCGGGATGTTGAATAAGCTAGCGTAATGAGTACGATAAAGGAACCGAATATGGAAATCTCAGCGGTACCGAAGTCAAAACCGTCAGCGGTAACGAGACGGAACTGAAGTAGAAATCGAGATGGAACCGAAGTAGGTACTGAAACGGACTCGTCAGTGGTACCTTCAAATGTGCTTCGTATCACTAAGGTTATACGCCCAAGACTTGTCAATATGATGAAACAACGCCTGGCTGGAAAAGCCAACGACACTCACCTCGCTCCCGTTGAAACAGCAGTAGGTGGAACCGCCTTAACCACTGCAAGCGTCAGCTGCACAGGATGTCGCGATGCTATATCTTCCATGGGTCGATCTAGCCTGGGCAGCTGACCTCGTATATTACTCATTTGGCGTTTTATAGCTTGAACAGTACGGAGCGGCAAACTCCGCAAGGGCTAGCAGCTACTATTAGACACACATCCGAGCTTTTTTATATGGAATAGTTGTCTTGCAAGCGTATGAACACACGGTGTCTACACCACCGGATGCCAAAGATCTCAGACGCCTTTTTACCATGGTGCCATGCTTGGCTTCCTTGAGGTCGTGAACACAACGATTGCCAAACATCTGCTTAAGATGAGACCAGACGACCTCGGACGTTTCTATTTCGGGTACGCAACAAAGGCAGTTACCACAACAGCGCTACTTTTTTCGACACAGAACGTGGTTCCTGCTAATATCATCACGGTTGCATAATATCCGAGCTTGCCTTTATGGTCAGTGTGATACTTGCTAACGCCATTGCATTAACTGATTCAGACTCTCTCTTCTACTCTCAGATGTTTACAAAAGGGACGACTTTGAACCCATTCGTCAAGTTAAGCTATGTGATATCTCCAAGCTGCAGGGACTAAATAGCAACGCAAGCGCAACGGGTGCCTCGATTGCCTCATTGATCGGTTGCTCGGCCAACATCTTCCTGAAAATTCATATTAAGACGTTAGCGAAGCCAAACGCGAATACTAATTATTGTTAGGTAGAAAAACCGCTGACGATGACCTGCACCATAAGCTTGGTGATGAGCCCAACTTTCAGCTTTTACACACCATCAACTGAGCAGCAAAACAAAAAACCTTTATCTGCTTAAGATTGCAGCAGCAAACTCTCTTTTGCGCTATCGTTTCTTTTGCTGCCAAGTTTGGGTGCTGTTCTTGAAGAGAACACAACGCAATAGAAGCATCACCGAGCTTGTGGCGCCGTCTAGCGTAGATATACAACAGCTCTCGAGGTTACTTGAAGAGTGTGGCATCTATCAAAATGTAGACAGAGGCGGCCAAAGTCTCACAAAATGTTGCCAGGGCGTAGCTCAAAAAGCTGGCCATGTGGCTGATTTTGCTCTCTGCGCCAAGCAAAGTCCTCAAGTCGCGATTTGATGTTCCAATCCCAAATGAGGTGCACCTTGCCGACCTCTTGTTCCTGCCGCACTACAAGGTTGGGAGATACACTTACATGTATGCGTCGATCGAGGTTACCAGTCTTTAGAAGGAGGCCAAACCATTGGCTACAAAGGAGGCTTTTAATGTAGCCGATGGATCGGCACATATTTACATGTTAGGGCAAGTAAAAGGGGCCCAAACTGCTGCATGATGACCTCGGCTGGGAATATATAGGTGCAGTTTTGGGACTCTTGGCCGAACATGTCTGAGGCGTTGCAAGGCCAACGTTGCTAAGGACATGATGGAGAGGTTGAGCCGTACTCTGCACGAGAGACTGTTTGGAAGCCTGTATGTTGATATCAGCTGAGCCAAGAATAGCAGTGTCTATACATCTATACATACGTTCTTCCCCAGTCCAATGAGCTCACTGAGGTACTTTCGTGCCAAGGTGCGTTGTCTTTTTTTATCGTCACGCATGCATTTTTCAATGCATTCTGTAAGTTTAGCATTAGCTTGGTTAATTCTGTGTTCAACCTCATCAGGTCGCAGTGCTGTGGTGGCTTTGTTTGTAAAATATGCCATGGCAACAATTATTTCTCCAAACTGCACATCTGACGCAATTATTTTCAGCTGAGCCGACGGCACTTGCTCGAACTTTAAATCGCCAAGTCTTCTGAGCTCAGCGTCAATTATATGCCTAGCGCTAGGTGCCATGGCATTAAGGAAAACCAGAGCATCTTCCTCAATAGTATGTTACTGAGGCAATAAGGCGTGAAAGTCTCTAACTATCGCCTTGGCTTCATCCCTGCGCCTTATATATATATATATATATATATATATATATATATATTGGCAGTGGTTGGGGTACCCTCGTCTCGTGAGCCTTGGAGCCTGAACTGGCCGTGGTGCTTGCGCCTTTCAAAATCGTAATCGGCGCTGGATCAGGTATTTGCCATGTCGTAAGTTATTGCCTTGACGCTTGCCGCTGGCCTTTGCCTTTGCCTTGGGGCTGGCACCGGCCGATCAGATTATTGCCTCGATCGCTCTCACAATTTTAAAATCGTCTTAAACGACTCCTCATACTCTTCATCTGTTAGAAACATGATAAACTCGTTCAATCTTTGCAACAAAGGCGTGATTGAGTATCAATCCCTAATTAAAAATGTTGTCCTGATATTTTCCGCTATCCCTAGACCCACCAATCTCTTACGAAATATTTGTCCCTCTTTGCTCTGCTGACCTTTACGAACCAGTTTAAACTCGTTTAGCTATACATCAGATATAGGCAGAGTTTCGCATGCAACATTCTTAAATTGCGATTTGCTTTTATGTCTTCGCGAGCCAACTTTATTGTAGTATATTTACGACCACAACTCATGTATATGCAGTGCTGGGTTCTAACACGTAACACTTCTAAACTTTCAAAAATGCCCCAGTTGCACAGCTCTAAAGCAGGTACACTTATTTGGTGGTATTCGAGGCATTCTTGAAAGCTGTATAGCTAACCATTCGTTAATTATAAGTCTTACCATGACAAAAAAATGGGAGACAGCGCCTCGACCATCGTGCTAAATGTAAGACCCAAACCCCTGTTACTTGATATATGCGCAAAGAACTGCGTATTTTAAATCATCCTGGCTGATCAAATGACTCTGACGCATTGCCGTCAATCTAGAAAAAAAAAAAAAAAACAAAAAAAAAAAACAAACGGCTTGAAGATTTCTGATATCCACTCCAGCATTGTGGTCCAATAGGAAACCCAGATCCTTGTGATACTCACCATAGCGAATACTCTTTCTGTAGAGGAGCTTGTTCAGTTTCCCCATTGTGGTGGTAATTTTTTTTTTTTTTTTTTGCTTTATCCCTAGGCAAATTCAGCTTCTGCAACAGCGGACCTACGGCTCCCTACATTGTTTGTATTGCATTTTCCCTTGGTTCAAGACCCTCCCGTAATGTTAATTCTATGAACTAATGTCACATATGACTTTACATCAGAGGGTCATATTTTCCGAAATTCCATTGACCTTGAATATCGTTTTATACCCCATATTATCCCATTATGGTACTCACGTTGTATAGACTGCACTGTGCACCAGTCGCCTCGAAGAAAACGTTTGGCGATATTTGAAAAGCAAGGTATAAAGAATTCATTTCATATTTGGTAAATACGATCGGTGGGTGCGAATATGATTTGCCTGTATAACCAAACGTATTGACATTGTAAATATAATTGAATTGACTAGTCAGACTTTCTTCTATATTAAAAGATCAAGAGTTATCTGATTTAATATTTATTGTAAAGACAGACTAAACATTAGTGATACATGACATAACCCCCACACCAAAAAAAAAAACAAAAAAAACAAAACATTAAATTGCAAGAAACTCATATATTCGGATATACTATATTCAGACTGTAGCAGTCTTGGGTAAATAAAGCACATCATCATAAGACATATGCTGTTACATTTTTTAAATTTTTGTCTTCAAATGAAATTGCTAAAAAAAGTTTGAAAGGTAAACAATTATGTAAAAAAATAATGTTTTGTAAAATAAGTGCATGTGTTAGAAAGACACATATATTATCTAAATGTGATATTCTGCGCCTTTTGAATGGAAGAAGCAATGCATATGGCATTGCATTCTTCAAATGTAAACTAAATTTAACTCATGTATTAGCCACGAATGTACCGAATATGCTTAATTATTAAAAATATGTACGCCATTGTTATTCCTCTTAATGACATTCTAGCATAACTATGATATCTAAGTTTCTTATATATTTCGTCCAAGTTTAAATTTTTGATAAATAAATTGCATTAGTTATAAGTTCTACCTTTCAAATATTTGTACTTAAATCATGCGCATTATTTATAAGTTTAGATTCACCATGGCTATCTTCCCTATGTTAGATGTTACAAGGGACACAGACACAACATATCAGCAAATCAGCATATATTGCATTATATTTTCTAAAAAGTAATTGTATTTGAATGAATTGTTAGTACAAGTGACTTTCACAAAGCGGGTCGACTCAAACATGTTTTTGTTGTCATCCTACGTAAAAACCAATAGGCTGAATTAAACAGAATAAACTTTGTATTTTCTTGTTAGGATTTAATGCTGCTTCTATTGAATGCAATTAACTAGTCAGCAAATCTCCAGGTTAATGATAGAGAACATAGCAAGGTCTCTCTTACGAACCCCAGTAGGATGTAAACAGTTTATTGGCTCAATAAGTGTAGCGATATTTTCATCTGCAAAGCAATTTCATATGGTAAAGTGCATAAGGTACTTAGTGCTCAATGAGAAAATCTTCGCTTCAGGTAGTATATGTCCATTTTATATTCTTTGACTTCAAGAAATAGAACAATATTGCTTTTCGAAAACAAAATCTTAATAAACAATGATTTTTAAAACAATTTCAGGGATCTAGTCTTTGCTACGACTGAATAGTATGAACTGTCGTGTCCATTTACTTACTGTATTATAATAAGTGTGCTTTTGATTTGTGTTTCTGTATTGTTGTGGATGTTCATTGATGTCACTTATTACTCCGAAGGTTTATTTACATATATGTAATTATATACGCTTTCGACAAGACGAAAACCTTTACTGCATTATTATCACCCTGTAAACACAATATTGCACTGATTGCATATTTTGAGAGAATGTTAATAACTGCAACTAGTTGTCAAAAAATAGCCTAATCAGGGGCTGATTTATGGATGTTTCAACGTATTACCCCCAGAATGACAATATGTTGAAATTGGATTTTTTATTAATTGGAAAGAACCGTAAGATTCTCATGTAATGTATTCAGACAGTGGCAGTAAATCATGAATTAATAAAGCACATCAGAGTCAAAACTATGCAATTATATTTTGTTTCCCTTCAAATAAAGTTTAAAACAAATTTTAAAAGTTTTCAACCATATGACAAACGCTTTTCTGTTCAGCAGGTTCATGTGAAAGAAAGTAAAATATATTATCTAAATTTGATGCTCATTCTCTTTGAAAAGGAAGAAGCAATACATTTAGCATTGCATTCTTTAAATATGAACCAAATAACCGATTCGTTTACTTTGAGAAAGTAAATATGCATGCCATAATTAGCTATGGACACTTATAATATGCTTACTTATTAAAGGCAACAATTTTTGCCGGAAAGGAAAATATACTGAACGGTATCTCGGGCAAGAGGTGCTGGTAGTGGATCTATTTAATTACATTGTGATTGTGAAGAAGGTACTCACCTGAAATATTTTGATTACATAGCATGAAGATCAATACAAGCGTTCGACGGAGCACTTTTGATATTGGAATAGACGAGGAAAAGGCTCTGGTAAATGTTATCGATACAGCTTACCTGGTATATAGATTGCATAGTGCACCAGCTATCTCGAATAAAATGGTATGCGGCATTTGAAAAACAAGATCAGAAAAAAACTATTATCCACAATAAATCAGAATAAATGGACGTCCTCAAACCTTGTTTCAAAGTCCTTTTAGTGTGCAACAACAGTGACTTGAAAAGAAATAACAATCAAAATACAAGATTTGCTCAGCATGCTATATAAGCTAAAGTTTAAGAGGATTTTATTAGCTGTACTCTATACGAATGTGGCGACTTAAACTGACAAATGGATTTCAATGTCTGAGATTTTCAGTTGCAGTTTGGCAACAAGTAATAGGATCAAGAGAAAACAATCTGTTAAAAGTTTGTTTCTTATCGAAATAAACCCCCAAACGACACGATAACATCGACTGAATGTAAATTAATAATTCCTAAAAAGGTTAAATTGCACAAAAGCCGAGACCAAAGAGGCGAGTAAAAAGTTAACAAACTGTAGCTATTACTAAAGACACAAAACTAAAAGTTCATTTAATCAACTTTCAACTTATCTGGCTATCCGGCAATCTTCTCTAAATATAATATTTCAGACAATTAAACAACTCTTCATTTTATTTAATGACCTTTACGTGATGTCGTGGTGAATATTTTCCTCGTGCATCTAAAATGACATTTTCTCATATCAGATAAAAATGTACATTTTCTAAGTTTTGACCATTGAGTCGCAAATATGGAGTTGTATTAGCCGGCAAACCTCCTCTGAGCGTTGATGAATAATACGTATATCTGCTCACTAAAAGTGTTAATCATCTCAAAGAAGGTTAATAATTGTATAATAGATACATGTTTCCTTTGTGTGTATAGATAAAGAAAAAGGAATGAAGGATATTGTTGTATGTATTTTACTTTTAGACTTTTTAGATACACTAGGAAGCTTTTGTTGGTTTTACACACTGAAACACTCTAATGGATCTAATTTTGAAAAAGTTACCCGAATAAAGAATAAAATGAAGCAACTGACGATAAAGACAAATATGTTAGAAAAACTGTAAATATCCACTTACCTCTAAAATGTGAGTTCGATTTATCTGCTGTCACGTTGAAGCTGTCAGAAACATGTAGATTAAATGCAATGCCTACATACTATGTCTGATTCACTTCTTTCTCTCACACAGATATTATCACTGCAACAGTTCTTGGTAATTCCTACCACATTTGAAGGATATCTTTCCTGCCGCATTAAACATGTTTAGAACATATAATCGCTGGAAAATATAATGGGTATGCCAACCATTGATCTAAGACTTGAGAGTAGTCTCGACCTGACCAGACCGTATCCACATAGAGAATTTGTAGACATCAGTCACTAGTGGGGGAGAGGTTGGGGGATGATGTATGGAGGAGTGGGTGGGGAACGGTTAAAAACTTGCGCTTTGTTTACACCACGCAGATACGTTTTGATCTCATTCCTTTAAAAAGTTATCGCACTATTTTGACAATGACGTCATCATGTGCATAATGTCAAAGGACGTTTGGCACAACTATATAGCTCTTAAATAGTCTTCCTGACTGATATATATATTATTTTATTTTTCTTATTTCATTTCTTTTTTATTTAATTTCTTTAGTCAACACTCGTCGCGCTGCATAGCGCCCCAAATATTAATGCACCTTGTTTTGATTTCATAACGTTTTGTCCCTGGTTAGACAACGCAATGAATAGAGCTGACGCCGAATCTTAGGCTAAGTGAGCCATGCTGGCTTTAACACAGGAAGCGATCTGAGTCGACAGGCGTCAGACGGTGAGCTCAATACATAGGCTCAATTCAGCTTGTGTTCAGGCTCAACATAATATAAGAATCACATCCCTTCGCGAATAAACGACTTCAGAATTGTATGTGCGCATGCCATTTCGTGTAACGGCAAATCCCGCGAGAACTTGCGAGGTCTCATTCAAGGGGAAAATATATCTACTACTCCATAGTCTGTCAAGAAAGTATTAGTACTAACAAATCACACTTCGCAACATGCAAACTTATATTTAAACACTCATACCTTTTACTTCAAAATGTATAATAATACAAATGGATCCTAAATGTATCACAGACATACGAGTTGATTTAGCAAAGATATATTTAACAAAAACTGCTATTAATTATGTCACCTGTAAATTGTACAAATTATAAGTTTAATTATGTTGCTATGCTCATATTAATGTGTATAAAGAATAAAGAAGGACAAGATGAACACCATATATAGTAGAATAATTAGAACAAAGACTTTTTTTATTGTCTCTAAGTTGTCTAAAAAGCTAATAAGATTATTGTATTATTGTTCGATCTAATAAAAATACTAAATAAAACCCCATTGAAAGGTAACACTCGTTCATTCTTGTAATTTACGTAACGAAGTGTCATTTTGCGAATAAAACAAGAAAAGTATGATGTTTGATTCTAGAATTTTACGATCTTGTTGATTCGTGTTCGTCGGTAAATTCATTTAATGTTTAACTCCCTTATTTGTCGCTCTGTTCGTACAATCATTTTTGCGAGTTCGTTTGTTTACTTGTTTGCATTTCAAGTCATTTATATGTTCAATAATGTATTGTACACTTTCAATTACGCACACATCTCCACATATGTTTGCTTAACTGTTAGTATGTTTTAATTAGAAGAATGGCTGGTGAAGTCGCAAATTGAATTAGAGTGTTAATGGCAGTCTGAATAATAATTAATTAGAAAACAAACAAAATAAATAAGAAAAAAACTAAAGTCACAGAGTTATAATTGAAATGATAGAGTTATCACGGACAATTGCAGAAACAATATTTGAATTCTTTTCATATACAAACTATGGTCGGAAAATTAGGGTATATACAACTTGTTTTTAGTAGTTTTGCATAAGCAACCTCGTTGCTTATCTGTGTCTCTGTCCGTCTCATTCTCTTAAAATGGACCACAACAAATGCTAAACTTTTCCGTATGTTGTCAACCTTCACTATATATTCTTTCTGATATATATATATATATATATATATATATATATATATATATATATATATATATATATATGAAAATTATTATTTTATTGCAAATCGTGGTGTCTTTGCTGATATAGTTGCTTGAATACATGTATGGAAGGCCACATGGTCGAATTTTCTTAGAAGCTTTTTTTAACGAGCAGTCCTGTTGTTTATCAGATGTTTGTTTTCTTTCTTCAAATGTTCTCTATATTACTGATAAGAGATGAAAAACATAATTTACCTCACTTTTTATTATTTTGTCCTACACCATTGTACCTATCTTTATTTCATCTGAAGTTTGTTTTCTAAAATAAAGTAATATAAAACATGTATTTATTCATTTATGTGTGCATTTCTCCTCTTTCATCGAGCGGGACTCATTGGAACAATGCTTATTGATTGACATGACAGGCACAACCATGCGAGAAGAAGCGAGTAGGGGTAAACAGAGCGGGATGTATGGGAGAGTCTTCTGTTTTGGAAAGACCCACAGCGTACACATCTAATGAGATAATACGTTGGATCGCCCCCCTTCGCCTTCTTTTAAATGTAATTTCCATTGAGAAGTGTCCACTAAGTAAAAACAATGGTACAGTTCATACATACATATTGCTTTACCATTCAAAAGACCATGCTTATCCAGTGAATAAGACATTTGTCTTTACATATTTCATGATGCATTGTTTTCTCAATAATTTGTGAAACATGTCACCACTCATGTACATTCATGGTGTGACTAGACTACAAAAAGCAAGAAACAAACAAGCAACGTTTTGCCAACCATACTGTGGGTCGGATGGGGGTGGTGGTTGAAATACGGCTAAAATTACAATTAGCTCCCAAATCGAAAATTAGTGTTCCTTTATGCAATATATAGAGCAATATACTCCATAATATTGCTTTGTATTTGTAACACGTGGACAATCAGCATATTTGTATTGTTAACAGTTCGGAACACGATATATAGATTGTAGGAAAGGATCCTTCAATATTGTTACTTTTTATTTGCAGCGGTGATAATCAAACATACGCAAACATATAAATCGCAGAGCTGATTGCTTTTTACCGTTTGATAAAGAAAAACAAACCAAAATTCTTAATTTATCTTGTCCAGCTTAACGACATTATCCACGAAACTTTACTGGAAAAATAGTATTATTACGGAGTCGTCTGTCTTGTGATTTTCTGAAAGCTGATTAAATGTGACTGCATAAATGTACAAATTAGTCTGAAGACATGAGATAAATCATTATAAATGAGCTCATTAAAAGCTCGAAGACGGTATTAACAAAAATTTAAGGGACATTAACCGTATTTTTTAAACTTATCGCAAGCGACGCTTGTGATGAGTATCTATTTTTCGACATTTATTAGTCTGAGCACGAGGCAAATATAGGGAATGTTGGCTAAGAAAAACTTGAGTGTGGATGTAGGTAGGTACGTACGTGGGTAGATAGATATGTAGGTAGGTAGGTAGGATGGTACATTAATAGACTCTGTGTTGAGGTTTGCACAGAGACAAGGAAAACCCAGTCCTCTGGTTACGTTATTTGTCTTCCCACGAGGCTCTGAAACCCCAACATAGATTATTGTTCTCACCCATTTTTTTTTTATTCAAATTAAAATAACCCTACACGTTTGCGATATAGCTAGTACATTCAACACTAACAGTATTTATCATCTAATTTGATTTCCTCACATTGTATTATATAGGTCATTCGGTCTTTTCGTGTTTTATGAAAATATAAAGACTAATCTCAATAGAATCCACCTTTATCTGCCGTTCTTAAAAAAAAAAGTTTTAAATGTTCGTGTTGTAAGTATTGCAACATGCGCATTCCTATCAACGTGCTAGTGCTTTGTACACACCGCGCATTTCTACGAATATGTTAATGAGCGCAGTGGCATCACCTGTCCATCCAAACAACATTTCATAGTATTGCTCTAGTATCACATGTTATTGATGGATCTCATATATAAATAACAATAAGTAATTTGTATTTTTTATAAGGATAACCTTAAACTTTCATCAGTTCTAATTTGGAAATGTTAGATGATAGCCAATGATACGAGACTGGGTACACATCTCTAACTAGCAGCAGGCGCCACCGCAACAGGGCGCTGGCGATCACGATAAACATTTTCTCAAAAGGACAACCTCATTACAACTGGTACTATCTCCGCTTTCTTATATAAAAAGCTGACACTATTACACCCGAATGTATTCATGTTTGAAGGTCAACTGTCCATATTTGTCGTATGCGACATCTGGGATTTTCGACAACATATTCGACGGTAATAAACGACAACAAAATGTTTCAAAAGGCAGAAAAACTCATGAAACAAACATATACTCTAACCTACGATTGCTTTTAACAATACTTTTGACTTCTTTTACGAAAATAAAATCAGGCAGTGCTTCAATAATTTTCCTTTTTCTCACACTTTCATTGATAACTGAGACATCTCGTGCTGTTCCTAGAGGTTCGACTGTTTGGTGATGTATGAGAGTCATTAAATTTAATTGGCTCAAAGTTCTAAAACATTTAGGGTGAAAACACTTCCCGATTTATTAAAATTTCTAAAACAACAACGTGTAATGTTTTCCAAAATACAATAGAAGAAAATGTGGGTTTATAAATGAGCCAAGTTTCTAAGCCCAAACATCGTTTAATATATACAAAATGAGTAATCACTGTTAAAACAAATGCATTTCTCTACATTAAAGCTCATCTTTAGTATGTACGTTTCCAACTTATTGTCATGTATGTTATAGTAGAAACCAAAAAGAACCATAACGTTTCGTGAGTATAATCTCCAATCCCAAAACTACTATACACTGTTCTATACATATGGCCTGATTAAAGTACGGTAACAACCGTAACAACAACAACGTTCATTATGGCACATGTCCTGCGCTGAAAAAACTTCACGATTTTGCAAACATTTAAACACTTATTTATAATTCGCTGCGAAAGCCAATCCATCATATGGGGTAAAAGTTGTTTGATTTTTCTATGCAATTAGTACAGATCCAGACAGATCTTAGAAAGAAAAAAAAACATACGCTAATTTACGGTATGGTCATGGGAAGATTATATATATATATTCTACTGATACCTTTTGCAAAGTAAAATAATCTAATATAGATCAAATGAAAAAGTAACCCGAATTTAGAAAATCCAAAATATCAGGAAACAAAAGAAAAAGTGGCAACAGTAAGCAAAGAAGAATATATCTGCGGCGCACTTTTTGGATAACATGCATATTAGAAAATAGGAAATTTAGATTATTCTGAAATTTCAGTCGCAATTTTAAATTATGTTTGAGATATCTACATGTTCGTCGTGTAATTCTAACGCTTCTTAAACATAAACAAATCCCTAATTTATTATAAGAAATATTGTGATGGCAATCATTTGATTCTCATAGCACATATAAGTAAATACAAATAAACTATCACTTTTGATAATGATTATGTAATATGTGATACCTTGATATTAAACTCATTTTGTTCAAAAGCATTTAACTAGAAAGCAAAAGCATTCAATCATGTAACAGTTGTACAATACGCATTGTCACACACAAACACACACAGACACACACATATATATATATATATATATATATATATATATATTCATACAATACTAAATTATATTCTCTTTATTATATTGGGCTGAGAATGTAAATGTTTAAACTACATTCTTATTGCTTTGACATTAGAGCAGTCAAAGAAAAACACGAATTTGATTTTCTTTATTGCAGAATGTGCATAATTCAATATTGGATAAACTTCATTTCATCAGAGTATTCTCAGTGTATATACCTATATGAATAATTCTAAAAATTAAAACCTGGTATAATCTGTTGTTTGTAATGGTATCATACAATGATATTTTAAATCTTGTTTAAGAATAGACTTAAATATCTATTATACTTTCTTTGCAAATTTGCCTCATTTTTCTCCAAGTGCAGTTATAGTATAATGTTAATCTTTTTGGTCTGAATCAATTATATAAACGTATTTGAAATACTTCGTTATTTTGTATGGATTTGTTGTTGTTTTTCTTCACCATTTATTTGGTGCTTCATCTACAACCCCATAGCTCAGTAAAACATTAAGATTCAATAATTAAAGAATAATCTCCACATTCGATCTAATTATAATAGTAAATGGACTGTTATCTAATTTGGATCCGTTTGTTTAACAAAACATACTTTAATAATACATCTCTTTGGGGGACGTTGGGTTAAATTTGTTTCCTAACTATTCCAAGTGATTAGCACATTTTACCGAAAATGATTAAGTTTGATATCAGAGAGATATACTCATTCCTTGTTAGGAACCAAGTTTTATCTCCTACCAGGTCCTTTCGCCTGTCTGGAAGAAATGTTTTCCAGTGTGACTTCTTAAGTAGGTTACTTCGTGTGGTTTTCTTTGGGATAGAATATATATAGATATATATGCATCTGATTGTTTTAGAAGAAGGTTCAGATTACCGTAGTTCGCATACAGTCTTAGCCATATAGATACATGGAATTAAATAAAGATTTTGATCTAAATAAAAGTATATAGTTCTTTCTCATCCCTTCTGTTTGTACTATTAGTTTCAGTCTTGCTCATCCTCGTGAAATCGGTATTTATGGTGACGGCGGCACGCTTCGGAAGCAAGTTTCTAATACTATCTAGGAACATGGGTTTCAACTCATTTCTTTACTGGCTGTTCATGAGGAAACAGATCCAAAAGTTTACATGGAAGCTTAACAGCACTGCAATATCGTATATGAAACGGAAAAGATGATTTGTACTTAATGCCATGGTATCTTGATCGCTATGCGTTTTAATTAATCTCAGCAGTTGAAACATGACGTTTGAAATTTCTGGAATCAGAAAGATGATGACAATGCAGACAACAATAACGGAGACTCTTCTATTTTGTTGGTCTCGAATTTGTTGAGCACATGTTGACCGTTGGTGAATGATTTAATAAAACAACTTTTGTATCATTAGAATTGTGAGGACGATCAGGACCATGCATTGCAGTATATTCAAAAGAAGCAAGGATAGCAACAGAAAGGCGCAAAATTCCACACATGAATGTTCAAAGGTCCATTGGCATCTGCCGACTATTTTGTCTGCTTTTTTCTTACTCAGATGGTAGGTATGGATGACGAACGCACATATTCCAATGATGGCGACTGCTACCTAAGTACGGCAAATTGTAAACCATTGTTTTCTTTGAATGGAAACCAAACACAGACAAATCTTTGAAATCTGAGCAGCAATGTCTGCCATATGGACACGGTGTGGAAATCTTTAGATAGGTAAAACTTTGAAATCATGAATGATTCACACCAGTCTTCATTCAGACTGACCGATCCATCTTTTCCACTAGTGAAGGCATGTATGTATGTGGGCAAGGTGACAGGTCCAGTTAACAAGTCCGATATTGCGAAGAAAAAAAGGATAATGTTGGGGATGTCCGCATGCTTTTTCTGATCAAAACCGCCACGATTAGCATATTTGCAAATGATGTTAGAATGACCAGGAAAATCCATAAGTATATGTAGGTCTTATTTTCAAAATCAGGCAATTGATACAAAATGTCGGAGTAATTATCTGAGGCAGTGCCTGGACTCGGATGACGGTCGTCCTGGCTACCTTTTCTAGTAAAATCTTCCGAAAAATGGAACCAGGATGTGCCATTGTCTGGCAGCACATCAAAGCCCTCATGGATATTATAGCCACTATTTCTCTGTGACATATTGCCCTGTGTAGCTATGCGGAAATTCCTCAACTCTAAAGTATTGTATGTGGTTATAATTATTATTAATTAATATAGTATTATACCAAAGTCATATATATAAATATATATATATATATATATATATATATATATATATATATATATATCACATCAAAGTAAATAATTGTATGCTTACACATTTGTGTGTTTCTTGCAATTTATCATGAGGACCATAGGATATAAACGACATAGTTTTGTATGCCCCATTTCCAGAATCGTAGTGGCATATGATTTTACCTATTGCCCGTCTGTTATTCCCTCTGTCACTCTTGATTAGGTTATGCCTTTAGGTCAGATTTTAGGCAATGTAGTAGTGCGTCCCTGTTCCATGAATACATTTCTAATTGATTACTTTTGTCTACAGATAACATCAGAGAAGCATGCCAAGTGTCAATTAAAAATGAGTAACATGTACATATTAATGTCCAGCAAGTGTTCCGGACCTGAAGATGCTCTTGACCAAATCTATGATCTCACTTTATGGTTAACATCTTTCATGATTACAATGGGTGATCGTTATAACTTATAAGCAATGCATACTTACTTGAGAGCTATCACATATGAATAAGAAACGCTAACTATCTAGGTAATACCTATCAATTACATATTTCATAATTAACACTTACGTACTTGATTGTAACATATATCCACATGACGACAAACATGCACGTACATGATAACCAATAGGTATATGTGATAATTAATAGTTATGAAGGTAACCATTATATTCGTGCATACTTACGAATATGTATGTATATATATATAATATATATTATGTATGTACGAGATAACAAATACCAATATAAGTGACAGTAACATTTACGCACGTGATGGTCATGTCTGCGTTAATTTAATAGCAGGCACGCAGGCTAATAATTAACATGTACGTGTGTGGTATACTTATACCACTTATTATTCCACTTATGTACGTGAGGGGCGTAATTTATGTTATCGTACACAGTACAAGATTGTATGTAATGTGTGTGTATGTGTAGAGAGAGAAAGAGAGATCATACATAGTTTTCTGTGTACAAGTTTTTATCGAGTCACAACCGAACATTTTATGCACATGTAGACGTAGAGGAAGTGTGAAAGCCCTAGGGTTCAAAGATTTCTCCTAATACCCAGCAAAGGTTTCCATACACAAAACCGTGTTTGATACATGTAAAACCTGTCTGCCAAAATTCTGTGGAAATGAATTTTTACTCATATGACAGCCTGTTCTCCAGCAACACTGGACATTTCAATGATTTAGTCCAGGTGACATCTAAAGTAGGCACGCGTAAATGCACATGTAGTAATATTAATTACATAATTCGTTCGTGTCCTTTATTATATGCCCTGGTGGGCCCAGTTAATTTAAATCTGCCAAAGGTTGAGCTTCAAACTGTCACTTTCATATTTGCCATTAAAAAATTAAACTTGCCATAAATAAATAAATTAACGAAGAGTTGAAATAAATTGACAATAAAATGGAAAACAGAAAGAAAAAGAAAATAAAGACGCTATAAAAGAAACAAGCAAAGAAAACAACGAAATAAGATAGCAAGGAGCAGCGTAATGTGACTAACATAATGTAGAATAACTTGATAACTTGTTTTGTAAAAGCATTTAATACATAATTGATACTAAAATATTAAATACAACAGTGGGAGAAAAACTATATTTCGCAAAAGTCGCGATAAATGTAGTATTTCCATTGAAGCGATATCATTTCTAGAACCACTTTTCATTCCCATTTAGAAAATAATATATATCACCTTAGATACTATACATATTTTTATATATATATATATATATATATATATATATATATATATATATATATATATGTATATATTCTTGAAATTTGTTCTACTTCCTTTCACTCATTCCAGAGTTTGAACAGATAATTAAATGTTATGTTATTATACTTCACATTTATAAATGTAAAACAACAAGGAAGTGCTATCAAAGCAAACTAAAACAAATAAACGTCATAATCTAGGTTGGGTACGTTTGAAGTACTAGCCATTTTAAAACAATGTTCTCAATAGTTAGCTAATTATCTTTCCGCTTATTATCTCTCGTTGCCCAGTTTGAACAGATAATGAAATGTTCATGCACTTCTCATTTATGAACAATGAAGTGCCATCAAAACAAAATCGAACGAATACACATCGAAACCACATCAGGTACGTTTGAAGTATCAGCATATTGAAAATAATGTTCCACATGAATCGTAAATTGCTATTAACTAAACTAACTATGATGTGTTTTTATTCGATATTCAGTGTCACCTAAAATATAGTCCAATTACCATTTTAACCTTCACGACAAATGACACAAATTTGTAAAAACTGGTTAAGTAGCAATGTTAACTGTCATCTCACTTATGACTATATTTGTAAACATTTAAGAAATCTGCCGTGGATGAGTTTGCTTGTAGGCCGAAATACACGTTTGATTGCAAAAATAACTATATTTCAATTTTACAATAATTACAATATCTTACGCTCTGAAAGTTGTCGGATTCCTCTGCTCTGTGATGATGCTACAGGCAACCACCAACAATGTTTAAGCGACCAATTTGTGCCATACATATATATATATATATATATATATATATATATATATATATATATATATATATATATATATATATGGGTAAAATGTTCGCTTAATTTCAGGAATAAAAGAGTAACTAAATAAGCACAAGAAACTACTCAAAGCGTTACATGAAGGATAAACATTGGCAAGAGTTACTATCATTTATTATTATACATTTGGAGACTTCCTTTGTATCGCTGTAGTAATACGGTTTAAGCGTCAACAAAATTCACACCGGCAGAATGGGATAAACAAAATCATGAAATTTGACGTCTTGTGTCTTTAAATATAAATAATAATAAAAAAATCTGCTTTTACATAGTATCGTCACTAGTGCATATACACTACTTCAACTTACTGAGTGAAATAGGTCCTTATGTCTACGAAACAAATGAAATATAACCTATATAATAAGCAAAACACAGACTGTACAATTTTTCAAATATTACGAAAGCGTTTTATACCTTACAAAGTTCGATGAATATCAACCTCGGAAAATGCAGTGTATTCGGTGAAATAATTTTCCAATTGTCGCACGTTTAGTAATACTGCTTGAAGAAGCGCATTTCACAATGAGTCCGCATGAAACAGGCATTACAAATCTGATAAGGCGCCTCTTCATTTCCGAATATAATTATGCTTAATATGCGCAGCTCTATGTTTGAAATATCGTTGAAGTGGTAAGTTCTCTCTCTCTATCTCTTTCTCGCTCTCATGCAGTATATTACGCCGTTTTTTTACAATTACAAGTAAAATTACAAAGCTACATATTTATCTTATTTCAAGATTTGTTGTTGTTATGCAATAATAACGTCATCACGATCATCATCAGCATCAATAATAATAATAATAATCATAATAATACTAATAATAATAATAAGAAAACTCATAATAATTATAATAATCATAATACAAATAATAATGCATTCACTACATATTATTTTTAAACGTTATTAAAATACAATCCAGATATGAATATGTGTATGCAGCTGTAGGTATCTTGCATGGTTTACATTCTATACGTACTGAATTGTTTTTTACCCGTATGCGTCCCAAATCTGCAGCTTATCGTCTATATTTGACTGTTTCGTATACTAATAATGGTAAGTATTTAACATAGCACTCGCCGTTGACGACAATATTATTCCATATTACAAAGTATGCGCGGACGGAACAAGGTTTGGTCTGAAATTTGTAACCATGAAGGGATTTAATACTACTTAGCTTCACTTAATTGTGACAGGTTAGTACCTTTGGAGCTGGAAGGTTGTGTTCGATTCATTGCTTTGGAGAGTGACGGGGAAAAATACAAAAATAACAATATTCTCTAGGGAATAATGCCACTCTAAAATTTCAGGTGGGGATATGACAGAGACTCTTCAACAAAATGAAATATTATGATAAAGAGGTTAGCACGCCAAAGAGTGATTTTAGCACACACACTCCTGGAATCAGCAACAAGAACACTGCTAATACTAATATGTTATCAGTGTAGTAGAAACATAATGACTAAAACAATAGACAACGCATTGATTTTGAACGAAAGAACCATTAGATCAAAGAAGAAAAAAAGAAAAAAACGCTGTATATAAATTACAGATTGGAAGTAGATAATTAAAGCTGTAATTGATCTTACATTTATAGAGCTTTACAACAAATTTCGTTCTGAGGTCGAATAATCTAATACAGATACAAAATAGTACATTTGGCTTGAAGTGGTGAAGAACATAGGGGTGGTGCAAAGTAGCATTGACAAAGAAGACCAGCGAATGTACAGGACAATACAAGATTTAATGTAGTTGTAGAAAACGTTTTGAGAATGGATGAATTGAAGATGGAAATGAAAAACAAAACTATCGCCTGGTTGTATATTGCTGTACGATTCTCGAATTGTACAGAATCATTACTCTCTCCATCAGAATGGTATTAAAGTATATTTTGGAGAAAGAGACATAGGTGTCGTTGTACCTAATTGACCTATAGAACTTGTGAAAAACCCTTTAGGCCTGAAACCACAGTCGATTCTGCCTGTGCCTCCATTTTGCCTAGGGGGTGATATGTATCTAAACTTAGAATCTTATGAATACAACGTACTTAATCGCATCTTTATATACAATGGAAGGAACACTAATGCCACCAATGAATTGGATATATCTTAGAACAAAAAGTATATTTCAAATGTCTCCTAAATGGTGTATCCCTATTGTTTACTTACGATCTATCAGACATTAAGGTCACATCCTTATATGTCTTTCTAGTAATGTACTGTATACGTCAATATGTCTCCAGTATGTATATAAAATATGCATGTTGTTTTCAGTCAGCCATTTACATATTTATTTGCTTTTTTTTACTTGTTTTCATTATGGATTCTTACTTGCAATTAAAACACCAGTATTCGATTATATACTCTACTAAAATATTATTTTGACCGTTGTGTCACTTTTATCTTAAATTACCAATGGCATTTCACAACTATGGACACAAGACGCTGCAATCTCAAGGTTATAAGACTTACTATTACAAGATAATACTTTTTTACCATGGAAATGAATGAGATTTTATGCAATGGATATATAGTCTCACAGTATCATGCATACAGCTGGTTTAGTATGATCAATGCATCACTAAACTGAAAATGTGCAAGTTAAGTCTCACTTAGTTTTTATATTGTTGAGTTATTCTTATCCAGATGTATCAAGAACTAAACTTTTGTGAGAGTACGTGAAACCAAGATATTGAGAGTGTAATGGATGAACAGATGAAGATGCAAACGTCCTTTTTGTATGCAACGACTACAGTGAGACATGTTTGGTATGGTTGAGTTACTTTAGTCTAAACATGTCTTCATAATCAGTTTTCATAAGTGTATTGAAAAATTCCATGGCATTGACTGTGTAAGAAACAAATTGCTGCAAATATAAAAGAAACTCAAGCATTATCATATTTGCAAAGTTGCATAAATATGGAAGATCAGGCCCCAAAACACACCATACCTATTCAGGTTTGGTGGCTGATTTATTGGACTCATTAAGGAGCCGATGAAGTACTGAGAGGGTAATGAGCACATGAATGAGGGAAGAACAAATAAGCGGAAGAACACACAAATGGGCAAAATGCCATATTCTCCAACTTTGAAGGCGAGTGGAAAATAACTTGTGTGCGTTTTCTGCATTTGATATGTAATTTTTTATTTTGTCTGTTGTCATTTTATATCAATACAGAATGTAAACCAACATAAGAGGATACACATGCTTTGTAAGCAATAGCTAATACCCAGGAGTCAGGTTTGAAACTTTTGGCTTTATTTTAACAATGTAAGATCAATCCATCTGAAGAAACAGCAGCTATAAATGTACATCTGAAAATAAAGCAGTAATACAACTATAATTTTACATATTCTACAACAAAACTAGAGTCGTTCGAATAAAATGATGCTGTACTGGCCAAATAGAATTTTCAGGAAGCCAAGATAATACCGTTTATTCAATACTGCTGAGTATTGAAACTATTTATGGCCAGGAGTCATACTCAGAGAAGGGCGAGCATCAGATGACATTATATTCCAACAATTAGGTTAATTAAGTGCGGGATTATCAGACTACAAATGTTCGAAAATACTTCAACATAACAATTTAAGCATAACATGTACTTAATGTAATTGTTGACCTAATAGGCTGGGACAGCACCCATTGGTAGGAGGGGCATTGAGAGATGGGTATCTGTTGAAATATTTATAAAATGAAGTGAAACAGATAAAGGATTGCAATTTTGCACATGCTGAAAATAATGCAACTGGCAGTATCTTTAGGCACACACCAAGACTAAACCCCCTTCCTCCCCAAAACATAAAAATTTCCAGACAACCCAAACTCCAGATGCCGCTGTCTCGAGTGCATACAATTAAAACTTGAAATAGATATCAAATAAAAGGAGTCATTACGTGCCATATATATGCCAATTTATGTAAGTAATAGACTAAATTCTAAATTATTTGTTGTAAATCAAGAATATACACACAAAATAATAGTGGCTTAGTTTCATCTGTTACAAAAAATACATACAACTTTATAAATGCGTAATTCATCATATTAGAAAGCAAAAGTAGATCAACACTTTGACATATGATACTGAATCTGAAATAATGAAATATGGGCTGCATCTGTAGAAAACGTTAGCATGTCAAGAAACAAAACCTGCATTTGTACTTATGTCATTTACAGTTAACAAGAGAGATAATATTGAAACTTTTTAATTGATTATAAGTTAAATGAATTCAAAAACTGAAATTGTCAAGAAAAATGTTGACATTCAAAGGTTTCAACGTGTCTACCATGAATGTGTCATGACTGATTGTCATCAAAATCCCCAGTCTCTCCTTAAGATATCAGTCATTGATGTTAAGAGTTACTGAGAAAGTAAAAAAAATACACATTCAAAATTATGCAAAGATATTCAGAACAAATTACATAATAAATTATCAAATTGCCTTTCACCATGTCTGGGATGTACATTCTCATCATAAGTGTTATGTCCCAAACTCGATAAATTGTGTGCCAATCTCGTTATTACAGGAAAATTAAAAGATGGCTGTTATATTTAATCAACTTAAGTAACAACATCCTGCTGATTTTATATTAGATAGTGGAGATTTAACATGTACCAAAGTTCACTGTACCGTTGTGTAGGGTCGTTTGGTACATCTAGTGGTTTGCAATGAGAATGCTTGCATGTATTACAAAGTGCTTGCGATAAAAGTTACCAAGATATTAAACAGAAAATACAATTTCAAAAATGTTTCCGAAAAAATAGTCAACGTTTAAATGACTGTGATGTATAATACTGCAACCCTGAATGAAATCACAAAATTCAGAAAATCTAGTGTGGTAACATACTCAGCCAATCAGATGCATTATCATCTCCTTAGTATGCGTGGAGCTCGCTCAATATTGAACTCGTTTAAAACCTTAAAAACGCAAGCATATAACCCACGATCGGTAAAACTCGGATCATAAATATGTCTTTCAGAGGGGAAACAAGCCCAGTCAATCAGATACAAGATCACCTAATTATTATGCGTTGATCTCGTTCATTATCAAACTATTCCGAGATCTAAATGATAGAAGCATATATTCTAAGTTGATCAAAATTTGATCAGCAATGTAACCTCTAGAGAAGTAACAAGCTCAGCCAATCAGATGCATGATCACCTCAATAATATGTGAGGATCTATCGAACTCGTACAAGACCTTAATAATATATGCATTTATTCCAAATCTGATCAAAATCGGATCAGAAATATGGCCTCCTTAGTGACAACAAGGTTAAACAATCAGATGCAAGATCACCTCATAAATATGAATGGATCTCGCTCATTATAAAATTCGTCTGCGGTTTTGATGATGTAAACCCATATTTCAAGTTTGATTGAAATCGGATCAGAAATATGGACTTCAAGTCAATCGTTCATGGGCGAATGCCTTAGAGACAGGTGAGTTAAGAAAATGTGAATGGTAATAAATTATATGCATGGACAATAGAAAATGATTAACAATGATCCAGCTTATATTAATTGTATCAGAAAGATTATGTAATGAGACGGTATGTACATCCAATGACCAAACAGGAAAGACAAATCCTTGCCATGGATATGGCATGAGACACATATTAAATTGCTCATATTAAGAATAATTAACCAAATAGAACCTCAAAACAGGGATGTAAAAAAGCAATGCCAGCTTAAATGTTTAAAGTTAATGATTATTCATTTAGATTAATTTAATGTCTTTCGTAATCTTTAGCTAAGAAGCAACAATGGCATCGTGTTACATCTCCATCCAATTAATGATGAGATTTTATATACTGATCTTGTTGTTCAATATAGTAAGATTGGTTCTGTGGTGTCTCTGTTATTACACACACAGAATATCAGTGCATATTTGCAATGACATTGCTAAAATTGTATGACAAATATCGCATTGGTTACTTTCATTACATCTTTTGCTGAACTAAAATAAGCTAATTTTCTCTCCATTCATATGGAAATATGTTCCATATCAGGTGGTTGAAAGTTAATTAAAATGGGCAACTTATAGTAACTATACAATTTTTGGAAAACTCTAAATTTTATTGCATTAAAATTCTGTATCATAAGTAGCAAGTTCATAGTCCACCAGTTTTTGACTCACGCACAGGAAACAAAATTAACAGAAATTGCAACTTGTTTCCATGGAAATATCCAAATGTAACTGATGCATGCACAATAGCATAAGCAAAATGAAGTCTGTTATATTATACATATTGATATTACTTTCGAAATGAAAGTAGTATTGTATGAAGATAATACTATCTGTACCAACAAATCAATATGTAAATAAATCCCATAACTTATATAAATTAAGTTATTAAAATGTTTTTTTAGATACGATTATGAAATATGACAAATCTACATATGTATGATGTATATGGACATTATTTCAAAAGCCAGATATAGTATTGCCCTGTTCAAATTAGAATATCAGCAAATATAAACGCACTAAGTGGTATACTAAAACCCGCCTTGAGAGATCACCCTTCTGCCGACAAAAGGCGGACCCTCAGGACAGGTGGTCTTTCATAACAGGTTTGTCCAAGATGGCCAGCTTTTATGGTCGAAATTCATCAGGGCTTAAGAAGGAAACGTATCCACAACTATTGGCCATGTATTTTATTCTTTATATACAGTTCTTGTTAAAATATTGCATTAATTCATCTCAAAATAATTGTATATAGCAATAAAGACATACATCTATCATAAAACATTCACATCTATATTTGAAGACCAGGTGTACATGTATTATCATATGAACTGGAAAATTAACTAAGGCAACATTTATTTAACCTGTCCATAAGTTAGTTTCATATGTCCATCAATTTCAGATTTATTTCAAATGTAGCATAAGAATTGCACAGTTAAGTGTGGTAACATTTACTCATCCTGTGTATGAATTGCACTGAAGTAGTTTTGATCAGACTTTGGGTCAATACGGAATATAAATGTACCTTGAATGAAATAATAAAACAACGAATGAACCCATACAGAAACAAACTAAATTTATTGAGAGACAAAAGCCAAAGGTTTAATTCACCAACGACATAAAAAGATTAACTTGATAAACAAAGATGTAACTGGCTGCACTATGATGAACAGATGATTGATTGGTGTGTGAGTTTAATAAACTGCAACATAAAAAAAGCAACAAACAACACAAACATTTCACAATGACAATTACATCTGGAAAACGATAATCACTTATTAAAGACAAAAGAAGGAATGGTTAATCGTAGTTGGGATTTACTTGACTTAAGCACTACAATGGCGTTTAGAGACATGCATTTTAGTCTGGGTTACAATCTGCAGCATACGATGCTACCTGAATGACCTGTAAATCTGAGAAAACTGGCAGCCATACCACTTATTTTTGTTTAGAACAAACCCTCCTAATTGATTGTGTTTACAAAGGACTAAATAAAGGTCAGTGGTGTTTATCTCTGATTTTCTATGCTGTCATTCGTACCAGTATTGTTCAGAACAAATCTTCACTTGCATGCAAAACATCGTAAGCAGTCGTGCTTACAAAGTACCAAATAAAGGTCAGTGGTGCTTATCTCTTTTTTATTATGCGGTTTTTCACAGCAGTGTCAAAATGTAAATTGTAGTCGTAAATTACGGGTGGTCGCTCACATCAGAGGTCATTTAAGACAGGTTTTACTGTACTGTTAAATATACCGGAAACAAGCTATTTTATTGGTAAAAGGGCTTCATCTGAACAGAATCATGATGTTTTTATTTTTAAACGGTATGACTACAAAACTGGAATGTGGATCATGCGTAAGCCACTGATCACAATATAAAGATACAACTATTTTATTTATACTGGTTTGTAAAAAAAGGTTGGCAACAACTCTATATTGATAGATTTGATATTATTCCTCTGAGACTTTGATGAGACGACTTTCATTTGAAACAAAGTAGACAAAACAAGCAGTGAAGTGGCACACACTATCTCAAAATGTTGAAGCATTACTCGACCCAAAAGTATCTGAACCAGTTGTGACCTTAACCTTTGATACTGGGACAAACTTAATTCAAGAACTAGAAGAGATGCATATCTGGGAAAAGTGTCATGAATATATCTAATAACCACTGAAAGCTGATCATCAATCAAGCAAAGTTCATGGATAAACAGGCAGGCAGCACTATTAAGACAGGGCCCTGTATATATGGTGGACATGCAAATTAAGCAGGTGATATATTCACTAAATTTATTTAAAAAAAACATATCTCCTTAAATTGAGATTTTATATTATCTTGCTTTAATTTGTTGATACATCTGTCAATACTTGGTTTTCGTCAGATGTAGAGCTAGTAAGCTGGATGAAGAAAAAAAAAACTTCTTAGTCGTAAAACTGTAGCCCAAACAATTCTTTTGTTCTTCGAAAAGAGTTGATAAATTCGTCAAATTGAAGGAATTCTCATAGATAAAACTATACTTTTTCTACAATAATTCAACATTTTATGAATGTAATTTGTTCATGTTCTCGGCAAATGGTTTCATGAAACTTCTTCTATTCATTTAAACTCTTTGTTTAAATTTTCTGAATTTTCTCCTTCATTGGCAAGTTCTCTAACTCTTATATCGGTTCAATCTAAATAAACTGAGCAACACATTCCCTTCCTGTCACAATACATTTGAAAAGAACTATTAAATGTTAATCTGACTTGTGTTTTATGGAGAATCTCTCAATGATTTAATCAACAGTTTTTTCCTTCGAGATTCTGTGACAGTGATGAAATGCCCTATCTAATATTTTAATAGGAGGTGAATTTTCAATTGTTAAGTGTTACGTTTTAATTAGAGATCAACATATCACTAATTTGTTGCCTATGGTATTTTCAACATCAGTTGTCTTTTCTCTAATAAGTCGGTCTGAAAAAAATCCGTGATCTTACTCATAGGAATATGTCAGGATCATTTTCCCTAACTGTGAATATAAACAGCATTAGCAAAGAAAAACATGACGCGTCAATGCTATTTTAAAAGACATGATGCCGATCTGAAAACGTATGTAACTCGCATTAATAGAGTTGAATTGATAAGTGCTTTACTTATGTCATTAATCAAGGTAAGCATCAAACATCAGTTTTCTTATAAATCCCATGTCAAAAAATGCTTTAATTTGATGCTTAATTTAACAAGTAAACACTCAAAAGATGAGTAAAGTTCTGAATAATATTTGCATGTTCTGGAGAAAACACTTCCACTTGGGATCTTGATGATAAGTCAATATGATTAATCACTACTACATTCTTACATGATGATACAACTTTTAGGGAGCCGAGGTAGCTCAGTTGGTAGTGCGTCGGATTCATAATCCTAGGGTCGGGGGCTTCGATAAACACCCAGACCAGCTCAGGTCAGCTGCCTCTGTGTGTTCTTGGAAAGGCACTTAGTTTCCATTTCCTTAGCATTATATAGCCGATAATGTGTTAAAGGTTAAAAACAACAAAATAAACATATCAATTTGATCTGCTTTCTTGTGAATGATGTTTGTGACATGACATTCAAACATTTAAACTTCACGTACGCTTGAGGAAAAGATTTGTGTTCAAAATAGCTAATACTTGTAGTTATCTATTTGAAAACTAGAATTACATAAGTGTATATATTCAAAGAGTTGGAAAACTTTGTTGAGTGCACCTAAGCAAAAGACTGAATTTTCATAGTATATAGTATGTGTTTCTAACAACTAATCACGTAAGAATAAAAATAATCATTAGAGCTGAAACTAATAAATGAATATGGCTCCAACGTTTACATGTGAAAATGTCTTAAGTTAGTTAACTGCCTGGAAACGTTTACAAAACTTTTAAACGTGTAAATGAACTATCTTGGTTATTGAAAGCATGCATATTCTAACACTATTATGATAAGTAAAATATTATTTCACAGTCTGCTTTCTCCACTCTTTAGCAGTTGAAGACAAGACATTATCTTGGGGTGGCAATATAGAACTTTTATTAAATATACAATCTGTCTTGGCTATTTACAACGTATCTGGAAGTAAACCAGTTTCCTGTGCCATTTTCCTGCACGAAAGATTTATATTTCTGACTTAAAATGTTAGTACCCTTTGTATTCCGTCCCACAGAGGGTTTTGCTAGAAAGAAAAAAAATTGAAAATACGATTTAATTCCTTGCTCATCCTTAAAATGTTCTCTGTCACCAAATCACGTTAAACTTTCAGCAGGTAGACCAAACTATATAAGAAACCAACCTGGAAGGAATCTGGTATACATAGTCAACAATGGCAGTTAAAAGATTCGAAATGCATATCAATGATGAAATTTAGATGAAAAGAGTTACATGTGGGTTCATGAAGTAACAAATTCAGTACATTCTAGTTTACCAGGATTAATGGAATTTATGACCGTCTTAGATCCCATACACCTTCGATGTATTGGCAGGACTCTCAGCAACCAGAGCTTCAGGGTCAACTACACGTCAAATTCTCAAAGGACACACCTTTTCTTCCTGTAAGGAATCCCCGTGACGCTCCTCCTTTTATAATTTGGCCAGCCGTGGCCAATGTGCAGAATTGCTAAATACTACACTTAAGTAAACAGGCATTAAGCCAGTTTGACTAATTAACAGTTAATCCTCTCACAGTAATTATCTTGTGATACGGACTGCCCCTCTGAATTCTACTCTGGCGTGACTTCAAAGAAACCGACGTTCTATTGAGTGTACGTAAGCACCTGCTTTTGTTCGGCAAATAAACAATGCCCTATTTTGCTGTAACGGTGTTTAAATTAAATTGCTGACAAGCAAATATAAATCATGAAAGTAATCAAAGATTTCTCTCAGTCTGATCTGGATAATGTTGTCAAATCATCGATATTCTATACTAATAATAACTGCTATTTAAGTACATTTGATCTGTACTATAGTATTCACCCACCCTCCTGGTAGCTTGTACACCCCTAACGATTTCGAAAACGAAAAGCATCAAGGATATACAAATATGCGTGTTTCACTCCAAACGGGAGATTCTTTACTAAGATGGCCGTCATATTGGCGTGGGCGAGTCTGTATTTTTCAGACAACAGGAGTGATGTTGTTCATTGTTTTCAATATGCTCCGGATAATTTCGTAAATATTGGATGCAGACGACACAGATATTTTTACCTTTTCTGTATGTGTAAGCCTAGTTACCTCACCCCTTCACTGACAATGGACTTTTCAAGGAATCGGAAAAAGGTGGGTGAGCAGGCTAGTGTTTTTTACACTGAAAACGTCTTTTGGATTAAAACGGAAACAAAATGACATTGTTAGAGACCGTCTGGCGATAATCAGGTTAGACATTATAAATTGATGATTGAAATGACTGAGTTTTGTGCATTTTTATATCCCTGATGCCTTTTGTTTTTGAAATCGGTAGAGGATACAAGCTACCGGAAGTATATTCGAATAATATAGGGTACTACATTATTAGTACAGACTCTTTAAACGAGTGCAGAAAAGTATGTCGAGTAGTAAAAATGTGACGGCAAAAAAATATATTTTCATTTTTCAGGAAAATGACTTGTGATGTAAATGACACTAATGCCAACAACAGGAAAAAATAGCCCAAAATTCCATTTGAGTGGTGATAGATGAGTATTAATACATAAAGCTTGTGTGAATTAATCTTGACAGCAGTTCACATATGCAGTCTCAAGTTAGTTAGGTACCGAACATATACCAAGATTAATTCATCTTTTATATAGAGCCCCCGTTATAATCCACCTTTTTTCCTTAGGGTCAACTCTTAAGGCATTTAACACTGTATTTATTTTAAATTAGTTTTTTGCACATATGCTGCTTGCCATGTTTTTTCATTCCTTCTTTGTTTCATTTAATGATGATAATTTACTTGTACATATATGGTGCAGTGTAATGCCAGGTGTTTGCTCCTGTAAATTTCTTTGGTGTGAATGGATATGCTATTTTACTTGCAGAGACAACTACACAGCATTTTAAATGATCATTCTTGGGATTGAAAATAATTGTTGATGATTTGATAGGTGTGGTTAATTATTTGTAAAAAAAACATGTAAATTTACATGTATAATGTTTAAAATATTTTGCTCTTAGGTTGATATTCTAAATGGCTAAGTATTCAATCCTGAAATGAATTAAAATAATGATTATATACTTGTTCAATTTCCCTTCTATCCTTTTGAAAGTGAGGGACTCCCGTGATTATGCCAGGGACTCTCATAGAAAGTCTGGGGATTCCTGAGTTCCATTAGTGAATACTCCAGGGTTCCTCATCCTGAAACTCTATTGAGAGACCTGTATTGGCTTCAGGACGGTCACAACATTATATACGCCTCCGTAAACTAACATGTAACTAATATTGTAAATTTTGATAAAATCTGATCCGAAATAGAGTCGCTAAAGTGTTGACAGTCTCAGCCAATCAGATGTAAGATCACATCATTAATATGCATGACTCTCGCTTATAACTGTACTTATTAGAGATCTTGATGATTTAAGCATATTTGCCCAGTGTGATTAAAACCAGATCAGACATACAGTCTTTAGAGCGGTAAAAAACTTAGTTAATCACGTGCAATATCACCTCATTAATATGCGTGGATTCCACTCATTATCAAACTCATGAAAGATGTTCATCATATAAGCTCTATGCTCTATTCCAAGTTTGATTAAAATTGGATCAGAAATGTTGATGAGGTGAATCAGAGCCGAGTGTATCAAAATGCATGCTGTTCGTCTGAGGTAACACATAACCCATAACTACTGGTTTCTCTGATGTTAAGTAAAGGACTCATTTTGATCCTTTTGCTACAAGAAATTTCCTCTTCCTGGTCTGCATTTGCAGGCTCAGTTTGTTCGATCTCTGTAAAGACTTGTAAATGTGATATTTATCAGTTACATTTTTTTTCAAAACCCATAAAATAAATGGAAACAAAAACCACGTACATAATAAAAGACTGCCTGACCTTTTCCTTTGATTTATCAACTCCAATGAAGGCAAAAAAACGCATTAAATATAGGTCACAATTACTTATTTTTCATGTACGAAGCTTAATATCAAGACACATCTACATATTAAGTTGAAAGATGGGGCTTACAAGAAATGATACTTTGGAAACTGGCTTTACTATAATAATTATCAAAGTTTTGGTCATTAAAGCCAAACATCAATGGTTCAAAAATGTATAAATAAAATGGGAAAATTGCTGAAATGCCAAATACAAAAATATGTGTGGATCTGGTTGCATTAAGAAGCAAATTAGGGTAGATAGGTCGGTACAAACTTTTGTTTTTGTTCGGAATGATTTAAATGAAGCATAAGCTAGAAAAGAAGCGTCATTCGCATCCTGAATTTAAATTCGAGTTATATCCCTTGGTGCTTTTTTTCTACATTTTTTATTCCGTTTCCTAAATAAATTTCTTGTGTTTCTGATTTTTTTTTCAAATTTTATTTTTCGGGCTTTTAAGTTAAAATATGGTCGGTCGGGTAACCAGAATCACACATACTTTATAATTTGGCCTAATGGCCAGAACATCTAATCGAGACATGTATATATGTATTTGCATATAACTAAATTGCATTTGTCTATGATGAACATTTTTATTGACACTCATGTTAAAAAATTTCTTGGGATAGACAGATTAAGTACAGAAGTACTGATGGACCAAATCAAGATGCCTCCGCCGCATAACGAGAAATATAACTATGGATTTTTCCTGACTTTGTTATCACTTTCTTAACACAAGTATTCATTAAAGGTAAAACAGAGCATAATATACATTTTACTTCATTGGTGACCGCCCGCACGTTCTATTTCATGGCAAGGTTGATCTTGTTGAAGGTCAAGAACTCTTGTTTGTCTATGGAACGGGCAGGGATCGGATATCGCGAGACCAAGGAGAGAATGCGTTCTTAGAATTGTGAGGCGAGTGATGGCATAAGGGATATTGGGAGGCTGAACTTTTGGAGACTTCAACACGCGGATAAGAGCGACCCAATTCCCGCCATCAATACTTGGGGATACCATCGTATTTTGGGCCGTGAGTAAAGACTTTTTTTTTCCCATTGTAAGGGCGTGACGACATGAACAAACACGTGTTATTTTTTCCGATGACAGGGCGTTAAATACTGTCTAGACGGAAATATTCCGTGTACATGTCATCAAGCCCCCCCCCCCGAAAAAAAAGTGAACGGTGGAAGATTTTGTTCCTAGAATTGTGAGGCTAGTGATGGCATTAGGGATATTGGGAGGCTGAACTTTTAGAGACTGCAGCACACGGATAAGAGCGACCCGATTACCGCCATCGCTACTTCAGGATATAATCCTGACGTGCCCTATGAATACATACATTTATTTCCTCCTTGTTTTGGCCTTAAATACTGTCTTGACGGCAATATTCCTACAATTGTGATGCTAGTGATGGCATTAGGGATATTGGGATGCTGAACTTTTCGAGACTTCAGCCCGCGGATAAGAGCGACCCAATTCCCGTAATCAATACTTGCGGATACCATAGTGGCGTGCCCCGTGAATAAATACATGTTTTACTTTACAGGAAAAAATAAAAAAAAATGCCCGCTCTTTTTTTACTAGCCTTGATTTCCCTTCCTTCAGCCTGGGTTGTGTATTGTGACTCCATTTCTACCGGTAAGTTATGTATAATTATTTAATAATATAGCATGTTCCTATTGACTCAAAGGCCACATTATTTCTTTTTATAACTAAATTAGCATATTGTCTTTTACTGTTATTACAAATTAAATCCGTAGGTATCTACATGTGTTAAATACTACCACATTTAAGCACCAAAGATGAACACATACATTTTTATATTAAATTTTATATTGTTAAAGATAGAGTATATGCTATATTTTTAAAGATAGAGCAAGGGTTGCTACCGGACATCGCCTACTACTGATTCATAGTCTGGTATAGTTTTTACATTTTTGACTCTATATTTCATGTTTCTAATTTTTTCCCTTTACATTTTTAGGCGGTTCACTATGGAGGCAGCTTCCTGATAGCGTGAACCGGGCAACGTTCTGATACTTAAATCAGAGCGGCTGGCGGCCTCCAACACTTCCTATTTATGTCATTCTCTACAATGATGCGAATTTTTTTTTTTTTTTTCTTTTTTTTTTTACATTTTGAGCATCACTACTACTTACACAATGAAAGTTGTCGCATAAAGTAATGAATGGATTGAAGACACATGCTATGAAATGGAAAGTAGAAGGTAAGCCGAATTTACTTACTATTACGTAACTATTGCAATTACATGTCACTTCACAAACAACAATTTGTACGGTTTTAATATATATCATTTTCGCCGTGCCGGGTATTATGTGATTGTAACCGATTGCCGATGTTTGACCTGTAAGTATAGCTATTACAATAGCTATAACGCGTTATGTTTGGACTTAGAGAATATACATATATATATATATA
>JAQPZY010001559.1:2755000-2982500 GCA_029931535.1 Margaritifera margaritifera
AATTAATATTTATATTTATTTGGAAGGCTTTCTCTTCCTACATTTGTGAACAATTCATTTTTACATTTTTTCAAATTTTACCCTTAGTTGGCACTACATAGCCATTACTGTGCTGAGGTGTCATAAAACATTAATACGTACATACACAACATATTCATGGTGATAAGACCTGTAAAATTGGAAACACTTGGGTGATGGACGATTGAAAACAATATTAACGTAGTACAGTTTGAACCCTTTATTAACAAGTTGAGATAAGTTCAGCATAACCAAATCTTGAAATACCACTAGCACTAAAGTACTACCATAGATGTGAGTCGTACCAGTGTCTGTGTCATGGCTTGCCATATGAGTCGTTCCAGTGTCTGTGTCATGTCACTGCTGTAATACCATACATATGAGTTGTGCCAGAAGCTCTGTCATGGCACTGAAGTACTACCATACATATGAGTTGTGATAGTAACTGCATCATTAGTTAATTTTTTTTTTTTTTTTTTTTTAAGCGGAATAATGAGAATCCTGTGATTTTTGACACCCGACTTAGATTCATGTTAATCTTTAATGGAATATACGGCACGAAACATATTACATCATATCTTTATATTAAAACCTGTTGAAAGGTCCAGTAGAAATGTGAGAAACTATACATAAATTCAGGATATTATAGCTAAACTTAGGAATAGATAGATAGATATATATATAGATTGATACAATTTCTTTATGATCTTGAGCAGTGCTCGTCAAATGATAGCGGACGGAGAAGGTAGTGGTAGTGGTGGTGATGGCTAGTGTCTTATTAAATAAAATTTAGCAGTCGGTTCACTAATATTTAATTATCTCATGCAAGGATTAACAAACCTGCAAAACAAATAATAGAAATTCCTCTTTAGAGTGTTTCTTTAGATATGTAAGTACATTTGAAACAATTCTTTATAATTCATTTTAAATCATGAAATCGCTATTTTGTAAAAGTTTACATTTTAAATATTATATTTTACTCCAAGGCACTACGCTAATGGATAGAAAGGCACTATTATCTATCTCAATCAATTAAAGTAATCAGGGAAGTATGATTTTTTTTTATTCAACGTAGGGTGTTCAACTGGTCTCCAAAACATCAAAACCTGGTTGACACAACATGTATGAATGTAAAAACGTTATTTTTTATACTAAGTCAATGGAGGACTTAAATGCTCTACCTGGAATTATGATTCATACAAATGTACAAAGGTACAGGGAAATATTTTGAAGTGATGAAATGGGAGGGGGATTCTCCACTCTTCTTGCGTTGTGCAAATCAGTATTTCTCTTCTAACCTTACATAAAAGACATGCCTCATTTGTGACTATCGAAATAATGTAATGACATTTATCCAGTGAGTACATGAAAATATATGACTGTAGAAAGAAAGTGTCAGAATATCTGAGAAATAACGGACAAAGTTTGTAAAATAATTTATTATACAGTTTCAGTTGTCTGTTGTATATTATATAATATGGCGTGTTGTAATACATAATTGGTTCCTTGCGAGTGCAATCTCTCTATTAAAACGTATCAATCGGCACCATATTCTATTTTTGTGTGGCTATGTATCATTTACTTTTGATATTGTACTCAACATATTCTATAGATGAAGTAATGTTAAATTAATTCTTTATTGCTTATTTTATATTAACCCCTGTGAACAATCCATAGGAAGTTTCTCGACATTTATCGTGTAGACTGATGTTTACTCAGCCTCCAAGGCAACAAGACCCTACGGACACAAATATAATGCTCATATTTCTATACCGTTCAATATTAGGAACGAGGGTAGGGGTGAGGAAGGGGAGCTCATTTAAAAAAAAGGAAAGAGGGAAGGGGCATGTCTCTGCTGAAGGTTTCAGAACCCCATCATGTTCCAGAAAACGTTTTGACATCCCATTACGATCTGACCATTTAATTTTCGGGAGGGGGTGGGGGAGGGCAGGGATTTTTTGAAAATACATTTCTGGCTCTGACATAGCTTGGGGAAAAAAAATTATCTTAAGGTACAAGAACAAAAAAAAAGAAACAAGTACAGCCCTCTGAAATTAATTGGTCTGATCCTTACGAGCACACGATTAGGTTTTGGATACTCTCTGATACATTAGGGGATGAACTAAGCCGGCAATAACTCATAGGAATATTAATAGAGGATTTAATGTTGATCTCACATCAAAATAGTATTGCTCAAAACCAAGTAACAAATGTTTTTTGGAGCTATTTCACCGATGAGATTCAAACAAAACTTACACTTAGAAAAGCGTCAATGAATTACGTCTTAAAATTCTCCGAAGTCTACATTATATACGGTGGCGGCTCGAGGATTTCAGGCGCCCGGGGGCAATGTTCTTTAATAGCGCCCCCTACTATGCCACAGAGAACAGTTTTATGTCAGTTGCCAACCTCCAAACCCCTCCCCGATCTAAGCCCTGAAACCGGGGGCTTAGATGGAGAAGGGGGGAGATTGGCCAACAAAAAAAGCTCCCGACGGTGTCCCCCCCCCCCTCCACCGCGCCGCCACTGATTATACTATGTATCAAAATTGCGCCATCTTGACCCGTTCGCCAAGAAATAGGCGGGGAATTTTCGGTATTCTATAGTTAGCATCAAGCGTGACTGAGTACCTTGAAGTTCAAATGCTTTAGGCCGAGCTGCTGTGTTTTGACACGTAACCTGCAGGATCAACAGCTAAACATTTGACTGGGATCTGCTGTTACGTGCTACCTATTCGACATAACTTCCTCGATTGTTTGAGGGAGAAAATAATTGAATGACTTTGTATGAACGGGGTTCTTTATAAGAAAATATTACTCCTGGTGTATTATTGCGTGTTGGAATGCAGCCTTAGGAAAAATGCTCTCTTGGTAACAGTCATGTCCACATATGGATTGAAAACCGGAAGCCAATGCATACTTGATATGTGTTGTAATTTACAATTTGCAATGTAGCTTCCCTATTTTTAAATTTCATGAAACGGTTTAAGGTTTTTATTAATGAGAGAGAGAGAGAGAGAGAGAGAGAGAGAGAGAGAGAGAGAGAGAGATGGGACATTCTCTTATGTTGCACTTTTATTTGTTTGCAATATTAACATTAATATTTCAAACAGTGCTTGAATTCTCTCTCTCAGTGCAAGTTTAACCTAGTTTCTTTCTTTTTTCAGACACAAGCTTTTAATTTGTTAAGGGTTTTGCGGAAATTGAATGTCTAGTGTGTTTTATGTTCCATGTGTTTGCATTTTTACCACCTAAAGGATACTGACATGCAGTGATCAGAGAGAGAGAGAGAGAGAGAGAGATAGAGAGAGATAGAGAGAGATGGGATGGATGATGGTTAAGTGAGTCATAACGAATCAACTTTCCTCTAATTATCACACAGGAAACAGTCTACATTTTCCGTGAATTTAAGTATAGATTATTTAAAACTACCATTTGAATATCCTCATGACAAAGTTAACGGACTAACCATTTAATTATTTGGAAAGGGGGTTAAGGTGGGGGTCGGTGGTATACTGGGATTTTATAAAAATAAAGAAAAGAAATAATTTTGAGGTAAATGGAAAAAAATATTCTGGCACGAATTATCCCCCCCCCCACACACACACACACCACTACCACAACCACCCGCCGTAATTTAAATGGTCGGCCCCTAAGCTGAATAACGTTTAAATCTCTTAAATACATGGTAACATATAGTTGGTGTTATGTAAAATATAGTGCTACTTGAAATTGCACAAGAGTTATGAATGCACACATTGTCAAGTTGCTTACTAGAAGGCACCAACGGGCTGACCAGGTCGAGCAAATCGGATTCGAATTTAGTCCACATTTGTCTCAGTTGAGAACCTAATTGGGTGCTGCTCATTTAATTTCAAATTATATAAATATGAATGGTCGATGGGTTAATTTGTTTTAAGAGTCTTTTATTATTTATTAGGGTCCTTTGGTGTCAAAGTTTGTATAGATCAAAATTATGATGACCTACCCCCAATTTGCACTTCTGGCAAAATTACGGTATTCTATTTGAAGTTGTATATTTGTAACGAACAAGGAAGTTTTGAACAATCTAGACCGAACTTGAGTATCACGGCAACAGTCAACTACACAGACCGGCAAGATAGGGGTTTGATAGATAAAACTGTATTATCTTAATATATTTAATACTATTGATTTATGTACAATTTTTTAATCAAAATGTAATATGATAGTTACACTTTATCCAAATGATAATGTACAGTATATATTACTTTTTTCAAATTTATATTTTACATGTTTGAATTTCCGTTTTGCTATGAACTCTGACCCTCTTTGTGTCCATGTGCTGAATAAATCTTGCTGATGATCGAGACCTTACTCTAGAAGAGATCAGAAAATTTTCAGAACGTGACAGGATACAAATTTCGTAAGTTTTAGAACAGTTGAAGACACAAAAAGGAAGAGAAATAAAATGTATAATGGACAGAAAAAGTACCAATTTTCAAAATTTACAGATCACCTTTGGTACTATTAAGCCAGATGTTTATTAATATTGCTTTGGAAAAATAATAAGGCTTGTTTTTTGGATTTTAACGGGACATTAACAAATGACTGACTATCTCATGCTGAGGAAATGTTTCAAAATATTAGTAAATGATATAGCAATAAATCCGCTCCTGGAGAAATCTAAATTTTTTAACAATTATATTGATAACACAAATCATCATACACACCGATACGCAGCAGATTGATAGATAGATCGAAGGTGGATATAAAGAGAGATAAACATAAAGCTAGGTACGTATAGTTATAAGTTATAATTGCTTCATCAAAGATAATTTGGATTTCATAATAATAAAGTATAATGTTAAATCAACACGTTTACATCGGGTGCTGCAGTACCACTATCTCCCTCCACCCCATCCCATCCCTCTCCCCACCCACCCCCTCTCTCTTTCAGTACCAACTTTAACATAGTATCGAATATTTTCTAACACACTCACGTATAATTTGTTCATAATTTTGTTTAGTTTGAATGCCTCCTGTATATTCCATATTTTTCTCAATAAAAGGTTGCTTTGTTATACATCTAGTTTCAACACACACACACACACACACACACACACACACACACACACACACACACACACAGTGAGAGAGAGAGAGATGTTAAACAAATCATAGAGACTCAGCTTTCTTCTAATTTTAACACAGGACACCAATTACATTACTCGTGGAAACAAGTATTTCATGATCGTTTACTTGTGGAATATATATAAAAAAAATAATAAAAGATACTATTTAAACTTACATCAAATGTGAATGCGAAGACCTAATTATACTTAATTCCGCAAGTCTTACAACGCGATTTAATCACTAACGAATTACACAAATTTTTTTATTTTTTTACCTTTTCTGTTGTGCAAAGTTTATAACTTTCGACAATGCATTTCAGATTCCTTTTGAAATGGAAGAGATAACAACAATTTTTTTTCTATGTTCGGCCCTAAAACAAAATATTGTGGTAAATATTGTATTATAATTTCCCTATATAATGGACAAACAAATATAATATTTGCAAAAACAATGACACTGAAGTCTTTGTAACAATACCGCGCGTGCATGGGAACTTTTTTGTCGTCATTGTAAACAATAATACTACATAACCCCAAAAAGGCTTTCAATGCACACAATATGTTTTGTCGAAATAGGGGCTCCAATAGGGTAGGTAGTAAATTGGAGTCATACTTAGTCAATGTTGCACCTAACTGCATGTTTGTCAGTTCATTAAAAAATATATATAAATGTGAATCGCTAATGAGTAACTTGTTTTCAGTGTTTTTTATTATTTATTTATTAGTATGATGACATACCCCAATATAATATACTAGTATTAAAAATATTTTTCTATTAAAGAGACCACGTGAGTATGACCATATTCTGCAAAAATTAGTCCCCATATGGTTGTGGGTTGGTCAGTTATTTTCAATAATGAATATTGACTAAACTCTGTGAGTTGTCACGTTTGCCAAAATATAACAATCAACAAGCAATGCTCCTTTTGGTTGCATTTTTTTTAAAAGTCGCCGGTGAGTTTCGAAAACATTTTCATCGTTCCTGATTCTGACTGAAAATATCGATCGATTTTGAATCAGAATTGTCTTTTATTCCACGATCACCTACCCTATTTTGAGCTTTCCATACATCTGTAAGTATTCTATTTACAGATTTTATAATTGAACTACGAAGTTTTCGTTAGTAACCGAACTTAAGTACCACTTTGGCAGTTGTTGAGAAAGATGGACAAGATAAGGGTTGACAACCAGTAAAAATATTTTTTAAAAATATGACATATAATTTACTTTTGCAGTTTTAAAAAACGACATGTATTATAAATAATGCAGGGAGCCCTGGTAGCTCAGTTGGTAGAGCTTAGAGCTCGTGAACCAAGGGTCACGGGTTCGATACCGGTACCTGCCCAGGCCAACCTGGGTCGGCTGCTTCGGTGTGTTCTTTCCTCGGCATGATATAGCCAATGATGTGTTAAAAGTGGCGCTAAAATCAACAAAACAAATAAAAAACACAAATAATGCAACAACAAATAATAAAAAAAGAAAAAGGAAATAAAATACAAAAGTAAAATAAAAAAAATGGAAAAATGAGGAATGAAAGATCCATTCTGATAACACCCTTAAACACTTGTATCAGCATGTACATTACCCGGTGATCGTGACGATGTGTTTTGTACCCAGTTTTCTGCAGATATCTTCCTCGTTCTAGTGACCCACAATAATAAGGATCAGGGCAGGGCACCTTTAAATGCGATATACATGATCAAATGTGTCCGGAATTTAGGTTTGTAGAAGAAATACATTTTAAAAAAATTTATGGAACGATAGAGACACGAGGATATAACATGAAAAATAAGATAGGTAAAAATGAAGAAAAATTACCTATCATTGCAGGTGGATTTATTAGACCCATGTGTTATCGATATGTTATATTTATATTTATTTATTTATTTTTAAATCCATTGCACTTCATTCGCAAACTAAGTTTAATGACAATATTATACATTAGGTTCTATTGACGTAATATTAGCAATTGATTAATTAAGTTGACAACACTACACTTTACGTTCTAATGACGGAACATTAGCAGGTGATTAATCAAGTTTAATGACAATGATACATATTACGTTCCTTGACAAAATATTAGCAATTGATTAATTAAGTTGACAACACTGCAGATTACGTTCTATTGACGTAACATTAGCAATTGATTAAATAAGGTGACAACACTACATATTACGTCTATTGACGGAACATTAGCAAGTGATTAATTAAAGTTAATGATAACAGTACGCATTACGTTCTATTGACGGAAAATTAACAAGTGATTAATTAAGTATAATGATAACATGCATATAACTTTCTATTGACATAGCATTAGCAAGTGATTAATCAGTTTGAATGCTAATACTACTCATAACTTTCTATTGACAGAGCATTAGCAAGTGATTAATCAGTTTGAATGATAATACTACACATTGCGCTCTATTGACGGCATATTATCAAGTACTTAGAAGGACGGATGAAACCCTGACTAAATGAATGAGTAAACGGTATCAATCAAACACGGCTTTCAATAATTTTTACATAGATCATACAAATTGTAATACCATGATTTTTTTCATATAGATCCCCATCAGTATAAAATTCTAAAGGACCTGCAGTTAGTTAAAAAGTATTTAATCTGTTTATTACTAATTATGCTATCATTAAAGTTAAGGTCGTAACGTGTTTTAGAAGTTGAAGTAGAGATATATGATACACCAATCTATCTATCTATCTATCTATCTATCTATCTATCTATCTATCTATCTATCTATCTATCTATCTATCTATCTATCTACATGTTTTAACTTACTTGTGATTTTTTATCTATGTATATATCTATCAACCCATGCATCTATCTATCTATCTAATCAATCTACATGTTTTAACTTACTTGTGATTTTATATATATATATATATATATATATATATATATATATATATATATATATATATATATATCAATGTATCTATCTATCCACCTATCTACCTACCTACCTATCTATCTATCTATCTATCTATCTATCTATCTATCTATCTATCTATCTATCTATCTATCTATCTATCTCTATTTATATATTTGTTTATTTATTTATTTATTTATTTATTTATCTATCTATCTACATGTTTTAACATACTTGTGATTCTTTATTAACTACTCATATTTTATGTTAGATTCAATAGATTCAAATTGCAATATGGTGCAATTCGGAGTGAGTAAGATAAATATTTTACATAGCTGATTTATGCTTTTCAATATCATTATAAATTATTCTGATCATAATTTTGGGTGTACACAATTTTGGTTTTTGGATCAAAACTTCCCGTTAAAGGGCAAAGGTAAATCCCAGATTATCTCACTCAATTAAGCACGTATTTTGCTACAACAATTCTAACTTTTCCTTCAAATGTAATATGCTTGCAGAATATTCGTTATTTTGTCCTATTAAAATACCACGTGATTATGACGATATTCTGAAAATATATTTTCCGAATGATTATAACAACAGGTGGGTCGGTTATTTTGGCTAATGAATTTTGATTAAACTCAGGGAGGTATCAAGTTTACCAAAAGATAAAAATCAACCTTTGATTATATTTTTCTTAAAAAGGGCGTCGGTTGGTTTCAAAAACTATTTTGTCATCCCTAATGTAGACTTTGAAAATATATATCGATGTTAAATCAATATTGTTTTGCTGTTTTCATGCATATCAGTTTATAACTGTTATAAAATCAAGAAAGCCAGTGATTGAAAGTATATATCTGATCTTCCTTTACTTCTTTCGTTCACAAAAAATGGTGTTTTCTTCCGAAATTATCATGTACTGGCTTGTGCCGTGATGACCTACCCTATTTTGAGACACCTATACACTTGTCCAAGTATTCTATTTGAAGATTAAATGATTCAACTAGAAAGTTTTAGTCAGTGAGCGAACTTAAGTGTCACGTTGGTAGTCGATGACCGAGATCGACAAGTTAGGGGTTGACAACCAACAAAAAATATTTTCGAAATGTGTGGCTTATAATTGACTTTGCATTTTATAAGAACGATATATATGACAAATGTTGCAAAGTAAAATATGCGACGAATTAAAAGGTGATTTTTGTTTACCTCATGATAATTTATTTTTATCAACTAATATAACGAATATAAAAGGTATATTTTGCTATAAATCAGAGCACGTTTATTTTTATCAAGCTAATTGGGTGACAGACATTTTTTAACCCAACCGCCCCAACCGCCGAAAATAAATGGTCAGTCCCTTATTCAAAGCCACTGCAATTATATATCTATATATGTATCTATCTATCTATGTATATATATATATATATATATATATATATATATATATATATATATATATATATCTATCTAATCATACCATATTTTATATCATATATGTGATTCTTTACTACCTTTCAGTATTTTGTATTAGATTCAAATTGCAATATTAACGTGGAGGCCAGATCAGTAACAAACTGTGCAACAAATTTACCACAACGCTGACCTAAAATATATATTTGCACATTATTTCATGTGATTTTCATGTGGAACCATTGGCCGTGAAATGTTCAGAGACTTTATGACCACATGATGTAATTCGTGATGTCACCTCACACAAAACTTACACGTGTTCCTATTTACCTTGTATCATGGTGAACGCAGTCTAAGTGTTGTGGTAAAGTTTTGAAAGGAATATGTCTTCTATATAAGTGGCTGCATTCAAATGAAACTTTAGGATATTTTTACCAGGAGTCTATTGTTTATACACAACTAATCTAGGTGTTCCTGTCTTAATGGGGATTTCTCATTGTGAACAATGTTAACGTTTTGAGTTAAGTGTTTTGGAAAGACACACATATTATACAGTTTTTACTGGCTTCAACTGAAACTTTGGCATATTATTACAGTAGGTATAAAGTGTACATGCTGATATACAAATAATGAAAGTCTTTTCTGTCTCACCGACGTAAGAATCGTTGTCAACAATGTTAAAGTTTTGTGTGAAATGTCATGAGAGTCAGATAGAGTGTTCATGTTGATAAGTATTCAGTCGCACGATAGGCAGCCGGTTCCGTGAAATACTTATATTTCTTCGGGCTGTTCAAACTTAAACAACAATTAATGGTAATTCTAAAACTGAATCAATACCAAATGATTTTAATGGGCATTTAATTTATTATTAAACATGTCTGACACAGCAAATTCCATCTGTACCAATACTAAGAAGACGCTCTCCCACAAGCTTCACAGCAGCTTATATCCTTGACAATCTGTAAAAATAGATTTATGTAAAGATACAAATCAATCAATCAATCAATCAAAGAAGCAAACACTTAAGTTATTATTTATTATATTTGATTCTTTAATTAAGAAATAATTATTCGTCATTTGTAAACAGTTATTACTTGTGATAATGAAACTAGAAACAAAATATTACTTGATAGCTTGTTTTGATGATGAATGTAGCACTTTATTCGGGAAAAAAATAAACATGCGATGCATTAAGTCTATCACAAACATTTAAACAAGGTAAAAATAATGATCAACAAACTTCTACGTCGCTAGTTGCAAAGAAGAAACGAGAAAAGATGTTATGTGTATCATAAAGTATATACACTTGCTTTTTTGAAAGGCAAACATTTCAAAGAATATTTCAGAATGTTTAGTGGAAAAGGTTGTTTTGCTATCAATAACAGTATTATTATTAGTAGTGGTAGTGGTAGTAGTAGTAAAAGTAGTAGCAGTAGCTATAGCAGTAGTAGTTATTGTTGCCGTTGTAAAAGTTGTGGTTGTTGTATTTGTCACTGTGATCGATGTTTGTCCAGAAAGTTACCATACCAACAAGTTAGCATTCCTTATCTACGCCATTGGCAGCAATGTTACTAACCATATTACAAATTCATGAAAATCATTCCAGCTGAATTTGTGTTCATTTGATTTGAACGTTTATCTATGCGTAATGGATTCAAACAAGTTAGTTACAACATTTTGATTATCAAGCAATTTTATGTTGCCATTAAAAAATACTTCCTTCCAAGATAATAAATATACTTACACTATAAATACAGACACCGAATATGCAGATTAAGGCCGGCAATGGACAACACAGGAAACAAAAAACCCACATTAAACAATGATCAGATTGACAGTCATCGTTCATACGACACCATTTACAGTCATCGGTCCTTGGTTGGGGTTTTGCATCCACGTTGCCAGTTTCTGGCTGCTGTTAAAAGATCAAAGCATTATGATAATACTAATTGACATGTAGGTAGCCAAAAATATTTGTTGCAATTAGCTGTGTTCATACTTGTTATTATTCATGTATAGTAAATCATATGTGAACCGATTCTTTATAACTCGACTTCTTCATCTGTTCAAATAAAACCGCCATAATACAAATCAAACCTATATTACTGGCCATATCATTAAAAAAGCCAGAACAAATATTGGTCTCAACAGTATCCAGATAAGATTATTTTTGCTCTATGCACTAGCAGCAGGGGAGGGGTAAACACAATGGTTAAAACTCTGGTTTCCGGGTCACTCGCTCCCCCAAAAGGGCAGCCCATACCACTCACTCTTGTTAGCCATTTAAACGATGTATGCTGAAACTCCTGTGGCTAAATGTAACTTGATGAGTTTGATCCGTATGACCAAGTGGTTTTTGGCCTCGTCAATTATTTATTTTCATTTGAAAAAGAATAGTGTTAACATATATTATCTTGGCTGTGGGCACCAACATATGTACTACGATAATACAAGGGAAGTGTTGAAAGGTGAGAAAAAAGCTGCATAAATGAGTCATGCAAAGTTCACCCGCAGTAACTTCGCAAAGGAGGAAGCATATGCGCTTGTATGGTGCGGAGTAGCGGTGAAGGCAAGGTACGCCTGCTGCTTGCGTTGCGAAGGTAAAGCGGTGCAAGCTAGGATCTACATGGATAAAGCAAGGGAGAGAAACATATGATCTACGAGGAATTTCTGCGCCTGACTAATATCGAGTGGTAGCATTTCAAGAGCAATGATGTTTTACATGGAACATGATAGGCATTATGTATACCCATGAACAAGATATAGCACATGCTAACAGAGCAAAGATAATATGCATAGAGTATTAAACACTCACAGGAATCCAATGAGCAGCGAAGCCCTGACGTTACTGGAGGGGCGAGTGGGGAAACATATCCGGGAAAGAGGAGCAACCATCAACGACGTGGCCGACCTGGAAGAGGTAGCGGTAGGTGGAGTTCATCTTACACAACGGGCATGACTGCCAGCGATCCTCGACTTTTGCGATGCTGTGCAGGGTAGAGCTTTATAGAGGTGATGTCTGGGAGTCACCCGACAAGCCACAAGAGACGAACCAAATATTGTGTTGATTCTTGGCGGGGAAAACAAGCTTGCAGAAAGGTGGTGGCGCAGTTTTTGTTGGCAGATTGAGGTATTTTACAAAAACAAACACGAGCAGATCGTTAGTATTTGCAGTAAATACACAGATAACCCCGATGAGTTAGCGGCCAAAGTCTTTAGTGAAGCCTCCGCCATGGCTGGTGTAACAAGAGTAAGAAACGTCTGGAAGCAAACGGCCGCAAGCGTGCTGGGAGACGTTCAGTGGGTCAACACTGATTTTGGGCATGGCGGACTTTAGAACCACCTAGATGGATACAACATCGATAAGATGGTAAGCCACGAACTGGCTGCCTGATGCCCCGGCAACTTTCTCAGGATGGGAGAGTGCACCCACTACTTTGAACAGTTTAGCCATCCATTTCATAAAATGACTCGCGTGGCGACGAACGAGTCGTAGCCGGACGGAGACGTGACTTAATTCGCACAGCTGCGCTCATGGGCCTTTGCACATGGCTGCCATCAGGTTAACAGGTTAAGTCCCTGACTGGTTTGGAAAAAAAAAGAAAACAAACTGGCACCATTAAAAAACACCAATAGGTCTAGTTCTTGTAAATCGCGTTACCTCGCCGTTCACCCCCACCACATCGTCACACAGCCGCCGAACCTGCCCAGTGCTGCGTTTTGCAGGCGCATTCTCCGGAAACAACATCTCCTGGGCGTACTGGTTCCCAAACAGAGTCTCGGCCAAAGTACGGTTGAACCTCTCCACAATACCCTGCGCACGTGCAGGATCAACATACAGCAGCTTGAGCCGCTTTAGGGGCTCTCACTTTCACATTCATAACAAAATGTCTGCCAACCTAAAGCCTCTTTAGCGATCAAGGGCTCAGCCTCCTTGTAACTGTTGGCGGTCAACTCATCCCTGTACGTGTATCACCCAACGTCGTTGTGCGGCGAAACCAAAAGTTCGGTTTGGTGCACATTGTTAGTGTTTGAACTATCAAATTGCGGAGGGGGGATTTTGCGTGGAGCCGCTAGGTAAATTTGTCACATGATCGGTGTTTAAAGTCACTCCATGGCACCATCTTGTGAGTCTTTAGAGGGTTCTGCCAGCTTTTTGGCTGATGGATCTCATTCCAGTACCCTCGCGGGCAGTCGTATGTCTGCAATAGCTGTCGTTCCGAAGGCAACAAGCGCTGTGAAGTATCTATTGTGTTTCTTGAGCAACAACACTCCAACTTAGGAGCAAAAAAGTGTGGTTCAGCAGCGCGCGCAGGGAAAACTAAGTTGTAAAAGTACTTGAAAGCCACGAAGCCCACTATGGTGGGCCTACGACGAATATCATCTCCTGTTTTGCAGCACAGGCGAGGGTGCGTCAAAAGTCAGAAGGCTTGGAATTGTCACCAAGCTTATCGTCTGGGCTTTTGCCTGTAAACAAGTAGTACTCTTGTGCGGCTTCATTCACGTCACTAAAGCTCTTTTCTGCATTCTGTTAGTCTTGAAGCCGGTCATGGAGGTAATGGAGCCGCTTACTGCCTTACTTTGGTACTCGGTCTGCGCAGCCTAGAATAATTCCGAAGGCTTATTGTAGCCATTTCTTATCCATCTGAGAGACGAGGAAATTTGAACCGCCGAATGTGAGGGCGTTAATAATTGCCCCGTAGACATTACGCAGCCGTGATGATACTAGCGGGAATTATGCACTGTTTAATTTCCATGTCCTGTATCCAAATGGAGAGCGCTGAAGAAAACTGCCTGTGCTGCGTCTTCTAAATCCGCTCGCGCGAAGTCGGCTGGTTTCATCTTAAGCAGGCGTTTAGCAATCATTGTGTACTCGAGATGAAGGAAGCCAAGCAGGGGACCGCGGCACCGCAAATGTCCAAAGTCTTTGGCCTATGGTGATGTAAACATCTTTAGTTTGTGAAGAATCGAAAGAGCATACGACAAGCGTTTTTTTTCTCAATATGACAGTGGTCCGGTTGTTGTCTAACAGAGGATGCTTGCATGAAATCGTGCACGGGTGCTTGCACAGGCTTAAAGAAGGCATGCAGCAGCCAGAACAATCACGCCTCAGATAACATAAGGTAGTATTTCCTGATCTTTCGTCCCCCACTTGTCTGCAGTCTCTTTTTTAAGGGGCACTGGAATCTCGAGTCACATCCCACTCTCTCTTCGATTAGCTGCGTTACCGCTCTTTGTACTATTTCAGATCTTCAAACGGTACACGTGGTGCTGAATCCGACTTCGATGGTGCACGGCGTTCTTTCATTAAGGCGGCTAACTTTTACCATAGGTTACCCGACGTTTTACCTTAGTAACTTGTGTCGGTTTCATAGGCAGCTCTTTTATCTGGTCTTGTGGTTGTTCTGGCCATCGTAAGTTGAGCTTGTGTAGAATACTACCTTTTCGGTTAATTTCAAATTCCTAGACTTATGCTGAAACCGCTTGCACATGTGCAGTTGGAATAGTCTGGGCTACCAGCAGCACATGCGTGTAGGTAATCATGTCCGCATTTAGTGGGACTAATATCGCTCCATACCTGAAATATAGGTAAGCGCACATGCTCCATCAAGATTCTTGCATAATCTGATCAATTGTTAGATTGTTCGCGAGTTGATCGGCGTTGTCTATCGTCAAAAAGCGACTGACCGCCACAATATATAACTCATGCCGAGACGTACCCAGCGACGCTGTCATTCCAGCCCCTAGTTTAGCTTCGCATAAGGCATGGGTCTTAGCAACCTCCGCATCATTCATTCATATGAGTCTGTCAAAAGTGAGATGGCGCCAAATGTGGTCAACTCTGAGATGTGGTTACACAGATGTACCGCGCCTTGCTTGTTTGTCTTGACAGATGTTTCATCTGCTGTTGTCCCTGCTGTGTTAGTAATCGCCTGTTCCGCTCTGCTCATACTCGCTCTTGATATGCAAGCTGCCGGCTACAATTGTTCTGCAAATCCATGCAAGTGCTCTTCGCCATCCTGGTTTGGTGTATTGTTTTGTATGCAAGCAACTGCCAGAGATCTTGTAAAGTTTTGGACGATATGGTTGAGGTGCGAGCTTAGCTCTGAGTAACTGGTGTATATGCTGATGTTCCAAAGGTTAAAATGTGGCTGGTAATGTAAACTGTATGAAGCCACAGCATAGATTGCACCGTCTGCGGCAAGCGTAAGACAAACAAACGTGTCTGGAATAAATCTATATTAGACGGGCGGTTCTATTCTCATCAATATCTTTCCAAAACTCTCGTTTTTAAGAAAGGCATTCGCCCCAACCCAGTGCTCAAGCTCAATGACAATGTTTTCTCACAGCACGTCTCTGAATCTTCGTCACTGCAATAAAAGAGCGCAATCCAGAACGTTTGAGAACGAAGGTCCATTGCAACAGCGTTGTTTTTCTGTGTAGTATCTTAAACGCTTATTCCAGCATGGAGACTGACATAGACTAGTTTTGTTAGAAATATTTCCTTATGCCAGACGCCCGAAAGAAAGGCACAGTTGTCCAGCAGAAAGAGTGCTGTAAATGCAATAATCTATATAGGTAGAAGTTCTAGTATAGCCTGTTATATGCTTCGTTTGGCTACATAGGAGAGTGTTCTTGGATAACAAAGTTGGATTTGCTAAATATAGATATTATCTTGGGTTGCAAATATTGATTTGAAGTCAAGGCGGTGCCAGAGAGAGAGAGAGAGAGAGAGGATGTAGTTGATACAGACAAATTTGACAAATTTGACCTAAAGTACTTAGAAAACCGACTGAGAATATAACGAAATTCACATACATTACCAATGTGTAAAACAAATCCAGATCGGTGACATTTTACAGCCTATAGCATGGCCAAATATGCAATCAATTCATAGCTATTATAATAACTCAACGTAGTTTTGTTGACGTCACATCGGCCACATGACGTGCCATCAACGTAAGCAGTAGTTTAATGCTATTAAAAGCGAAAATATTTTGATTAATAAATCTGCATGATTAATATTAACATGTAGTTTTCATGCGCCAATAAATATTTGCATTTGCATCTATCTCAGTTTCCACCCACCGTTGCATATATCGTGATGAAACAGTATGTGTGCAGTCTATATTACTTATTGTAGCACTAATTTTAAATTAAATTGTAGTTGTAATGACCTATATTACTTGCTAATTTGGCTATGCTAAATATTTGGATAATGTACTGGTAGCGGGCAGGCCATATCATTCTACAGAATTTCCTGTTGGTTTATGCTTAGCACTAAATTAATGTCAAGCAAGAGAAATGTCCGTAACAATTCTATTCACAGAATTTCACTCGCGTTCTATATTGGTTCTTTTCTAGAGTTCCAGTGTCGTTTTTGTTTTCAATATCTATCTTTGTATGAGGAAATACTTTTTGAACATCTAGACTGAAATGCGTCTGCCAAAATTATTACTAGCTGCGACCTTCCCAGACTGTATCTGCATAGCGAAAGTGTTAATATAAAAAAAAGCTACGATAACGTAAAAAGGTACCAAAATGACTCTAGGCTTGTACACGATTAAATTGCCCTCTAGTGCCCCTTAAATTTGGGGCACCTAATTTTCATTTGACATTGCTTATGTGCTGTGTGTGTGTGTATGTGTGTGTTTTGGTATTTTTTTTCACACAGGCCCTGGTTTGCCGATTCATTGCGCACTGATGAAAACCGAAGCGTACTGGATGGCCAACGTTAGAACAAGGCTGTTACGATTGACCACCTATGGTCACATGGCGGCTGTGGTATCTTTGACTGGAAATGCTTAAAGTATGAGAGTAGCTTTTATCTTTGTCTGCATCGAGGATTAAAGTGTGTTCTCAGACGGCACAAAGCAGGAGTTTTTATTTTATTTATTATAACGTTGTGTTTCACTAATGTTTTTATTGTTATAATTGCTTGCACATTAAATTCATGCGCTAAACTTGGCAGGAATCTAAACCACTTTTGTTAAAACTTTTAAACAGAGGATTAGGAATTTTATCCTCCTCATATCGTATATAATAGAAAGGATTATACACGAGAGCGTTGCGTTTTTGCTGAATAATTTACTCGTTTTATGAGCAAGGAATTCACTCCTTTGAGGTGCTAAACTTGTGACTTCTTTGATCTTAGGCACGAGTCAAAATCATCAAACATAATGACTATGTAAATATGTATTATTCCTTCTTTATTACATAACCTTCACGAACAAAGTTACTGAAAAATCAGGACATAGTTAATGGCAAAGCTGGAATATAGTTAAATTAAAAATAGTAGAATCCTTTTGCGTCACTTTGCCACCATGAAAATAAAAACTGATCCACTCATAAATGTCAAAGATCACTATCCCATTAATTACCAACTTCCAGTACCACCCGGCTATGTATAATATCAGAGCTCGGTCACTCATATATTGACATTTCAGAGCCAGAATACCTTTCCACTTTACACTAGGAACATTTTTCATTAATTACTACTAGCTGAGCCACCGTAACAATTCAAAATAAAAATGTTAAAATCCCGTACCTTAACAAGTGGGTATTCTTGAGAAACAATTCTTGTTTCAAAGAAACAATAATAACATATATGGACAACATCTCTTTCAAATAATACCATGAAAAGTCATTGCATCATAGAGATATTTTAGAACTGGATCACAGTGACATTTCTCAGCTGGATCAGTACTAAACCTTGCTACACAACAAAATTGATACAATTATGGTATTGCAATATCACAATGCAGAATAATTGAAACTTCTTTGCGCAACGTAATTGTTAATTCCGATTCTGGATTTGTATCGGTGTGACATGCCATTTGCATTAGAAGCGTCAGTGTGAACCAATTTACATTTACATTAGACGCTTCATTGTGATATACAATTTTACCTTTACCACATTCCTCTATTTGACTCATTTACTCTAGCTGTGCAAGGTCAGAAAATAAAAATCCAGGCTGCGAGATGTATGTTTGTGTGTGTGTGTGTGTGTGTGTGTGTGTGTTTTCAACTAACCTAACCGCTTTTGCCGTACCAAATCAGGGCGAGAGATAAGCGAAAACCCAAAATGGATGGTTAACAGGATTGAGCATTTAACTAGGCATCAGCCTTGAAAACAAAGCTCGTATATTACGAATATTACACGTCATAATGATAATTTGATAATGTGTGACATTTGTGATGTTTTTCACACACTACAGCCTAGATGCTGTTCGTTCTTACAGCGCACAGGGAATATCTCTATGAAGCCATTTTAAAGACATCTAATGTCCAACTTGACGTTTCGACAAACTCCATGTTTCTGATAATCGAGAGTGTAATTAGAGGTGGAAATGGAATTAGCATGATACTACACAGATATGCAAACTGAAATTTACGAATATTACTACAACGTAGACGGCGGTGTCTGTATTGGACAAGTTTGTTAATTCTCTTCCATTCATAACTGATGTTGTATCCATTTATTTTCCTGATAAGAACAATAACGTATGTGCCAAGAAACACGCCATTGATTGTGCTTACTTAGGATGAATAGAGTTTGACGCTGGTTCAAAAAATTTGTATTTGACATACTGAACTCGAACTTGTAGGCCCTACTATCCATGTCATTCAAAATATCACAACATTGTTTTATTCAGGGTAGTATGAACGTATTGCTTTCATGTTGTAAATTATATCTTCAGGATCTTGTTTGGGTCATAGCGAGCAAATACCACATTCGCTATGTACCTCTAGCACAATCACAATTAAATAAATTAAATAATTAAATTTCCATTAGGAAATGATCGTAAAAAAATCTTTAACCTATTATCAGCAAAACGTATAGAGTATGTTGAAGTCCGTAACCATTAACCAAGAGTTGTGGTTGACTTTCAGGTTTTGTAATATCCAACAATCCTTTTATTTCTTGAAATTCTTTGTAATGTTTAACGATTACAATTTACATCTGTTAGATATTCAATTAGTGAAATACAATTCGGGTATTCCTAACTGCGTTTTGAAAACCCACAAACTGTATCTTGATCAGCATTTGCCTTTATAACTTTTTAGCTATTATATCAAAGCAATTTAGTATTGTAGTTGATTATGTAACCCGTACAATCGATACTCGTACTCATTGAAACTTTTGAGTTCTGTTTCAGTCATTCCATATCAGTACTTTGTTTGTTGTGATAATTGTTCCGCCATTCCCTCTTTGACTTTTTCAAATACATTTTTTAATTTGTAACAATTGTCGGGTATTAAAACACTTCTTGTTTCGTTCCCGTACTTACTGTAAGTGAACATGTTATTTATGAGATTATACGAAATATTCAAGTATCCAGTCTCTTCACAGTAATGAAACAGACAGTCTGCCGTTTCAAGTAAAATACAATGCAGCCACTTCAATAATCATCTAGTACTAAAAGCAGATGTTCTCTGACCCATCTAATTTGTGTATCCGTTGCCCATCTAAAATCTTCACCTGGCATGTGTTGGATCGTAGTATATCAGCGACGTCATGGTACTGGTTATATGAGTTTTATTTTGTCTCATCGAACTCTATCATTGTTTTATTTTGCCTTTAATATTATCATACTAATTGCACAACGTATTCAGTTTTCAATCATCATGAAAACGGCATGGCCTGTCAAATGCTTTAATGCAATACCTCATATTTTAACAAGGTGCTATAGTAATGAGCAGGACAAAGTTTCCAAATGTGTGCACGGACTTTCCTAAACTCAAAAATATCATATAGCAGCAATGTATCTTTCTTTAAGTAATAGTCGAGTAGGTCGTATAATCTTTGAAGTTTGAAATGTTCCATAATATCATATACATACTGGTAGTCGTCAGTTAATGTTGCAATCGTAAAATTATTAGTACAACATTCATTTGGTAGGTACACCTCTTTCATTAAACCTGCCTAAGTTATTGAAAAACTTGAAATGTGTTTCTTCCAATATTTAGATTTCGTGTCTCCAAAATGCTTCACCGTTTGTATACATTTCTCATCATTTCAATAGTATGTCAGGTATCCTCGAGACTCCCCACACATATAAAGTTATCTACACATTTGGGTTAACCTTTTCACTATTGTGTCGTATCCTTCTTTTACGAATCTATCAACTACGAAGTCCTTGCTAAACAAGATGTATTTCTAAACTACATTATGCATGATTTGTAATCGGGATGTTTTTTGCAAGCGTCTCGATAAATCGATGACCGTCATAACCGGAAAAGTTATGACTGAATGAAGGGAGATTTATAGTGTATCAGAAGTTCAAATTCCATTTGCTTTGAGCATCCATATGTACTTACTTGTTAAGTGATCGTGACCACAAAAATGGTATAGAAATATTTTTTTCTCGCAAATATTTTCCTGTATTTGTTGAGGAAACTACAACACGAACAGAACTGCGTTTGAAATTTATATTGAACATCTCTTAAGAAAAGTGGGGAGAGTTATGACTATGTTCTGTTTGGTTTTCTAAATATAAAATCTTATTTTAGGTGACATAAGGGACCCGGATCAGCTTATAATAGACGTTTCTATTTAGTTTCGTGTTCTTTGGTTAGGATTATAAAAGTGAGGAAAAATATCAGCAAAATTGCCTAATTGCTTTACCGGACGACAAGCCTGAGACGTGACTTTGCTCTGTTTGAAAATAACGTAATTTTATCCGACAGATACCATTCTAAGGAAACTTTAAAGTAGTTTTTCTCTAGGTCCAAACGGAATTTAGGGTTGAGTTTCATTGGGTGGGTCTACTATATCGCCATTGTATCGGAGACAATTGGTATGTATTTTAAGATGCCGAGAAAATGGCTAGGAATAGTTTTTCCCTCTGATGGAAGATGTAGCTAGATAAGTTTTCTTTCTTTTGGCTCTAAGGTAATGGTGGTGATGCTTGCTTTTCGAGTAAATTTTCCAAGATATTCGGGGCCAAAAATCCGCCAGGCGAAACATTGGTTGTATGACGCTGGCTGGTTGATTTTTTGCGCTTATGCTACGTTGAGCATTTCCCCTGGTTGGGAAATGGTAGGAATTAATTAGCTTGACTAGGCGGAATTTAATGTGAAGGGAACAATACAATCAAACAAAATGGTACAGGCTTGCTGTGATTGAATTATTAGTACAAGTAGTAGTTGTTGCTATTTTTTTATCAAAGCTCAGTCTGTTTGCTACATTTAATACATGTATATGTATATGTATATATATATATATATATATATATATATATATATATATATATATATATATACCATGTATTCGAGGTCTCATTTAGTCCCTCATAGATGGATCTTTAGGATGATACATGATAGACCTGCCGAGCAGGAAATATATTAGATTTGCTTAACAAACGTTAACTTTAAGGTCTATTGGAAAACAAATAGTACCGTGGTAACTGGTATCTGGATCGCAGTTGGTAGCTCGTTCGACATTGTGTAGTATGGATGGGTCTATATCTGAAATGATATGACTTAAAATTACGATTAAGAAGGTAGTTTCTTTCTAGAAGACTCGCGAGATTCCAAGAGATCTAATCCGACATAGTGTATAGTATAGGTCTTATGAAATAGTTGTTACTATGGGATGACTTGTTTATATTTTGTCTAAAAACTATACCATATATAACCCAAGGATAAACAGCACTATATGTGCATAAACAATAAATTCAACAAATTTATAATACACTTTAAAAGCGGTAAAATATATTAGTGCAAAAGCGGGAAAACTGGGCCCATTTTCAGGTATTCATGATTTGCAAGATTTTAGTATAGAAGTGAAAACCTAAATGTACTTATACATCTTGTATGTGGTTGGAAAACAACATGCACAAACATAACGAGATGTATGCGTTTAGGAGATCCAAGTTTAACGTTTCAACCAATCTGTGACATTGCCAGAATTTTAGTCCTGTTTTCAGCGTTACAATGGATCAGATAGACCTTTATCAAACCGTTTTGAAGGTTTGAGGTAGCCACGCCAGAAATCTGTTTGAACCAGACAAGCAAGACTAATGCTTTTCTACGTTTATATGTATATTACATTGTTGCACTTACGAACACAACTGTATGTATTTATTTGTGTCTTATCCATTTCGAGCCTCTTTGACTGACTCAACTGACTATAAATCTGTGTAACAACTGCATGCATCTTTTAGATGCCATTTCTCTATTTTCAATTGACACTGGAAGATAATATATTTTATAAACTAACTAACAATCTTATGTCCTACATAATAAATTAGTTTCCATACTTCTGCCGTATCAAATTGTGTTTCAAAGGGCCTTTCAAAAGTTTATTTTTTCTACTTTTGGAAACCGGATTTCATTTACTTAATCACAGTACAAAACTCTAAGACCGGGTTAAATTGTATTTATTTTTGAATCAGTGATTAATACAGTTTAGATGGCTGCACGTTGCAAATAAGTTTGAGTTTTTCAGCTCGAAAATGTTGCCAGTCTCCTAAGAGTAACTTATTAGTGTGAGGCAAATAATACCATGTTTTATATCGACACACTCTGAGCTCAACTAAGTACAATCTATTTTCCTATTTTCTATTTTATCACCCGTGCACCGATATCGTGAATTTCCTCTAACTATATAACTAATACTATATTAAATTTCAAGCGCGTAATGAAGCAGGAAGTTCAAAAACCTATTGCACTGATCTCTGATTTATGATTTCTAATAGATTATACCATGTGGTTGTCTCCGATATCTGTAATGCAAGCCCTCTTTACTGCATATATTAGCTACCCAATGTCTGACAAATAAGCAAATTAAAAAAACATTTTTTTTTAAAGTCCCACCAAGTAAAATATTAAAAAAAAGAACCTTTCATAAACAACCAGCTGTCTTTAGAGGCCACTTTTCTAACATCCCTAAGTAAATTGATTGAGACATGTTTGAAAGTAGTTCTCTCTCTGTATGTGTCTCTGTATGTGTATACATCTCTGTATGCCTGTCTGTCTGCATGTATGTATGTCTATCTGTTTGTCTGTCTCTCTTTCTCTCTCTCTCTATATATATGTATATAAATAGATAAATAGATAGATAGATATATAAATATATATATATATATATATATATATATATATATATATATATATATATATATATATATATATATATATATATATACTTCTATTTAAAGGAGCAGAAACACTGATTCAGATGCAGATTTGGAATCAATACTTTCAAACGAACTAATAATTCGAAAGTGAAAACCATGTTCTCATCTTATTGTTGGTGGTGGACGTGGTTGTAATGATAATGATGATGATGTTGTTGCTGTTGTAATTTCTCTGCTAATCACGATTTAGTAAAACTTCATTTCTGGGTGGGATTGAACCCACAACTCCTGGAGTCACAACTACATGGGTCAGACTGACGTTTTTGATAAATGGTCACCAAAGGAATATTGTGCTTATAATGTGGCCACGAGTGCGAAATAGATTGCATGGATCTTTCTTGATACCTCGTACCTCAATGCCAGATTTTCCAGAGTATACTTTAAAAACCTTTCTCCAGCTGGAAGTTTACACGAAAATCAAAGCAGAGTTGAACGGTGACAAAACAACAAAAGAAAAAAAACCCTGAAGACTTCGACTCAGTTACACCGAGAACCGCCCCCCCCCCCTCACTCCAACAGATCAATATTATATCCCGTTCTACAAACCAGTCAGACAGTTTTTTTTTTTTTTTTGTTTTTGGGGGGGGGGCGATATTGATTTTTTATTTACGTCCATTTAGCAGATATTAACTCAAACAAACTATTCCGTGCAACATTTTATACTTTTGTATAGGCTAATAACAAGCACGTGCCGCATTACAAGAAATCTTTGTGATGTCAGGCAAAGTGTCCGTCAAAATACTCGTGACGACACCAAGTCAGTCAGCTAATGTCGCATTTCGGCTTCATCTATTTCATATTTGTAAACGCAGAGCTAGAGTTATAATGCGAGATCTTATAGTGTTTTAGTGAATGTAGCAGTATTATTGTAGTAGCACTAACAGTAGAATTAGTAGTTGCAGTTATCATCGTCGTCATCATCATCATCAGTGTCTGGACGTGAAACCGATCCTTTCAAGAACAATATTATGTTATTGAAGGCATAACTTCATTATTATGCTTAGCCAGAACGCATAGTTCATCGGGATTGAAATTTTGATCTTAACTAACAATCCTCGAATACCCATGGCTTACATATTCCGCTTCACTGAATTCACGAATCCTATGTACTTTGGCCGGCAAAGCCTCAGTGTGCGTAAAATATTAATGTTGGATAGGAGGTGTCGGGTTTCGGATAGTAAAGGTGTATGTTAAACATATATATATATATTTAACATTAAGTTTTACCTTGTACCCTTATCGACCCACAATGTTGAACCTATGGACAAATATTAAACGTATGACCGAATGTTTATTTCCCTTTATACCCCATATCAGCCCACATTACTTAGAAAGGACTCAAATCTTACCTTATTCTTTGTGATCCAGAAGATCAATTTAAATTTTACATCTAAAGTATGTCAGTAACAGAGCAAGATATTGAGAGTTCTTACATGAAGCGACAAAGCACGAGTATCTATTGAAAATCAAATATTCATACAGCGATGCGGAAGTTTGCACACTTTAGGATCCAAATGTATTTAAGGACTTATGATAACCTCTTAATAAAGCTATCAGTTACAGATAAATAAAGAAACTTGCATTGAGATTAAAGTTATCACCCCCTGACCTATTGTCACTATGTATGAATATATTTTATCAATCAAGATAATACATATAGCACTTTAGTACAGCATACTATTGTACAGTCGAATCAATGCCAACTCCTGATTATTACATTAGTGTGGATGACGGAGGTGAGGTATTGATTACCTCGGTAAAAGTTCTTTTTCAAATAAACGTAAATGTTCCTAAACTGGACAATACTGTGTTCCATTTTTTTCCCAAGCTGGAGCAATGTAATTATTTTTCGGAATGTAAAACGCCATATTCGGTCCCAATATTCCAGTCTGAAGAAATAGCCGGATAACAGAGGATCCAAATATGTGACCAGTCTGCATAAAACTTAATATTACAAGACTAGAAATATCCTCATTACGGAGGACCCAAATAAATAAACACTCTGAAGAAAGGGCCCGATTACAGACGACCCGAATATGTTATAACCGCGCAAAATTAGCTGGTTTACAGAGGACTCTAAGATGCAACTATTTTGCAAAAATAGCCTAATCTTGATGTCTCAACGTATTACCCACAGAATGACAATATGTTGAAATAAGATTTTCTGTTAATTGGAAAGAACCGAAATATTTTCATGTACCGTATTCAGATAGGGTCAGTAACCCAAGAGTTAATAAAACACATCCGAGTAACAACTATGCAATTAAATTTTGTTTGCCTTCAAATCAAGTTTCAAACAAATTTAAAAAGTGTGCAACCATATGACAAATGATTTTCTGTACAGCAGGTGCATGTGTTAGAAAGTAAAATATATTATCTAAATTTGATGCTCAGTCTCTTTGAAAAGGAAGAAGCAATACATTTAGCATTGCATTCTTTAAATATGAACCAAATAACCGATTTGTTTACTTTGTTCAGTTAAATGCATGCCATAATTAGCTACGGATACATGTAATATGTGTACTTATTAAAGGCAACAAATTTTGCGGGAAAGGAAAATATACTGCACGGATTCTCGGGCAAGAGGTGCAGGTAGGGGATCTATTTAATTACATTGTGATTGTGAAGATGGTACACACCTGAAATATTACGCTTAATTAGGATGAAAATCAACGCAAGCGTTCCACGGAGCAATTTTTATATTCGAACAAACGAGGAAAAGGCTCTGGTAAATGTTATCGATAAAGCTTACCTGGTATATATATTGCATAGTGCACCAGGTATCTCACATAAAATGGTATGCGGCATTTGACAAACAAGATAAGAAAAAACTTTTACCCACAATTAAACAGCATAAATGGGGGTTCGCAAACCCTTGTTTCAAAGTCATTTTAGTGTGGGACAACAGCGACTTGAAAGGAAATAAAAATCAAAATACAAGATTCGCTCAATATGCTATATAAGCTAAAGTTTAAGAGGATTTCATTAGCTGTACTCTATACGAAAGTGGCGACTTAAACTGACAAAAGGATTTCAATGTATGAGATTTTCAATTGCAGTTTGGTAACAAGTAATAGGATAAAGAGAAACAAATCTGTTAAAAGTTTGTTTCTCATCGAAATAAACCCCCCAAACTACACTATAACATCGACTGAATCGAAATTAATAATTCCTAAACAGGTAAATTGTACAAAAGCCGGGACCAAAGAGGCGAGTAAAAAGTGAACAAACTGCTGCTATTACTAAAGAAACCAAACTAAATGTTCATTTCATTAACTTTGAACTTATCTGGCTATCCTACAATCTCCTCTAAATAAAATATTTCAGACAATTAAACAACTCTTCATTTTATTTAATGACTTTTACGTGATGTCGTGGTCAATATTTTCCTCATGCATCTAAAATGACATTTTCTCATTTCAGATAAAAAGGTAAAATGCTTAAGGTTTGACCACTGAGTCGCAAATATGGAGTTGTATGAGCCAGCAAACCCTGAGCGTTGATGAATATTACGTATATCTGCTCATTAAAATAGGTATTCATCTCCAAGAAGGTTAATAATTGTATAATATATAAATGTTTCCGTTGTGTGTATAGACAAAGAAAGAGGAATGGGGAGGCATATCAATGAAGGATATTGTTGTATGTATTTTACTTTTAGAATTTATGGGTACACTAGGAAGCTTTTCTTGGTTTTACACACTCAAACATTCTAATGGATCTAATTTTGAAAAAGTTACCCGAATAAAGAATACAATGAAGCAACTGACGATAACGACAGATCTGTTAGAAAAACTGTAAATATCCACTTACCTCTAAAATGGGAATGCGATATATCTGCAGTCACTTTGAAGCTGTCAGAAACATGTAAAGTCAATGCAATGCCTACCTACTGTGTTTGACTCACTTCCTTCTTTCAGATATATATATATTATCACTGCAACAGTTCGTGTTCGTTCCTGCCACATTTTGAACGATATCTTTCCTGCCGGGTTAAACATGTTTAGAACATATAATCAGTACAAACTATAATGGGAATGCCAAACAATGATCTAAGACTTGAGTGTAGTCTCAACCTGCCCAGACCGTATAAACTGAGAGAATTTGTAGACATCAGTCACGAGTGGGGGAAAGGGTGGGGTATGAGGTATGGAGGGGTGGGTGGGGAACGGCACAAAACTTTGTTTACACCACGCAGATACGTTTTTGATCTCATTCCTTGTGAAAGTTACCGCACTATTTTGACAATGACCTCATCATGTGCATGATGTCAAAGGACGTTTGACACAACTGCATAGCTCTAACAATAGTCTTCCTGACTGATATATATTTTACATTTCTTTTTTATTTAATTTCTTTAGTCAACACTCGTCGCGCTGCATAGCGCCCCCAAATATTAGGGTACCTTGTTTTGATTTCACTACGTTTTGTCCCTGGTCCCTGGTTATAGAACAGAGGCTTATTTGAGCTTGTGTTCAGGCTCAACATAATATAAGTATCACATCCCTTTGCGAATAACAACATCATAATTGTCTGTGCCATTTCGTTCTTCGTGTAACGGCAAATCCTGCGAGAACTTGCGAGGTCACATTCAAGGGGCAAACATATCAACTACTCCATAATATGTCAAGAAATTATTAGTACTGACAAATCACACTTCGCAACATGCAAACTTATATTTAAACACTCATACCTTTTACTTCAAAATGTATAATAATACAAATGGATCCTAAATGTATCACATGTATAGGAGTTGATTTAGCAAAGATATATTTAACAAATACTGCTATTAATTATGCCACCTGTGAATTATACAAGTTATAAGTTAATTATGTTGCTATGCTCGTATTAATCTGTATAAAGAATAAAGAAGGACAAGATGAACACCATATATAGTAGAATAATTAGAACAATGATTTTGTTTTTTTTGTCTCTAAGTTGTCTAAAAAGCTAATCAGATTATTGTATTATTGTTCGGTCTAATAAAAATACTAAATAAAACCCCATTAAAAGGCAACACCCGTTCATTCTTGTAATTTTACGGAATGAAGTGTCATTTTGCGAATAAAGCAAGAAAAGTATTATATTTGATCCAAGAATTTTACGATCTTGTTGATTCGTGTTTGTCGGCAAATTAATATATTTTTTAACTCCCTTATTTGTCGCTCTGTTCGTACAATCGTTTTTGCGAGTTCATTTGTTTACTTGTTCGCTTGTCAAGTCATTTATATGTTCAAGAATGTATTAATTCCTTCATTCTTTGATTGATGTATTCATCCACACGCTACACTTTCAATTACACACTCATCTCCACCTATGTTTGCTTAATTGTCAATATGTTTTAATTAGAAGAATGGCTGGTGAAATAGCAAATTGAATTAGAGTGTTAATGGCAGTCTGAATAATAATTTTTAGAAAAAAAAATAAATCGTAAGAAAAAACTAAAGACACAGGGTTATAACTTAAATGATAGAGCTATCACGGAAAAATTGCAGAAAAAATATTTGAATTATGTTCATGTACAACCTGTGGTCGGAAAATTAAGGAATATAAAATTTGTTTTTAGGTAGTTTTGCATAAGAAACCTCGCTGCTTACCTGTCTCTCTGTCCGTCACTTTCTCTTAAAATGGACCACAACAAATGCTAAACTTTTCTGTATGTTGCCAAAATTCACTATATATTCTTTCTGATATATACCTGAAAATTATTGCAAATTGTGGCGACTTTGCTGATATAGTGGTTTGAATACATGCATAGATGGCCACATGATCGAACTTTCTTTGAAGATTTTCTTTACGATCAGTCCAATTATTTATCAGATGATTTTTTTTCTCAAACGTTCTTTATATTACTGATATGAGATAAAATACATAATTTACCTCACTTTTTATTTTATTTTTTTCTTACACCATTGTACCTATCTGTATTTCCTCTGATGTTTATTTTCTAAAATAAAGTAATATAAAACATGTATTTATTCATATATGTGTGCATTTCGCCTCTTTCACTGAGCGGAACTCATTGGAGCAATGCTTCTTGAATGACAAGGCACACACGACCATGCGAGAGGAAGCGAGTAGGGGTAAACAGAGGGGGATGTGTGGGAGAGACTTCTGTTCTGGAAACACCCACAATGTACACATCTAATGAGAGAATACTTCGGATCGCCCCCCTTCCCCTTCTTTTAAATGTAATTTCCATTGAGAAGTGTCCACAAAATAAAAACTTTGGTATAGATCATAGATACATATTGCTTTACCATTACAAAGACCATGATTATTCAATGAAAAAGACTTTTGTCTTTACATATTTCATGATGCATTGTTTTCTCAATAATTCGTGAAACATGTCACCACTGATGTACATTCATGGTGTGACTGGACTAAAAAAAAGAAACAAACAAACAAGCAAAGTTGTGCCAACCATACTGTGGGTGGGATGGGGTGGTGGTTGAAATACAGCTAAAATTACAATTGGCTCCCAAATCGAAATAGAGTGTTACTGTATGCAATAGATAGAGCAATATACTCCATAATACTGCCTTTTTATGTAACACGTGGAAAATCAGCACATCTATATTGGTAACAGTTCGGGACAAGACATATAGGTTGTAGGATAGGATCTTTCAATATTGTTGCTAATTATTTATTTAATAATTATACTTATCTAATAATTAAGAATAATTATTTGCAGAGGTGATAATCAAACACATGCTTATATATGAATCGCAGAGCTGATTGCTTTCTAACGTTTGATAAACAAAAACAAAACAATAATGCTAACATTATCTTGTCCAGCTGAATGACATTGTCCACGAAAATGCACTGGAAAATAGTTTTATTACGGAGTCGTCTGTCTTGTGATTTTCTGAAAGTTGATTAAATGTTACTGCGTATATGTATAAATTAGTCTGAAGACGTGAGATACATCATTCTAAATGAGCTCATTAAAAGCACGAAGCTGCGATTTTTAAAAACTTTTAAGGAGACATTAACTGTATTTTTAAACGCAAATACAGGGAATGTTGGCTAAGAAAAACTTGAGTATGCATGTAGGTAGGTAAGTAGGTGGGTAGATATATAGATAGATATGTAGGTAGGTAGGTAGGATTGTACATTAATAGGCTCTATGTTGAGGTTTGCACCGAGACAAGGAAAACCCAGTCCTCTGGTTACGTTATTTGTCTTCCCACGAGGCTCTCAAACCCCAACATAGAAAATTGTTCTCACCAATTTTTTTCTATTCAAACTAAAATAACCCTTCACTTTTGCAATATAGTTAGTACATTCAACACACACAGTATTTATCAGCTACTGCGATTTCCTCACATTGTATTATATAGGTCATTCGGTCTTATCGTGTTTTATGAAAATATAAAGAATAATCTCAATAGAATCCAGATTTATCTGCCATTCTTAAAAAAATAGTTTTAATTGTTCGTGTTGTGAGTATTGCAACATGCGCGTCTCGATCTACGTGCTAGTGCTTTGTATGCACCACGCAAATATACGAATATGTTAATGAGGGCAGTGGCGTGACCTGTCCATCCGAAAAACATTTCATAGTATTGCTCTATTATCACATGTTATCGATGGATCTCATATATAAATAACGATAAGTAATTAGTATTTGTATAAGGATATCTTTAAACTTTCATCAGTTCTAATTTGGAAAAGTTAGATCATAGCCAATGATACGAGACTGGGTACACAACTCTAACTAGCAGCAGGCGCCACCGCTACAGGGCGCTGGCGATCACGATAAACATTTTCTCAAAAGGGCATCCTCATTACAACTGGCACTGTCTCCGCTTTCTTATGTAAAAAGCTGATATTATTACACCCGAATGTATTCATATTTGCAAGGTCAACTGTCCATATTTGTCGTATGTGACATAGGGGATTTTCCACAACATATTCGACGTTAATAAACGACAACAATCATTTTCAAAACGCATAAAAACTCATGAAACAAACATGTACTCTCACCTACGATTGCTTTTTACAATACTTTTGATTTATTTTTACGAAAAAAATGGTATAATGTGTGTGAATTTTGACGTAAAATCCCCCAAGTATATATTTTGTCAAGGTCACCCATGATATCACTAACCGTAACTCTTCCCAGTACGTGATTACGTAAACAGTGTAAACAATGATAACAGTAGGACATACATTGGGTTAAAAAACACACGATAAACACTTCATTTTATGAAAAAAATCAGACGTGTCTACCAAGGAATCAGGTTATACAAACGTAGTGTTAGTTATTATATTAAATTTTATTACAACATGCTAGTAGAACTTTGTTGTGTAATGTATTTTCGAGGTCAGACTCAACATATGCGACTGTCAGAATTACTGGGATATTATCACTGTCAGGCTATCTACTCTAGGTAAGATTCCTATCTAAAGACACTGGTATTCAAAGACAAATGTTCATATTTAGTATAGGCGAATACAAGGTATTTTGCAGAGTGTGCAAGAAAAGAAAGCAATTAATGTCATATTTTGTGAATATCAATATGAACTGTGTAATATTTTTAGAATTATATTCTGAGGTCATTGATTTTATTTTAAAGATATGAACATTGACCAAAAATATCTTTGCATAACTAGATTTTAAAATGGAAATTACTAAATGGAGATTTCAGATCAATGTATACATTAGACCAACAAGTTGTTCTCCGCCTGTTTTTTCTTTTTTATTTTGTTGTTTTTTTTCTGGTGTTGGAAATCCAGAAAAAAAGGAACAACTTGTTTGTCTGTGTATATATGGACAAGAACACTGTAATGAATATGCACTATTGGTTTTAAGAGCAACATATAATTTCAAATTGTGTATGACATAGTACATAGAAAAAGTCAATTTACTCTTAAACAGAATGTTCAAACACATTTCTATATAACCATATGTAAAAAGTATGCAAATTTCTGAATTAAATAACGTTAGATCAAGAATTTGCAAAAAGTGACAAAAGGCAAAATTAATAATGGTGGGTGTTGCATCTGTTTGAATGCTTCTTGTGAATTTATTTCAAAATATATCATAAAGATGTATTGAGTTTTGAATTCTGCACACTCAAAAATATGCAGAAAACATTCCATTTTAAAAGTAACATTTACTTTCAACTTGAGTGACCTAAAAATATGGTATTTCATGCAAAACTGTTGGGAAGGGGTGCTTGGCAAAAAAGCACAGAAAGGCTTCAGAAGTACCTGAAATATAAAAAGAAATCAACTTATTCTTAAGGCTGAATGTTTAAAAAACATTTCTATATAACCGTATGTAGGAATTATACGAATTTCAGATTCAAATAAAGTGAGGTCAAGAATTTTCAACAAAGTGACCAAAGACCAATAGCAAAAATGGCGGACGGTGTATGTGTTTGAATGCTTCCTGTGACTTTGGTTCAAAATATATCATGCAAATGATCCTATGTTGCTACTCTAACGAAGAGTATAATGTAGAATGATTGATGTGTTGGACTATTCATGGATAATTAGAGTTATGTGTCACTATCATATAACTCTCCTTTTCCTCGGAAGAGGTGAAACTGTTTGTGACATGCCGGTGTTGTAATTGATGATGATTGCAAACATTTCCCAGTATATAAAAGACCCCTCGTACACAATGTATGTATGTATGTATGTATGTATGTATGTATGTATGTATGTATGTATGTATGTATGTATGTATGTATGTATGTATGTATGTATGTATGTATGTATGTATGTATGTATGCTAGCATGCATGTATATATGTATAAATGTATGTATATATGTATGTATGTATGTATGTATGTATGTATGTATGTATGTATGTATGTATGTACGTATGTATGTATGTATGTGTGTGTGTGTGTGTGTGTGTGTGTGTGTATTCAACTAGCCTAACCGCTTTCGCAGTACCAAATCAGGGCTAGAAATAAGTGAAAACCCAAAATGGATGGTTAAGATGATTGAATATTTAACTAGGCATCAGCCTTGCAGAGAAAGCTTGTATATTAATTTTTTTAAAAGAAACAAATCGTTGCAATGCTGACATGTCGATTTTATTTTTTGGAACTGAACAAATATAATTACGTTGGCATAAGGGATTTAGTGAAATTGGTGTCCTCACGAGTACGAAAAGATCATGAGAAGAAATATATCTGCACAAAGTGTTTGAATTTGTTCAGTCATTCGAAATGTCGGGTTTTGGATAGTAAAGGTGTATGTTAAACATATAGATATCTTTAACATTAAGTTTTACCTTGTTCCCTTATCGACCCACAATGTTAAACCTATGGACAAGTGTTAAACTTATGGCCAAATGTGAATTTCCCTTTATACCCCATATCACCCTACATTACTTCGAAAGTACTCTAATCTTTCCTCATTCTTTGTGATCCAGAAGATCAATATAAATTTTACATCTAAAGTATGTCAGTAACAGTGCAACATTTTGAGAGGTCTTACATGAAGCGACAAAGCACGACTATATTGAAAATCGAACAATCATACAGCGATACGGAAGTATGCACCACAAAAGGTCAAGATTTTTAGGAGGACTTATGATGACCTCTCAATAATGCTGTCAGTTAGAGATAAATGAAAACCTTGCATAGGGATTAAAGTTATCACCCCCCTGACCTACTGTCACTATGTATTATTTGCATTTTATCAATCAAGATAATAAATGTAGCACTTTAGTACAGCATACTATTGTACAGTCGAATCAATGCCAACTCCTGATTATTACATTAGTGTGGATGACGGAGGTGAGGTATTGATTACCTCGGTAAAATTTCTTTTTCAAATACAAGTAAATGTTCCTAAACTGGACAATACTGGGTTCACTTTTTCCCAAGCTGGAGCAATGTAATTATTTTTAGAAATGTTAAATGCCATATTCGGTCCCAATATGCCAGTCTGAAGAAATAGCCGGATAACAGATGATCCAAATATGTGACCAGTCTGCAGAAAACTTAATATTACAAGACTAAAAATAGCCGAATTATGGCGGACCCAAATAAATAAACACTCTGCAGAAATGGCCCGATTACAGACGACCCAAATATGTTATAATCACGAAAAATTAGTTGATTTACAGGGGTCTCTAAGATGCAACTAGTTTGCAAAAAGATCCTAATCAGGGGCTGAGTTATGGATGCTTCATCGTATTACCCACAATGATGACAATATGTTGAAACTGGATATTTTGTTAATTGGAAAGAACCGAAAAATTCTTATGTACCGTATTTAGAAATGGACAGTAACCCAAGAGTTAATAAAACACATCAGAGTAACAAGTATCCAAACAAATTTGTAAAGTGTACAACCATATAACAAATGATTTTCTGTACAGCAGTTGCATGTGTAAGAAAGTAAACTATATTATCTGAATTTGATGCTCAGTCTCATTGAAAAGGAAGAAGCAATACATTTAGCATTGCATCTTTTAATATGAACCAAATAACCGATTTGTTTACTTTGTTCAGTTCAATGTATGCCATAACTAGCTATGGATACATGTAATATGGTTACTTATTAAAGGCAACAACTTTAGCCGGAAAGGAAAATATACTGCACGGATTCTCGGGCAAGAGGTGCAGGTAGGGGATCTATTTAATTACATTGTGATTGTGAAGAAGGTGCTCGCCTGAAATATTTCGATTACTTAGCATGAAGATCAATACAAGCGTCCGACGGAGCAATTTTGATATTGGAACAGACGATGAAAAGGCTTTGGTAGATGTTATCGATAAAGCTTACCTGGTATATAGATTGCATAGTGCACCAGATATCTCGAGTAAAATGGTATGCGGCATTTGAAAAACAAGAAAAGAAAAAACTATTACCCACAATTAACCAGCATAAATTGACGTTCGCAAATCTTGTTTCAAAGTTATTTTAGTGTGGGACAACAGCGACTTGAAAGGCAATAAAAATAAAAATACCAGATTTGCTCAATATGCTATATAAGCTAAAGTTTAAGAGGATTTTATTAGCTGTACTCTATACAAATGTGGCGACTTCAACTGACAAAAGAGTGTCAATATATGATATTTTCAATTGCAGTTTGGCAACAAGTAATAGGATCACGAGAAAAAAAAAATCTGTTAAAAGTTTGTTTCTTATCGAAATAAACCCCCAAACGACACGATAAAATCGACTGAATGGAAATTAATAATTCCTTAAAAGGTAAAATTGTACCAAAGCCGGGACCAAAAGAGGCTAGTAAAAAGTGAACAAACTGCTGCTATTACTAACGGAAGCAAACTAAAAGTTAATTTAATCAACTTTCAACTTATCTGGCTATCCGGTAATCTCCTCTAGAATATTTCAGACAATTGAACAACTCTTCATTTTATTCAATGACCTTGTGATTTCGTGGTCAATATTTTCCTCATGCATCTAAAATGGCATTTTCTCGTTTCAGATAAAAAGGTAAAACTTCTAAGTTTTGAACTATTGAGTCGCAAATGTGGAGTTGTATGAGCCAGTAAACTTCCTCTGAGCGTTGATGAATATTACGTATATCTGCTCATTCAAATTTTTATTCATCTCAAAGAAGATTAATAATTGTATAATTGATAAATGTTTCCTTTGTGTGTATAAGCAAAGAAAGAGGAATGGGGAGGTACATCATTGAAGGATATTGTTGTATGTATTTTACTTTTAGAATTTATGGATACACTAGGAAGCTTTTCTTGGTTTTACACACTGAAACACTCTAATGGATCTAATTTTGAAAAAGGTACACGAATAATGAATAAAATGAAGCAACTGACGAGAAAGACAGATCTGTGAGAAAACTATAAATATCCACTTACGTCTAAAATGTGAATTTTATATATCTGCAGTCACTTTGAAACTGTCAGAAACATGTAAATTCAATGCAATGCCTACCTACTGTGTTTGATTCACTTCCTCCTTTCACATATATATTATCACTGCAACAGTTCTTGTTAATTCCTGCCACATTTGAACGATATCTTTGCTGCCGCGTTAAACATGTTTAGAACATATAATCGGTGCAAAATGTAATGGGAATGCCAAACAATGATCTAAGACTTGAGAGTAGTCTCGACCTGCCCAGACCGTATCCACATAGAGAATTTGTAGACATCAGTCACTAGTAGGGGAGAAGGTGGGGGATGAGGTATGGAGCGGTGGGAGGGATACGGCAAAAAACTTGCGTTTTGTTGACACCACGCTGATTCGTTTTGATCGCATTCATTGAGAAAGTTATCGCACTATTTTGACAATGACGTCATCATGTGCATGATGTCAAAGGACGTTTGGCACAACAACATAGCTGTTACAATAGTCTTCCTGACTGATATATATTTTACATTTCTTTTTGATTTAATTTTTTTAGTCAACACTCGTCGCGCTGCATAGTGCCCCAAATATTAGGGTACCTTGTTTTGATTTATCTTCGTTTTGTTCCTGGTCCCTGGTTAGACAACGCATTGAATAGAGCTGAAGCCGAATATTAGGCTGAGTGACCCATGCTGGCTTCACCACCGGAAGCGACCTGAGTCGACAGGCATAAGATGGTGAGCTCAATACAGAGGCTCAATTGAGCTTGTGTTCAGGCTCAACATAATATAAGAATCACATCCCTTCGCGAATAAATGACGTCAGAATTGTTTGTGCGCATGCCGTTTCGTTCTTCGTGTAACGGCAAATCCCGCGAGAACTTGCGAGGTCTCATTCAAGGGGCAAACATATGAACTACTCCATAGTCTGTCAAGAAATTATTAGTACTGACAAATCACACTTCGCAACATGCAAACTTATATTTAAACACTCGTATCTTTAACTTCAAAATGTATAATATTACAAATGGATCCTAAATGTATCACAGATATACGAGTTGATTTAACAAAGATATATTTAAGAAAAACCGCTATTAATTATGTCACCTGTGAATTGTACAAGTTATAAGTTTAATTATGTTGCTATGTTCATATTAATATGTATAAATAATATAGAAGGACAAGATGAACACCATATATAGTAGAATAATTAGAACAAAGTCTTGTTTTACTGTCTCTAAGTTGCCTAAAAAGCTAATAAGATTAATGTATTGTTGTTCGATCTAAGAAAAATACTAAATAAAACCCCATTCAAAGGTAACACCCGTTCATTCTTGTAATTTACGTAATGAAGTGTCATTTTGCGAATAAAACAAGAAAAGTATTATATTTGATCCTAGGAATTGACGATCTTATTGATTTGTGTTCGTCTGTAATTTCATATAATTTGTAATTGCCTTATTTGTCTCTCTGTTCGTACAATCATTTTTGCGAGTACGTTTGTTTACTTGTTCACTTGTCAAGTCATTTATGTGTTCAAAAATGTATTAATTCCTTCCTTCATTGATTGATCTATTCATTCATACGCTACACTTTCAATTACAAACTCATCTTCACCTATGTTTGCTTAATTGTCAGTATACTTTAATTAGAAGAATGGCTGGTGAAATTGCAAATTGAATTAGAGTGTTAATGGCAGTCTGAATAATAATTAATTAGATAACAAAAAAATTGTAAGAAAAAACTAAAGACACAGGTTTATGATTGAAATGATAGAGCTATCACGGAAAAATTGCAGACAAAATATTTGAATTATTTTCATATACAAACTATGGTCGGAAAATTGGGGAATATAAAACTTGTTTTTAGTAGTTTTGCATATGCAACCTCGCTGCTTATCTGTCTCTCTGTCCATCTCTCTCTCTTAAAATGGACCACAACAAAAACTAAACTTTTCCGTATGTTGTCAAAATTCACTATATATTCTTTCTGGTATATATATATATATATATATATATATATATATATATATATATATATATATATATATATATATATATGACGATCATTATTTTATTGCAAATTGTGGTGACTTTGCTGATATAGTGGTTTGAATACATGCATGGGCGGTCACATGGTCGAACTTTCTTAGAAACGTTTATTTACGAGCAGTCCTATTGTTTAACAGATGATTTGTTTTCAAACGTTCTCTATATTACTGATGTGAGATGAAAAACATAATTTACCTCACTTTTATATTTTTTTTTCCTAACACCATTGTACCTATCTGTATTTCCTCTGAAGTTTATTTTATTAAATAAAGTAATATAAAACATGTATTTATTCATATATGTGTGCATTTCCCTTCTTTCACTGAACGGGACTCATTGGAACAATGCTTCTTGATTGACAAGGCACTCACAGCCATGCGAGAAGAAGCGAGTATGGGTAAACAGAGGGGGATGTATTTGAGTCTGGAAACACTCGCAATGTACACATCTAATAAGAGAATACGTCGGATCGCCCCCTCCGCTTCTTTTAAATAAAATTTCCATTGCAAAGTGTCCACCAAATAATAACTTTGGTATAGATCATTGATACATATTGCTTTACCATTCAAAAGACCACGATTATCCAATGAAGAAGACATTTGTCGTTGCATATTTCATGATGCATTGTTTTCTCAACAATTCGTGAAATATGTCATCACTCATGTTCATTCATGGTGTGACTAGACTACAAAAAACAACAAACAAACAAGCAAAGTTGTGCCAACCATACTGTGGGTGGGATGGGGTGGTGGTTGAAATACAGCTAAAATTACAATTAGCTCCCAAATGGAAATACAGTGTTACTTTATGCAATAGATAGAGCAATATACTCCACAATACTGCTTTTTATGTAACACGTGGAAAATCAGCACGTCTATATATTGTTAACAGTTCGCAACACGACATTTAGGTTGTAGGAAAGGATCTATCAGTATTGTTGCTAATTATTTGCAGCGGTGATAATCAGACATATGCATACATATATAAATCGCAGAGCTGATTGCTTTCTACCGTTTGTTAAACAAAATCAAAGCGATAATTCTTACATTATCTTGTCCAGCTGAACGACATTGTCCACGAAACGTTACTGGAAAAATAGTTGTCTGTCTTGTGATTTTCTGAAAGTTGATTAAATGTTACTGCGTAAGTGTACAAATTAGTCTGAAGACATGAGATAAATCATTCTAAATGAGCTCATTAAAAGCGCGAAGATGGGATTAAAAACAAATTTAAGGAAACATTAACAGTATTTTTAAACTTAAGGCAAGCGATGCTTGTGATTAGTATCTATTTTTCCACATTTGTTAGTCTGAGCACGAGGGAAATATAGGGACTATTGGCTAAGAAAGACTTTAGTATGCATGTAGGTAGGTAGGTAGGTGGGTATATAGGTAGGTAGGTAGATAGGAAGGTACATTAATAGGCTATATAAGATAAGATACGAATTCTTTATTTCAGACTGCATGGTCCATACATCTAAATTAAAGTATACAATAAAATAAAATATCAAATATAGAAGTATTTTAAGACATAGAAGTTTATAGGTGTCTTATGTGCAAATATACAGACCCATCTACAACTACAGAATGTGTCTATGTTGATGTTTGCACCGAGACAAGGAAAACCCAGTCCTCTGGTTACGTTATTTATCTTCCCACAAGGCTCTCAAACCCCAACATAGATTATTGTTCTCACCCATTTTTTTCTATTCAAAGTAAAAATAACCCTTCACTTTTGCAATATAGTTAGTACATTCAACACACACAGTATTTATCAGTTACTGTTATTTCCTCACATTGTATTATATAAATCATTCGGTCTTATCGTGTTTTATGAAAATATAAAGAATAATCTCAATAGAATAATGTCAATATTATCCAGCTTTATCTGCCATTCTAAAAAAAAATAGTTTTAATTGTTAGTGTTGTAAGTATTGCAACATGCGCGTCTCGAGCTACGTGCTTGTGCTTTGTACACATCGCGCATTTATAGGAATATGTTAATGAGGGCGGTGGCATGACCTGTCCATCCAAGAAACATTTCATAGTATTGCTATATGATCACATGTTATCGACGGATCTCATATTGAAATAAAAATAAGTAATTAATATTTTTTTTATACGGACAACCTTAAACTTTCATCAGTTCTAAATGATATCTAATGATACGGGACTGGGTACACAGCTCTAATTAGCAGCAGGCGCCACCGCTACAAGGAGCTGGTGATCACGATTAACATTTTCTCAAAAGGGCAACCTCATTACAACTGGTATTTTCTCCGCTTTCATATGTAAAACGCTGACATTATTACACCGGAATTATTATTCATGTTTGCAGGGTCAACTGTCCATATTTGTAGCAACAGGGGATGATTTTTTCAGAATGATAGAATATACAAAAATGGAATATTTTCTGCATAATTTGAGTGTCCAGATTTCAAAAATGAACCCATCTTTAGGATATCTTTTCAAATAAATTCACAGGAAGCATTCAAACACATGTACCGTTCACCATTTTTAATATTGGTCTTTGGCAGTTTTTGCAAATTCTTGACCTCATGTTATTTCAAGCTGAAATGTGCATATTTCTTACATATGTTTATATAAAAATGTTTTGTGAACATTCAGCTTTAAGAATAAATTTACTTTTTATATGTTCCAGGTAATTCAGAAGACCCCCTGTGCCCTTCTATCAAGCACCCCCCTAACGTTTTTGCATGAAATACTATATTTTTCAGTCATACACAAGTTGAAATTATATGTTGCTGTTAAAATGGAACCTTTTCTGCATAATTTGAGTGTGCAGAATTCAACAATAAACCCATCTTTATGATATCTCTTCAAAAAAATTCACAGGAAGCATTCAAACACATGAGCCGTCCACCGTTGTTAATATTAGTCTTTGGTCACTTTTTGCAAATTCTCGACATCATGTTATTTCATGCTGAAAGTTGCATATTTCTTACATATGGTTATATTTAAATGTTTTGTGAACATTCAGCTTCATGAATAAATTCACTTTTTCTATGTTCCAGGTACTTCTGAAGCCTTTCAGTTTCTTTTTATCACGCCCACCACCCAACATTTTTGCATGAAATGCCATAATCATGAGTGATACACAAGTTTAAATTGTATGTTACTCTTAAAAGCAATAGTGCAAATGCATTACAGTGTTCTTGTACATATATTCATTGATCTGAAATCACAATTTAGTAAATAACAATTGCCATTTTAGAATTTAGTTATGATCAGATATTTTTGGTCAGTTTTCATATCTGCTAAAATAAAATCAATGACAAAAAACATAAAAATAACTTACTTTGAATACTTCCACAATTCTACTTCTGGCACTGATTTGATTCCCAAGAAATATTTATCATTATGTTTTTGCTTAAATAAAGAAATACTACAGATCTATTTTATGTTCTTTATGATGACAATATTCATATTGATATTCACAAAAATGGTATGAAATGAATTTGTTTTCATTTTTCAAAATACTGAAAATAAGTTTAACTTTAATCTCTTTTTCACCCCTACTAAACATGAACATTTTAATTTGAATACCAGTGTCTCTAGATAAGAATCCTACCTAGAGCAGATGACCTGACATTGATAATATCTAAGGGATCACAATCACATACATACTTTCAATATCATTATCAGAATCACCCGTCAAGTCTCTAATCTCGAAATTACATTACACAACAAAAGTGGTACCAAAATGTTGTAATAAATTTGGTATAATGAATGACAAATACGTTTGTATAATCTGATTCCTTGGTATAAACATCTACCCTTTCATAAAATCAAGTTTTCGTGTGTTTTTGAATCCAATTTATGTCGTGTTGTTGTCATTGTTTCCATTTTGTACGTACCCATGTGCAGGGAAGAGTTACCGTTCTTGCTGGCACCAGTGACCTTTATAAAGACGTAATTCGTGGGTTTTCCGCAAATATTCGCACATTTTTTACCATTATTCTCGTAAAAAGAACTCCAAAGTATTTAAAAAGTAGGCGTATGTGAGCGTATATGTTGGTTTATTTACTTTTTCTGCGTTTTGAAAAATTTGGTGTTCGTTTATTTTCGCCGAATATATTGTACAAAAGGCCCAATGTCATATACGCTAAATATAGACATTTGACCTTTCAACCATGAATACATTCGGATATAATAATATCGGCTTTTTGCATACGAAAGCGGAGAAAGTACCAGGTGTAATGAGGTTGACATTTTGAGAAAATATTAATCTTGATCGCCAGTGCCCTCTAGCGGCGGCGCCTGTTGCTAATATTTGTCGTATGCGACATCAAGGATTTTGCACAACATATGCGACGTTATTACACGACAACAACATTTTTCAAAACGCAGAAAAACTCATGAAACAAACATATACTCTCACCTACGATTGCTTCCTACAATACTTTTGACTTCTATTTACGAAAATAATGGTATAATGTGTGTGAATATTGGCGTAAAATACCCCAATTATGTCTTTTTCCAAGGTCACCCATGACATCAATAACCGTAACTCTTCCCAGTATGTGGCTTCGTAAACAATGTAAACAATGCTTACAGTACGACATAAATTGGGTTAAACAACACATGGAAAGTTCATTTTATGAAAAATCAGACCTGTCTACCAAGGAATCAGGTTATACAAACGTAATGTTAGTCATTATATTAAATTTATTACGACAATTTAGTGTAATATACTTTCGAGGTCAGACTCAACATATGCAACTGTCAGAATTACTGAGATATTATCACTGTCAGGCTTTCTACTCCAGGTAAGATTCCTATGTGCATGAAAATACAGCAATTTGTGTCATTTTTTGTGAATATCAATATGAATATTGTCATAATGACGAACAGAAAATCGATCATTAGCGTTTCTCTATTAACAAAACATAATCATAAATATTTCTTGACAACCAACTCAGTGCCAGTTTCCTCTCTCCGATTCCACATTTTAATACTTGCTTCTACTTCATGAACTGTGTAATAGTGCTCAAAATAATTGTCAGAATTATTTTTGGGGGTCATTTATTTTATTTTAAAAATATGAAAATTGACCAAAAATATCTTAGCATAACTAAATTTTAATATGGAAATTTACTAAATTGAGATTTCAGATCAATGTATATATTAGACCAACATGTTGTTCTCGGCCTTTTTATTATTTTGTTTTTTATTTTTATTTTTTTTGGTGGCGGAAATCCAGAAAAGAAGGAACAACTTGATGGTCTGTGTATGTATGTACAAGAACATTGTAATGAATATGCATTATTGGCTTTAAGAGCAGCATTTAATTTCAAATTGTGTATGACTCAAGAATATGATATTTCTTGCAATTTTGTAGGCGGGTGCTTGATAAAAAGGTACATAAATGCTTCAGAAGTACATGGTACATAGAAACAGTCAATTTACTCTTAAAACAGAATGTTCAAAAACAGTTCTATATAACCATATGTAAAATATATGCAAATTTCTGAATTACATATCACGAGATCAATAATTTGCAAAAAGGCCAACATTAATAATGGTGGACGTTGCATGTGTTTGAAAGCTTCTTGTGAATTTATTTCCAAATATATCATTAAAATGTATTTATTTTTGAATTCTGCACACTCAACATTATGCAGAAAACTTTCCATTTAAGGGTAACATTTACTTTCAACTTGTGTGACTCAAGAATATGGTATTTCATGCAAAACTGTTCGGGCGGGGTGCTTGGTACAAAAAAGTACACAAAGACTTCAGAAGTACCTAGAATAGAGAAAAAGTCAACTTATTCTTAAACCTGAATGTTTACAAAACATTTCTATATAACCTTATGCTTCAAATAACATGAGGTCAGGAATTTGCAAAAAAGTGACCAAAGACCAATAGTAAAAAGGTGGACGGTGTATATGTTTGAATGCTTAATGTGACTTTGGTTCAAAATAGATCATAAAAATGAGTTCTTGTTTGAATTTTGCACACTCAGAATATGCAGAAAACATTCCATTTTTTATATATTCTATAAATCTGAAAAAATCATCCTATGTTGCTACTCTAACGAAGAGTATAATGTAGAATGACTGATATGTGTTGGACTATTCATGGATAATTAGAGTTATGTGTCACTATCATATATGACTCTCCCTTTCCTTGGAAGAGTTGAAACTGTTTGTGACATGCCGGTGTTGTAATTGATGATGATTGCAAAACTCCCCCCGTATATGAAAGACCTCTCATACACAATGCGCAGCTGATAACCACGTGAGGAGCTTTCTACTTCATGATTTAGTTGAAAATGTATAGTTTCTGTCCTGGCAGTATGGTAAGCGTTGCTATTACTAGTGCAAGGATACGCTACGGGGAAATCTTCTTGTGGAATAGCGTGTTGACGGAATAATGAACCACTCTGATTGGAAAGTACAGGAGTTTTCATTTCTCATTGCATGATCATGCTTGATTCATATGGGGCGGATCGGGGGTGTTTGGCAAAGTAAGAAGAAACCAGGTTTGACATAACACATGTCTCGCTGTTACCAAGTTTGCACCAGCTGTTGAGAGAGTTAGGATTTAGTGGAGAGTGATGTTCATAGCCTGAGTGCCTGAAAGATTGTTTTCTGTTAGTTTCTGACATAGATCGTTTCACACGCTTAAGTTCGTAATATGTTTAGAAGCCAGCTTGGACAAGTTTGATTTCACAACCATTTGTTTTCATTAAGGTGCTAAGCTTTCTTGTCCAAGGTGGTGCCCGTAAAAAATCCTCACAATGCTTTTTTGGCCCAGGTGCATCGACATTAGTTACAAGGACATCGTAGAACCGGTGGTCAGATTAATAAAAATCACTGGGACGGTTGTTCTTACAACATTTGTAGATACAGTACACCAATCTGGAAATTTGTGGTTAGCGTTCACTCTTAGCTTATCATTTCTTGTGTTTCTTACGCCTCCCTTGTCATTGTCTTCGTCTGTCTCTCGTTAAATTTAAAAATTCTCAGTTAAGTTAATAATCTTGGTTTAAGGAGATATCTCCCCACTTGGTGTTTTTGTCTTTTTCACCCATCCCCGTACCCCAATGTGCAACGTTTTGTTAAACCACAGAGTGCTTCAAAAACTTGATCGTGTGTTAGGACCCAACAACAAGGATTTAGACAAGAATTTAAACAGTTTATTGATGTTATCATCACTGATAGTTTCAGCATTTTTTGTTTTTCCTTTCTTAGTCGGGCCTTTCTGTTCACTTTTTAGGGTCTCTCTTGATTGGTAATATTCAGGACCATATACCAAGCTGGATTTGCATCCTTGTCTTCTCAGGTACCATTGAAACCTTTCTATCATACATATTACAAATAATAGCGTAAAAGTTGTGGAGCTAGGGGAAATTTTCGTAATATGAATAACAAAATTAAATAATTATATGACAAACTTTCGTTTATGATCAGCTACCAAGTAGATACACTCTATCTGCGTGTGTCTGTCTGTCTGTCTGTCTCACAGTGTTTTGTATGATGTATTATCCAAATTGGAGAGACCTTAGGTTGCTTTATGAGTGAATTTATTTTTTGTTATATCGTTGTTGTTGTCTTCGTTTCTTTGTTGTTGTTGTTTTTGTATAATTTTAAAACAACTATGTCAGCCACAGCAGAAGACAACAAGGGTTGTTTCCCTTGAAAAAGTAGTTCCTAAAGAGATGACACCATGACTGAGACAACCATATTTAGATAAGAAAAGTAAGGTTAGCAAACCAGCTAGATTTATCTGTCACATGGGTACGTAGATACCTACGTACATATGTAGGTATATATGTATGTTTGTATATGTATGTATGTATGTATGTATGTATGTATGTATGTATGTATGTATGTATGTATGTATGTATGTATGTATGTATGTATGTATGTATGTATGTATGTATGTATGTAAGTATGTATGCATTCATACATATTGCTATATTCTCTTTCTCATGGCTTTGACTGTATCACTGTTGATAATAAAGTGTGTGGCTTTCACGATAGCAAATGCAGTGAATTAGTTTCTGGAAGAAAATGATCAATGCTGTCAAAGCTTGCTAGCTTTGTGTTTAAGCCGTACGATATTTGCTTTACATGGAAGGTCAGACACATAAGGATAGTCAAACTTCTGATGGTAAGAAAGTAGGACAAAGAAAGTATAAAATATGATAATAATAAAATACGTTATAGCAAAGGATAGATACAGTATATTGGACAAATATCGTTAAGCATATTCACAATACAATCACGTCAATAGACTACATTCCCTAATTGGAATGGACATGACCTTTATGTATAAATTTCACTCATGGACCCTTCCTAGAATGTTTTCAACGTCCCTGTAGATTTCATTAGTGCTACCGGGCATCTTAGACAACAAGTGTTTGGATATTTTGCATGCCAAAAATAAGAATTTGTTTCCTACTGAGTTATATTGTAACGACACATCAATATTACTGCAGTACAGGTGACAGTCGTTGAAATCTCGACTATCTTTAAATCTACATTTAGCGATTCCATGCTTGAAAAGTTTGCTTTATAATAGTTAGGGTGTAATAAGGAGCATACATATTTGTGTTTTTCTTTGTTTGTTTTGTAAAAGATATACACATTTGCAAACTTATGATGTTTCGACGACTTGAATCTCTGTCAACAAGTTTGATTCATCTCTTTTCTTTTTTATTTTTTGTATTTACGAAATCTGAATATATCCTTACATTTCTTATATAAAGAGAACATGTCCAAGTTTACAGACAAAGATTCATACATGCATACATACATACACGCGTGCATGCATGCAACATGCATACAAACATGGATACATCCGTCTATTCGTCCGTACGTACATACATACATACATACATACATACACACATACATACATACATACATACATACATACATACATACATACATACATACATACATACATACATACATAGCTACATAGATAGATAGATACATAGATAGATACATACATACATACATACATACATACATACATACATACATACATACATACATACATACATACATACATACATACATACATACATACATGCATACTTGTATGTGCAAGGGGTCTCACTACCGATCAAATCAAACAACTTCTGTGTGAGTCTGGCTTTGATAGTCCATGTTTCCCCTATTCACAAGGACCTCAAGATAAAAGGTTCTTAAACGCGAAAACACTATAAATATATTTCCTCTAATCACCTAATGACCACACATCACAAAACTCTAACAATTTCACACTTGCATGGTTTTTCTTGTTTCATATTTGTATGATTCACCAGAAAGCCTTTCTAAGCTGAATATTAGTACTTCACGCCAGGCAAATCTAAACACAACCAAAAACCCAACACAAAGAATTATTCCCATCTCAAATAACAAAACATGTACACCTAAAAATCTCCAGATAATTCCCTATGTTAAGAACTTAGGGAGAGTCCATTTTAATAAACTATTACATGCTGTCATAAAGTCTGGTGAATGCTTTACATTATGACGTCTGCTCCTAGAAACTGGCTAATTACTCGGGCTGAGACACATCGCCCCAACACCTACTCCAAATAATCAACAACTAATCACTAAAATCGAACAAAACTATAAACGGAAACGTTAATACAGAAAAGCACATACCCTAGTTTCATTACAATTCATACATACATACATACATACATGCATACATACATACATACATACATACATACATAAATGCATACATAAATGCACATAGTACAACCCTTTAGTCTGATTAGCCATAGAGTATTAAAAAATGTCCTCATCTTTTCTAAAAGATTGGTCACTCCTTTCAAAACATCTAAATCTTATCCTAAAGACTATTTATTAGATTTGCTAGAAATTCGCTAGAAAATGTTTCAAAAGTCTCAGCGTGTAATATATATATATATATATATATATATATACATATATATATTTATTTATTTATTTATTTATTTATATATTGCTTACACACACATGTTCTTATTAGAATTTAAATATTCTTTATTGAAGCAGATTGTACTGCAGGATCAATAATTCAAGAGCGTGACTTATGCGAATCGTAAATATTTTTCTTTAAAGTAATGGCACTTTCTTATTTTACCAATATGTAAGAACTCTTTCTGTGATATGAACTGTTCATTCGTGTCAATGTTAGTGTCATTCGTGTCAATGTTAGTGTCATTCGTGTCAATGTTAGTGTCAATTCGTGTCAATATTAGTGTCAATTCGTGTCAATTCGTGTCAATATTAGTGTCAATTAGTGTCAATATTAGTGTCATTCGTGTCAATGTTAGTGTCCAATGAATTGTATCCATTAGTTTATTCTATTTTAATTTCTCGTATAGACTTTTAGTACTAATGTTTGCAATATCCGCATTCTTTAAGCCACAGAGTGAGACCTACAAAGCTTGATATGTTAATATTCAAGTAGTTTGTGCATCAAAAATTTATTTAGGCGTTATATTTTGTTTTTATTTGGTTTGGTTTGGTATGGTTTTCTTTCTTTGTTTCCAGCCTCCCTGAAAAGGGATCCGTGGATCTCGCCTGCGCTTGCAAGGTTGATGAGCTGAAATTCTGCCTTGTATATTTATTTTCTGTGTAATGCGAAATACGTCCAATTTTTCGATTTCCCTAGCGGAACGCAGTCCCTATAAGATTAATACGTTTATTAAGATTGACGGACGAAGCGTCAGAAAAAAACAAACAACAGAAGTGTAGTATACCCTTGCTAGGAAAAATATACAAATTCCTTTCTTCTCTGCAGCGTACTATTTTACATATTAGACATATAGAACGGTTGGTGACTTTACAGAAATTGTTAAACATCAATGTTTCAATTTTCCATACGGATGAACTATTTTAATGCGTATCATGCAATTTCGATATTGAAAGTCGTCTTTGAAAGACGTTTATTTTACAAGATTCTAAAACATATTGTCAAATATTGGTGCAAATATTTCCCAAGAGATATATTCTGTTACTGGAATGGATATATTAGGCGTTTTTCATCAGGACTGGAAACTTTGGGGGGAATTCGATGCGTGTTTCTCGAGAATTTTTAAGGTAACACAGCTAATTGATTATACTTTTTCTCATCCATGGTTTTGATTGTCCTTATAACATATCGAAATACATCCATTATCCTAGACAAAAATAATTGATATCGGAATATATAGAAATGATACAAAGTAGGTGACATTTTATTTAGAAAGTTCATCTAATTATTGTATTTATAATATATAATTTTAGTGAACACAATTTATCTTAATTATTTGCTTAGAGCATACATGGACCAAAACTTTCCATTATCCACGTCCATGAGTAGAAACATCATTCAATAACATAACATGGTGCCAATAAAATACAAAGTTTCGTCCCTTCACTATAAGTTTAAACGAAAGCTGCAGTAGAAAATAAAAGAGGGCAATTGCAGTTGTACGGTCTGATATTGGTGGTGCAATGAAGCCGTCTTGGAAACCCATAGAGAAATAACGTAGCTGTCTAAGATGTGTTATTCACTCATACTTACTTGTTAGTGCATCACCTAATTTAGGTATGTCCGGTTTCGCAGGTCCTCTTGTATGAGGCACAATAGGAACGTGTTTTAGCGGAGCTGCTGGAGGCCCATTGATGTATGAAACAGGCAGTGCATCAATCGCTTTCATTTTTTTTCACACTTTAATTGATAACTGGGACATCTCGTGCTGTTCCTTGAGCTTCGGTTGTTTGGTTATGTATGAGAGAAAAGCTTGTGCCATGCAATGAACTTGCTGCTGTTGTTGAGCTATGATTATGGTATATATTATCGGCAACAGCTATTGTGAATATATGCTTAGAAAGCTTGGGATTGGTGTGGGGTGGACACCAACCCTTCTTTTCATACATGCCACATACTTTGTTGGCATTGTCTGTGGAAATGATAAGCACACGATCGTAAGAAATGCACAACCCCATGTTGTTGTGAGTGTCAACTAAGCCTCGTTTGTATGTGTATCCATGGATCTTCAAGACAAGATAGATCGGTACTAGTGTTTCTGTGTCTCGGTTGTGTCGATGGCTTGCTGTAGTGGTAGCTTGGCTGCTTCGAGATTTCACGCTATTGAACACCAGGAGTTATGAGATGCTTAGAGATGCTCATGATTAAGGCTGCTCTGAGGCAGATTGCTCTTTGATATCTAGTATTATACTCAATAGTGCAGTAACTGATACAGGTACAGATTGCTCTGGACAGTCTGCTTGAAATCCTCCAATGAATGGCACTTTCAGTTTGTAGACATCTCGATGAATGATTTTGGCTGCTTTTCCTTGTGGAGAGGCCCCTGAATCAAGCTCATATCACAGTCATGTCTGAGATCTGCTTCAGTGTTTTATTCAAACGCTAATAGGACTTTCCTGCCTTAGTTGGGAGCTCACAGATCCAGAATCGCTGGCAATATTCGATTTTTAGTCTTATGTCGTGCGCCTGTTCTGCTCTGACACCAAGTCCCTGCAATATGGAGGTGTAAATCTACACCATGTAAAGAACTGTTCTCTGTGTCCCTACCAAATTGTTCTGCACGTTTATATATCTTTGCCAAGCATTTTGTGCGTTATTGGGCATCAAGAGCTACCAAATCCCCTCCTGCTAATTTTGTCATCAAGTGTGTATCATGGGGTTCTGTAGCGCACATTCGTACTTTGAAATCTAACTCAAATGAAGATGCCATGTAAAGTCATCAGGACCAGCAACATTGTCACAGAAGATACGCACATATAACTGCTATTTTTTCTGATTGTGATCAGAATCAGAACTTCTAGTTTTCACATGACTTTCGTCGTTTGAGTCTTTATTCTTTATGTTGAGTGCCTTTTCCAGATTCAGACTACTAAGTTTGCTTCTGCATGATTTGTGCCATGTTTCATTGTTGTCTCTTAATGTAGCTCCTATTTCAGAGTCTGCATCCAGTTGTTGTATGCTAATATGTACAGGCATTGCATTAAGTTCGTGGTACTGGAGAAGATTTTCAGAAAACATTTTTTAACTTAGCACAAACATATTCACCCCAGCAGTTTGCAGGACAATGCAAGGACTCTTGAATTTAAGTCTGGCAAATGAAGCACAGTTTGCAGGTCATTGTATAAGTGTTCCAAGTTTCATATGTTTAACCTAAAGTGCGCGATTGGTTAGGATAACTTGTTTACTCGACAATGCTAGCACAAAGTACGGGTTTTAATTTTCTATTGCGCAGTAAGAGACTATATAATGCAAATTTTACCACTGAATGGGCATACTTTACAGTTCTCCAGAATAATAAGGTTATTGAGGAAGATTATTATTGTTTGTGAAAATCAGCTGGTGGAAATTCTATACTATACATAGTACATTTTGGATTTGAGTACTATTCTTCAAGGAACTTTACAATATTATACATTCACATGAGTTTACCTAGAGTTAATAACATTTGGATTTAAAACTGTGTTTCTTGTGGCATATTAACACATTAGTGACTTCATTCGGAATACTTTGGATTAACTTCTGGATTATCAAAATTCAATAGAACATTTATGATTATTTAGGAATTTCTAAACTGTAAGTTATTTTGAATTCTTTCACTTTGTTTGTTTGAAATATTTAATATTTTAGGAAATTAAATTTATATTTTAGAAATTGTGAAAGCTTGTTTGAATCGTTCTTTCTTTTGTTACATTTTCTAACCCCTAGACGTAACAGTGTGTGTGGAGAAGCTCGACGAATTCAAAGTAATAATTTCCATCATTACATCAAATTCACTGCCAAATACACATTTGGACACAACCGACATTGTCTTAAAACACTCTCCATAAAGGTACTTATTCCAAACCGACAGACAAACATCACTACCTTTTTCCATCCAGCTGCCACCCCAAGTGCTGCACCCAAAATATCCTCTACAGTCAAGCACTTAAACTTAGGAGAATATGTTCTAATGACATACCTTTTAATATAATATCGGAGTGGACACAATGAGCCAAGCAAACAAACTATGCTGACCTTATGTAATAAGGAAAAGATAAAGTGGTATCAATAATCTTCATCCTTACGATCGATTGAGGGAGCCCTCGAGTAGGTCTACTCATGCCAATCATTGAGTCGTGTGAACCTTTTAAAATGTTATTTCTGCAAACACCAGTTGTAGTATTATGTACACCTCAACATTTGATAGACATATTAGACACGGCTACGTTAAAGCCACTGTCAAAACAAACAATAATTGATAAATCAAAGCTTTGTGGAGAGAAAAATTGCAAGACGTGCCACGCATAAAAAAGTAAACGTTTTCCGGCACAGTCACATATGAAAAGTTATGAATTAATTGCTAGACTATAGCATGCAACGCAGAAGATAACATAGCACAACAGATTCAAATAATATTTTTAGGGTTTTGCATGTGCTACATTATCTGTTATTTTAGATACATTTTACATAATTTTAACATCGTTACATTTTGTATTTATCTTGTACTTAATATTTATATTTATTTGGAAGGCTTTATCTTCCTACATTTGTGAACAATTCATTTGTACATTGTTTTCAAAATTTACCCTTAGTTGGCACTACATAGCCATTACTGTTCTGAGGTGTCGTAAAACATTAATACGCACATACACAACATAGTCATGGTGATAAGATATGTACAATTGGATACACTTGGGTGATGGAAGATTGAAAACAATAAAAACGTAGTATTGATTTGAACCTTTTATTAACAAGTTGAGATAAGTTCAGCATAACCATAAATATCACTAGCACTAAAGTACTACCATAGATGTGAGTCGTACCAGTGTATGTGTCATGTTTTGCCATATGAGTCCTACCAGTGTCTGTGTCATGGCTTGCCATATGAGTCGTACCAGTGTCTGTGTCATGGCTTGCCATATGAGTCGTACCAGTGTCTGTGTCATGGCTTGCCATATGAGTCGTACCAGTGTCTGTGTCATGGCTTGCCATATGAGTCGTACCAGCGTCTGTGTCATGGCTTGCCATATGAGTCGTACTAGTGTCTGTGTCATGGCTTGCCATATGAGTCGTACCAGTGTCTGTGTCATGGCTTGCCATATGAGTCGTACCAGTGTCTGTGTCATGTCACTGATGTAATACGATATATATGACTTGTGCCAGAAGCTCCGTCATGTCACTGAAGTACTACCATACATATGAGTTGTGATAGTAACTGCGTCAATATATAAATTTTTTATTTTATTTATTTTTTATTTTTGTTGGAAGCGGAATAATGAGAATCCTGTGATTTTGACATTCCACTTCGATTCATGTTAATCTATAATGGAATATACGGCACGAAAAATATTACATCATATCTTTATATTAAAACCTGTTGAAAGGTCTAGTAGAAATGTATGAAACCATACATAAATTCAGGAAATTATGGCTAAATTTAGGAATAGATAGAGAGATAGATAGATTGATATAATTTCTTTATGATCTTGAGCAGTGCTCGTCAAATGATAGCGGACGGAGAAGGTGGTGGTGGTGGTAGTGATGGCTAGTGTCTTATTAAATAAAATTTAGCAGTCGGTTCACTAATATTTAACTATCTCAGACAAAGACTAACAAACCTGCAAAACAAATAATACAAATTCCTCTTTAGAGTGTTTCTTTAGATATTTAAGTCTATTTGAAACAATTCTTTATAATTCATTTTGAATCATGAAATCGCTATTTTGTAAAAGTTTACATTTTAAATATTATATTTTACTTCAAGGTACTACGCTAATGGATAGAAATGCACTATTATCTATCTCAACCAATTCAGGTAATCAGGGAAGTATGATTTTTTTTATTCAACGTAGGGTGTTCACCTGGTCTCCAAAACATCAAAACCTGGTTGGCACAATATGTATGAATGTAAAAACGTTATATTTTATAATAAGTCAATGGAGGACTTGAATGCTCTACCTGGAATTATGATTCATACAAATGTATGACGGTACAGGGAAATATTTTGAAGTGATGAAATGGGAGGGGGATTCCCCACTCTTCATGCGTTATGCAAATCAGTATTTCGCTTCTAACCTTACATAAAAGACATGCCTCGTTTGTGACTATCGAAATAATGTAATGACATTCATCCAGTGAGTATATGTATAGCCACAGGTCTTTCAAAATATATAACTGTAGAAATAAAGTGTCAGAATATCTGAGAAATAACGAACAAAGTTTGTAAAATCCTATATTATATAGTTTCAGTTGTCTGTTGTATATTATATAAGATAGCGTGTTGTAATACATACTTGGTTGCTTGCGAGTGCAATCTCTCTATTAAAACGTATCAATCGGCACCATATTCTATTTTTTGGCTATGTATCATTAACTTTTGATATTGTACTCATCTTATTCTATAGATGAAGTAATGTTAAATTAATTCTTTATTGCTTAGTTTATATTAACCCCTCTGAACAATTCACAGGAAGTTTCTCGACATTTATCGTGTAGACTGATGTTTACTCAGCCTCCAAGGCAACAAAACCCTACGGACACAAATATAATGCTCATATTTCTATACCGTTCAATATTAGGAACGAGGGTGGGGGGGGGGGGAGGAAGGGAAGCTCATTTTAAAAAAAGGAAGGGGGAGGGGTATTTCTCTGCTGAAGGTTTCAGAACCCCATCATGTTCCAGAAAAAGTTTTGACAGCCCATTACGATCTGACCATTTAATTTTCGGGAGGGGGTGGGGGAGGGCAGGGATTTTTTTGAAAATACATTTCTGGCTCTCACATAGCTTGGAAAAAATATTGTTGCTTTGATTTATACAGAAAGAAAACGTGTTGTATACATTATATTAGTTGACAAAAATTATCTTAAGGTACAAGAAAAAAAATTAAAAAAATAGTCCCCTCTGAAATTAAATGGTCTGTTCCTTACGAGCACACGATTAGTTTCAGGCGCTAGGAGGCAATGTTCTATAGTAGCGCCCCCCCTTCCCCCCGCTACCGAGGCGCCCAGGACAATGTTCTTTAGTGGCGTTATGTCAGTTGCCAAGCTCAGGACCCCTTCCCCCTCCCCCCCCGATTCAAGCCCTGAAACCGGGGGATTAGATGGAGGGGTGGGGGGGTGGAATTGGCCAACAAAAAAAAGCTCCCGACGGTGTTCCCCCTCCTCGCACGATCCCCCCTCACTCCGCCGACACTGATTATACTATGTATCAAAATTGCGCCATTTTGACCCGTTCGCCAAGAAATAGGCGGGGAATTTCCGGTATTCTACAGTTAGCATCAAGCGTGACTGAGTACCTTGAAGTTCAAATGCTTTAGGCCGAGATACTGTGTTTTGACACGTAACCTGCAGGATCAACAGCTAAACATTTGACTGTGATCTGCTGTTACGTGCTGCCTATTCAACATAACTTTCTCGATTGTTTGAGGGAGAAAATAATTGAATGACTTTTTATGAACGGGCATCTTTATAAGAAAATATTACTCCTGGTTTATTATTGCGTGTTGGAATGCAACCTTAGTAAAAATGCTCTCTTGGTAACAGTCATGTGCACATATGGATTGAAAACCCTAGGCCAATGCATACTTCATGCGTGCTGTAATTTAAAATTTCCGACGTAGCTTCCCTATTTTTTAATTTCATGAAACGGTTTCCAGTTTTTATTAATGAGAGAGAGAGAGAGAGAGATGGGACATTCTCTTATGTTGCACTTTTATTTGTTTGCAATATTAACATTAATATTTCAAACAGTGATTGAATTATCTCTCTCAGTGCAAGTTTAACCTAGTTTCTTTCTTTTTTCTGATACAAGCGTTTACTTTGTTAAGGGTTTTGCGGAAATTAAATGTCTGGTGTGTTTTATGTTCTATTTGTTTGCATTTCTACCACCTAAAGGATACTGACACATGCAGTGATCAGAGAGAGAGAGAGAGAGAGAGAGAGAGAGAGATAGAGAGAGAGAGAGAGGTGGGATGGAGGATGGTTAAGTGAGTCATTACGACTCACCTTTCCTTGAATTATCACACAGAAAACAGACTGCATTTTCCGTTAATTTAAGTAATGATTATTTACAACTACCATTGGAATATCATCATTACAAAGTTAACGGACTAACCATTTAATTTTCCGGAAAGGGGGGTAAGGTGGGGGTCGGTGGTATACTGGGACTTAAAAACAAAAGAAAAGAAATAATTTTGAGGTAAATGGAAAAAAATTATTCAGGTACGAATTACCCCCTTGCCGTCCCCCCCCCCACCCCCGCCGTAATTTAAATAGTCTTCCCCTAAGTTAAATAACGTTTACATCTGTTAAATACATGGGTAACATATAGTTGGTGTTATGTCAAAGATAGTGCTACTTGAATCTGCACAAGAGTTATGAATGCATACATTATCAAGTTTTTTACAAGAAGGCGCCAACGGGCTGAGCAGGTCGAGCAAATAGGATTCGAATTTAGTCCACATTTATCTCAGTTGAGAACCTAATTGGGTGCAGCTCATTTAATTCCAAAATATATAAATATGAATGGTTAATGGGTTAATTTGTTTTAAGCGTCTTTTATTATTTATTATGATGACCTACCCCCATTTTGCACCTCTGGCAAAATTCCGGTATTGCATTTGAAGTTGTATTTTTGTAACAAACAAGGAAGTTTTGAACACTCTTGACCGAACTTGAGTATCACGGCAACACCCAACTACACAGATCGGCTAGATAGGGGTTAGATAGATACAATTGTATTATTATAATATATTTAATACTATTGATTTAAGTACAATTTTTAATCAAAACGTAATAGTAATATGATAGCTACACTTCATCCAAATGATAATGTACAGTAAATATATATATATATATATATATATATATATATATATATATATATATATATATATATATATATATATATTACATGTTTGAATTTCCGTTTTGATATGAACCATGACCCACTTTGTGTCCGGGGGCTGAATAAATCTTCATGATGATCGAGACCTTAACTAGAAGAGATCAGACAATTTTCAGTGCTTGACAGGTTACAAATTTTGTAAGTTTGAGTACAGTTGAGGACACAAAATAGGAAGAGAAATAAACTTTATAAAGGACAGAAAAAGAAAAATATTAAATTGTTAACAGATAAACTTTGATACTGTTAATCCAGCTGTTCATGATTTTCGGAGGGGTTTGAATGCCTCCGGTATATACCATATTTTTTCTCAATTAAAGGAAGGTTTTTATACATCTAGTTTTCAACACATACACACACACACACACACACGCACACCCACACCCACACACATATATGGAACATTCCCTTATGTTGAACTTTTATTGTTTACAATATTAACATTACTATTTCAAACAGTGCTGACTTCCTCACTCTCTCTCTCTCTCAGTGCAAGTTTAACCCTAGTTTCTTTTTTTCCTGACAAAAGCGTTTAATTTCTTAAGGATTTTGCGGAACACTCTAGGCCGAACTTGAGTATCAAGGCAATAACCAACTACCGTAATATGATACTTACACTTTCTCTAAATGATAATATACAATATAGATATATTTTGATTTATATTTTACATGTTTGAATTTCATTTTGATATGAACCCTGACCCACTTTGAGTCCGGGTGCTTAATAAATCGTCCTGATGATCGAGACCTTAACAAGAAGAGATCAGACAATTTTCAGCGCTTGACAGGGTACAAAAATTGTAAGTTTGAATACATTTGAGGACACAAAAAAGAAAGAGAAAAAAAAAAACTTTATAAAGGATAGAAAAAGTAAAAATATTAAAATTGTTCAGAGATAAAAGTAGTAGGGTGGGGGTGACTGGCTACGGGGGGGGGGGGGCCTCTCTGGCTACGTACTGGAGTTAACATGGTCCGTGGTCGTGATCCTCTCGTCTATAAATTGGAAGACATGCACGGTGAAGTACTCAAAGGAACATTTTACTTGCCTGAGTTACAACGAGTGACCAAAAAAGAAGACACCTTGTACGACATCGAAAGCATTCTCGAACAAAGAACACGGAAAGTAGGTAAACGTCGAGTAGAAGAAGTCAAAGTACGTTGGAAAGGATACCCCCCTAGTTTTGATTCTTGGATTGCGGCTTCTCAAGTCGTCGACTATAAAAAGAAAAAGAAGTAAACTCACAACATGCCATTCAACACAGCAGCCACCCAGACTTCAACGACTCCTTCGCAGAGTTCTTCTCTTCAAGAATTACAAAAACAACCACTTTGGGTGTGGTGTGGAGAACGTGTGCCTAAAAATCAAATCGTCTTTTTCTGCCAAATTTTTGTAGTGTATTGTGTCATCGGAGCAGCTATTGTCGATTTGAGTTTACAACAAGGAGACAAACAATTGTGGACCATTTTACTGAGCAGTTGCATCGGTTATCTTTTACCCAGTCCCTCTTTGAAATTTACGACGGACAACAGCAGCCATAGCAACAACCACGCTAGTTCGACCAACGCCAGTTCACCTTCTTCTTCGTCCAGTCATCACCACAATACTAATTCTCTTTTGGAACCTTTTGAACATCATTCTTCTGTTCACTTGAGTGACTCCTTGGACACCAGAACCACCTTAGAACTATGAATGACCAATTTTATTTAACTTTACCCAGTGACAGTTCCATGGATGTGTTTCCCAACAACAAATTATGTTGTTTCACGGCCAAATTACCTCAGGCCTTCCAATTGGATCACGACGCTCATTGGGAAGTGGATATGATAGAAATCATTCATCCTACGCAAATCAAGAATGTGTCTGGAAATCAAACCATTTTTGACGTAGCAATCTAGAACGAAAAAGTGCAAAAAGAGTTGGACGCTCATGATCCTGAAATTGGGAAAAAAATGAGTTCAAAAACTGACAATACTCCCTACTCGACCTATCGCATGAGAATTCCTGAAGGGTATTATTTTAGTGCTCAACATTTGGTGGAGACGATTGCGGCCGTCTTCGAAGCCCAATTTGGCAAAGCCTTGGAAAAAAACCAAAAATGGGTAGAGATCAAATACCATCCTGTGGCACGCCGTTTCCTCTTGCAATTTTTGAAAGGGCATGAGGGAAAGCCATTCGACGAGAAAGAAGACAAACACTTACCCGCGCACGAAAGAAAATTCATGACCATCGGTTTTTCTGCTGGGTTGTTTGATATTTTGGGTGGAAATAAAAAGTATCATGGTGAACGAACAATCCACACCAACACAGATTTCGGAGAGGCTTTTCGCACCCCTATCGAATTGAACGTTTCAACTGAATTTAATGTTTGTGTACTCCGATGTGGTGGAGTGCAACGTGGTGGGCCACACAGCTGCTCCCTTACTGAGAGTCATTCCTTTCAAAGTGGATACTGCTGCTGGTGTGTACGAAGAAGGTGGAAACACGTTTCACGTTCACCGTGAATTTGTACATCCTCATTATCTTCCAGTCAGTAAATCGTATTTTGACAGTGTCAACATTAGTATAAAAGGAGATTTGGGACAAGATGTGCCATTCATTGACAAAGGAAAAGTCACGGTGAAACTACATTTTTCGAAAAAACAAGTTCTCTAACGAATTGTAACTGACCCAAACCAAAAATGTTTCCAGTGTACCAAGGAGTGGCTCGACAACGAGGACATGGTTTAGGAGATATGTTAAAATCAGCATTTCGGACGGCAGCTCCTATTTTGAAACCGATGGTGACTCGAGGATTTCATGCCTTAAAAGATGCTGCTTTGACACAAGGAAAAGAATTTTTGCAAAATGTCCTCATCGACAAACAAAATCCTAAAGAAGATTTTATGAGAGCAGGTAAAAATGTGTTGATGACCACTGGTAAAGATCTTTAAGGTCTCCAAGAAAATCCTATAAATACGCTTCACGCTTCAGACCATGGCATTACTTCTTCCTCTACTTCACAGCAAGGACAAGGTAGAAAGAGACGACGACATCGAAATCCCTTCAAAGTTCATAAAAGAACACACGGCAGTAGTTCCAGAAAGAATAAGAAAAGAAGAAGAACCGTCAGAGAATTAGACGTGTTTGATTATTAAAACCATTGAAAATGATGCACCGAGATTCTTGCGAATGCACCAAGTCCGAACTGGAACTGTTTTCTATGCCTCCCACCATGATGACGATGCAAAAATCCCAATGGGTGGAATTTCATCCTGTATCGTCTTTGACGTAATCAGCTCCTATCGAATTTGAAATCAAAGGACAAACCGAAGATTACATCGATCTGAATAACAGTTACTTGTACCTGAAACTTCAAGTACAAAAAAATGACAACACCCTTCCTGGGGAAGCTGCCCGAGTGGCACCCGTCAATAATTTCATGCATTCCTTGTTCAGCGGAGTAGATTTGTACTTGAATAACAAACTGGTCAGCAGCAGTTTGGATACTTACCCTTACCGTGCTTATTTGGAAAATCTCTTGACGTACGGAAAAGAAGCCAAGAACACTCATCTGGATGCTTCGGTGGTCTGGAAACCTGACACCTCGGAAAAGTTCAACGACACAGAGCTGTCAGTACCGGCGAAGACTTCTGCTAATGATGGTGATCCTATAATTCCAGCAGTCCCTCACAATGTGGGATTTAACGACCGTCGAAAGAAAATCAGACGAAGTTTAGAACTGATGGATCGTTTGCATTTGGACATGTGGTTGCAAGACAAGTATTTGTCGAACGGAGTAGATGTACGCCTGAGACTGAATCGCAGTAGTGCCGCCTTCCATTTGATGGCTCATGCTAACGAGTGGAAAACCAAAATCCAAGAAGCCAAACTTTACGTGCGACGTGTAGAAGTCTTACCAAAAGTAGCCAATGACATCAGTCAATCCTTGAGCAGAACCACTGCTAAGTATCCTGTGCGACGAGTGGAAGTGAAAACCTTTACCATAGCCGCTGGACTCCGATCCAAATTCGAAGATCACATCTTCCAAGGACAGCTCCCCAAACGTTTGCTGATTGGCATCGTCAGTAATGCAGCCCTCAACGGAGTCCACGATCATAATCCGTTCGAGTTTAAACACTACAACGTCTCCAAGATAGAAGTCAGTCGAGATGGCAAGACCTTGTGTACCAGACCTTTTGAACCTAACTTTAGCGACGGCCATAAAAATTACTTGCGATCTTACCTGAGCCTGTTTGAAGCCACAGGACAGTTAGGTACCAACACCAGCCACGGGATTTCGTACGAGGATTATGCAGGAGGGTATGCCTTGTGGGGATTTGATTTCACTCCTGACCAAGGCAGCGATGAAGGACATTTCCACCCTATAAAATCAGGCCCATTTCGTGTGGAACTTCAGTTTGCAGATCCTCTACCCGACACAGTGAACGTCGTCTTGTATGCAGAATTTGATAATACTCTAGAGATCAACAGTTTGAGAGAAGTGATTCTAGGCTATTAGAAGAAGAAAAAAAGATGCAACACGTAGAAGAAGAACCAATGGAAATAGATGAGGAATTTTGTGAGAAGTCACAAACTACCACAAATGATGATGATGACGAAGTCATTCATTCAGAACCTAAAACCGAGTTTACTGGATTTATTTCTCGATGGCCAGAACAAGAAAAACAGTTAGTGTCCTGTTTTGCTCAGGAATTGAGTAAAATAATTAACAGTCTAGTCCAAGAACAATGTCATGGATGTCAAATCGATCATCCTAGTCAGATACAACACGACCAATGTATGATGTTGACAGGTGAAGAACAATTGGACAACTATTTGGAAACGGCTTGGTCCCAGAACTCGGACGAAAAAGTGTTGAGACAATGGTATAAAGACTTGGTGAATTCTTCTTTACCTCCACTTACTCTTCTGGAGATCAGACGCATCGAAGGGCTCATTCAACAGAGTGTAGAACCTATCCGACGTGAATATTCGTGGAATTACAAGACAGATCAATTCAAGTTTAAAGTCAGGTGTGAATTGGTAACCTATTATTTCCATTGAAGAAAAAAAAAAAAGAAAAAAAAAATGGATACTAGGGAACTTCATTACTTATTGACTCGCGGTTCCTATACTTCTTCTTGGAATCCTGTGGTGTGTGCTAAAGATGAACTACCTCATCGTAAACCAAAAAACGTTCATGCCTCTGTCATCAATACTGACGACAGTCATCTACCAGGAACCCATTGGATTGCCGTGTACTTTCCCAACGTTCACTGTGTGGAATATTTTGATTCTTATGGATTACCTCCTTTGGAAAAAGACATCATCGAGTTTATGAGAAGAAATGCCGTCTCGACTCGATTCAATAATGTGAGACTACAAGGATCCGATTCCATGGTGTGTGGACAATATTGTGTCCATTATCTTCATCAACGCAGTCTTGGATATTCCTTAGAACATTTACTGACTTATTTTGATAGTGACTATGTTCGAAACGATACTAAAGTACAAAAATGGTTTTGTGAACGTTATGGTTATCTCTTGTCTTTAGCTCACAATCGTAGTGTGCATCAGAATGATGTGGATGTAGAAAGTTTGACATTTACTTTACCTTCCCAACGTTGTCAACCTTGTAAATATGTTCAATTTTAATATCTTGTTGAATGGTTAGAATTGTTTTATGTTAGAATAGTTATTGTTGAATAAAAACAATGTTATTGTTCTTTGAAAAAAAGGTGTTGTGTGGTTTTTTATTGAATTTTTGAAAAAAAAAATAATTATGTTCCCTCTCTCTTTCTATCGATCTAAAATTGGGAGGAAAGAAATAGACTACAGCACCAGCAGCAGCAGCAGCAAAGACAACAACAACAACAACAACAACTTTTGCAGTCCATCAAATAAAAATTTAAAAAAAAAAAATGGATTGTATATTTGTGGTGTGTTTTGATATAAACAATTTAAAAAGTAAAAAAAATGGTTGTGTGTTTTGATATAAACAAAATTAAAAAAAAAAAAAATTGGTTGTGTGTTTTGAAATAAACAAAATTTAAAAAATAAAAAAATGGTTGTGTAGTGTGTGTAAGTTTTGTGTTTGATATATAAAAAAATTTTAAAAAAGTAAAAAAATGGATAGTGTGGTGTGTGTTTTGATATAAACAAAATTAAAAAAATAAAAAAATGGTTGTGTAGTGTGTGTAAGTTTTGTGTTTGATATATAAAAAAAATTTTAAAAAGTAAAAAAAATGGTTGTGTGGTGTGTGTGTTTTGATCAAAAAAATTTAAAAAATAAAATAATTTGGGATAGTGTGTTAGGTTTGGGTTTGGGTTTTGGGTTTATTTGGGTTTGTATATAAAAAAATATAAAATAAAAAAAAAATTTAAATGAGGTACGAAATTTTAGTACTATTTTTTAGTCTCAGTCAATTTTTTCCATTTTTTTTCCGGATTATTTTCAGTCTCCTCTAACGTCCGGTACAATTTCGTAAGTTTAGTGTTACTTTTAGTCTCAGCCAATTTTTTCCATTTTTTTTCCGGATTATTTTTAGTCTCCGCTAACGTCCGGTACGATTTAGGAAATTTAGTGTTACTTTTAGTCTAGGCCATTATAATCTAATGTTCCGGATTTTTTCTAGTCAACGCTAAAGTCCGTGACGGTTCCCGAAGTTTAATACAACATTTAGTCACGTCCATTTTAGTGTTATTGTAAGTTAGTTCCCTTGATCAAAGCTATTTATAACATAGGTACAATATATGCAAATTTACTGACACCTCCAACATGATCTGAGGTATAGGTAATGCTTTATATATAACTCTAAGCTATATAGATATAGCCACTAGGCAGAAGGTCACTACACTCGGCGTGTTGGATAGTGTAGTGTGGGGTGTTTGGATAGTAGATGACTTATTAGGACCACCCCTTTTTTAAGAAAGATTAATTCTATTCCACCCTCCCCACACCCCCACCCACACTCCCGCCACGTTAAAAAAAACTCCCGTACGTAGCCAGACTACCACCCCCCCATGTTAAACTCCCGTACGTAGCCAGACTGCCCCCCATGTTAAACTCCCGTACGTAGCCAGAGTGCCCCAGCCATGTTAATTTCCCGTTTGTAGCCAGAGTGCCCCCAACCATGTTAAACTCCCGTACGTAGCCAGAGTGCCCCAGCAATGTTAACTCCCGTACGTAGCCAGAGAGGCCCCCCCGTAGCCAGTTACCCCCACCCTACTACTGATAAACTTTGGCACTGTTAAACCAGCTGTTTATTAATATTGCCTTGGAAAGATAGTAAGGCTGGTTGGTTGGATTTTACCGGCACATTAACGAATGACTGACTATATCATGCTGAGGGAATGTTTCAAAATATTAGTAAATTATACAGCGATAAATCAGCTCGGGGAGAAATCTAAACTTCTTAACGATTCTATTGATAACACAAATCCTCATGCACACAGATACGCAGCAGATTGATAGATAGATCAAAGGTGGATAAAAAGAGAGATAACCAAAAAGCTAGGTACGTATAGCTAGAAGTTTTAATTACTTCATCAAAGATAATTTGGATTTTCATGCTAAAGTATACTTTTATATATTTATCGTTGTTGATATGTTCATTAATTGTTAACTCAACACGTTTACATCGGGTGCTGCAGCACCATTATCTCCTCCACCCCCTCCATCCCCCCTCTCTCTCAGTACCAACTTTAACATATAATCGTATATTTTCTGGACACACACTCACGTATAATGTGTTCATGATTTTTTTTTCAGTTTGAATGCCTCCGGTATATTCCATATTTTTCTCAATAAAAAGACGCTTTTTATATATCTTGTTTCATCACATACACAGAGAGAAAGAGAGAGATGGTAAACAAGTCAGAGAGACTCATCTTTCTACTAATTATAACACAAGACACCGATTACATTCCTTGTGAAGGCAAGGATTTCATCATCGTTTACTTGTGGAATAAAACAAAAAACACCCATATACTATTTAAATTTACATCTAATGTAAAGACCTAATTAAAATTAATTCCACAAGTCTTACAACGCGATTTAATCACAAACGAATTATACAAAATTAGTTATTTTCTGACCTTTTCTGTTGTACAAAGATCATAGTTTTCGACAATGCATTTCAGATTCCTTTTGAATTAGAAGAAATAACGACATTATTTTTTTTCTATGTTCGGCCCTAAAACAAAAATATCGTGGTAAGTATTTTCTTATCATTTCCCTATATAATGGACAAAGATATATAATATTTTCAAAACAAAGACACTGCAGTTTTTGTAACAATACCGCGCGTGCATGGGAATATAGTTGGCGTCATTCTAAACAAAAATACTACTTAGCCCGAACAAGACTTTCAATGCACACAATATGCTTTGTTGAAATAGGGGCACCAATGGGGTATGAAGAGTAAATTGGAGTCATACTTAGTCTATGTATCACCTAATTGGGTGTTGGTCGGTTCATTTAAATATATAAATGTGAATCAATAATGAGTAACTTGATTTCGGTATATTCTATTATTTATATATTAGCAATATTCGGTGTGGAAGTATGAATATATTGATAGTATGATGACATTCCCCAATATAATATACTAATATTAAAATTATTTTTCCTATTAAAGTGTTTACGTGAGTATGCCTATTTTTGCAAAAAAAAAGTTCCCATACGGTTGTGGGTTGGTCAGTTATTTTCAATAATGAATATTGACTAAACTCTGTGAGTTGTCACCGTTGCCAAAATATAACAATCAACAAACAACGCTCATTTTGTTTGCATTTGTTGTTAAAGTCGCCGGTGAGTTTCGAAAACATTTTCGTCGTCCCTAATTCTGACTGAAAATATCGATCGATGTTGAATCCGAATTGTCTTTTGTTCCACGATGACCTGCCCTATTTTGAGCCTTGCATACATCTGTAAGCATTCTATTTACACATTTAATAGTTGAACTAGGACGTTTTCGTTAGTAGCCGAACTTAAGAGCCACGTTGGCAGTTGTTGAGAGAGATGGATGAGATAAGGGTTGACAACATGCAGACATTATTTTGCAAAAATATGATTTATAATTTACTTTTGCAGTTTTTAAAAACGACAAATATTATAAATAATGCAGGGAGCCTTGGTAACTCAGTTGGTAGAACTTAGGGTCGCGGGTTCGATACCCGTACCTGCCCAGGCCAGCCTAGGTCTGGTGCCTTGGTGTGTCCTTTGAAAAGGCACTTAGCTCCCATTTCCTCGGCATGGTATAGTTAATAATGTGTTAAAAGTTCCTTTAGAGCCAACAAAACAGAAAAAGCACAAATAATGCCAACAAAGAGATTAGGAATGAAAGAGCCATTTCGGAATATTTAGTTAGTTAATAAAGTTAGTTAACAGATATTTAATCTGTTTAGTGCTAATTATGCTTTTCATTAAAGTTAAGGTCGTAACCTGTTCTAGGAGTTGGAGTAGAGATATGTGATGTATCTATCTATCTATCAATCTATCACGTTCTATCTATCTATCTATCTATCAATCTATGTATGTATCTATGTCTGTATGTATGTCAATATATACATATATATGTATATTAGTCTGTCTGTCTAATCGTTCTACATGTTTTAACTTAATTGCGATTCTTTATTTATCTATATATCTATCTATCTATATAGCTATCTATCTATCTATCTATCTGTCTGTCTGTCTATCTATCTATCTGTCTGTCTGTCTGTCTATCTATATATATATATATATATATATATATATATATATATCAATCGATCTATCTATCAGTCTCTCTGTCTGTCTGGCAATATACATATATATATATATATATATATATATATATATATATATATATATATGTGTTTATTAGTCTGTCTGTCTAATCGTTCTACATGTTTTAACTTAATTGTGATTATCTATCTATCTATCTATCTATCTATCTATCTATCTATCTATCTATCTATCTATCTATCTATCTATCTATCTATCTATCTATCTATCTGTCGGTCTGTCTGTCTATCTATTTATCTATCTATTATTATATCTACCTGTGTTAGCATACTCGTGATTCTTTATTAACTATTCGTATTTTATGTTGGATGTAAATTGCAATAAGGCTCAATTCGGAGTGAGTAAGATAAATATTTTGTGGTTTTCAATATCATCATAGATTATTCTGATCATAATTTTGAGTGTACACACTTTCGGTTTTTTGATCAAAACTTCCTGGTAAAAGATAACGGTAAATCGCATATTATCTCACTCAATTAAACACGTCTTTTGTTAAGACAATTTTACATTTTCCTTCAAATGTAATATACTTGCAGACTATTCATTTTTTCCGATTAAAAAATAACATGTGATTATGACGATAATCTGCAAATATATTTTCCAAATGATTATAACAACAGGTGGGTCAGTTATATTCGCTAACGAATTTTGATTCAACTTGATGGTGCATCAAATTTGCCAAAGGATAACAATCAACCCTTGGTTGTATTTTTCTTGAAAAGAACGCAGATGGGTTTCAAAAACCATTTCGTCATCCCTAATGCAAACTTTGAAAATATCTATCGATATTAAATCAATATTGTTTTACTGTTTTCACGTGTATCAGTTTATAAGTGTTATAAAATCCAGAATGCTAGTGATTGAAAGTATGCATTTGATTTTCCTTTACTTCTTTAATTCAAATTAATTGTTGTTATCTTCCGAAATTATCATGTACTGGCTTGTGCCTTGATGACCTACCCTATTTTGAGACACCTATACACTTGTCCAAGTATTCTATTTGCAGATTAAATGACTGATCTAGGAAGTTTTAGTCAGTAAACGAACTTAAGTGTCACGTTGGTAGTCGTTGACAGAGATAGATGAGATAGGGGTTGACAACCAACAAAAATAATTTTCGAAACCTATGGCTTATAGTTGGCTTTGTAGTTTATAGGAACGATATATATATATATATATATATATATATATATATATATATATATATATATATATATATATATATATATGACAAATAATGCAAAGTAAAAAATACGAAGTAAAAGGTGATATTTTGTTTCTCTTACTTCAGAAACTTAATTTTTATCAAATAATGTAATGGATATAATAGAGATTGTTTGCTATAAATCAGAGCAAAATAAATTTTATCAAGCTAATTGAGAGGCATACATTTCTCAACCAACCCACCTCAAAACACCGAAAAATAAATGGTTTGTCCCTTATTCTAAGCCAGACATATGATTAACCACTGCAATTATCCATCTATGTATCTATCTATCTATCTATCTATCTATCTATCTATCTATCTATCTATCTATCTATCTAAACATACCATATGTGATATCATATCTGTGATTCATTACTACCTTTAAGTATTTTATATTACATTCAAATTGCAATATATAAGTATGGCCATTCTGGTATTTGAAGTATAAGATTAAGCTTAGAAGTAAGAACTTTGAGAATGCTAAATTCTTGATTCTGACAACCACCCCATAATCTACCTAGCTCATGTTACCAAGTCAACAAGTTCTAGTTGTTCTACGTTGAGCAGTGCCTAGCAGTAGATGCAGTAGATGTTAACTGATAGACCGATCACTCTACGTTTGCACTATCAGGTTCAAATTAGAAGTAAATTTTAAACTGAACAAGGGCATCCTTTAAAATTATTTACGCCTCTTATCTAACCCTTTTGCTGTCAACAAATTACCCCCTTCCCGTCCCCCCCCACCCCCGCCGTAATTTAAATAGTCTTCCCCTAAGTTAAATAACGTTTACATCTGTTAAATACATGGGCAACATATAGTTGGTGTTATGTCAAAGATAGTGCTACTTGAATCTGCACAAGAGTTATGAATGCATACATTATCAAGTTTTTTACAAGAAGGCGCCAACGGGCTGAGCAGGTCGAGCAAATAGGATTCGAATTTAGTCCACATTTGTCTCAGTTGAGAAAGTTATTGGGTGCAGCTCATTTAATTCCAAAATATACAAATATGAATGGTTAATGGGTTAATTTGTTTTAAGCGTCTTTTATTATTTATTATGATGACCTACCCCCATTTTGCACCTCTGGCAAAATTCCGGTATTGCATTTGAAGTTGTATTTTTGTAACAAACAAGGAAGTTTTGAACACTCTTGACCGAACTTGAGTATCACGGCAACACCCAACTACACAGATCGGCTAGATAGGGGTTAGATAGATACAATTGTATTATTTTAATATATTTAATACTATTGATTTAAGTACAATTTTTAATCGAAACGTAATAGTAATATGATAGCTACACTTCATCCAAATGATAATGTACAGTAAATATATATATATATATATATATATATATATATATATATATATATATATATATATATATATATATATATATATATATATATTACATGTTTGAATTTCCGTTTTGATATGAACCATGACCCACTTTGTGTCCGGGGGCTGAATAAATCTTCATGATGATCGAGACCTTAACAAGAGGAGATCAGACAATTTGTTTGAGTACAGTTGAGGACTCAAAATAGGAAGAGAAATAAACTTTATAAAGGACAGAAAAAGAAAAATATTAAATTGTTAACAGATAAACTTTGATACTGTTAATCCAGCTGTTCATGATTTTCGGAGGGGTTTGAATGCCTCCGGTATATACCATATTTTTTCTCAATTAAAGGACGGTTTTTATACATCTAGTTTTCAACACATACACACACACACACGCGCACACCCACACCGAAACATATATGGAACATTCCCTTATGTTGAACTTTTATTGTTTACAATATTAACATTACTATTTCAAACAGTCCTGACTTCCTCACTCTCTCTCTCTCAGTGCAAGTTTAACCCTAGTTTCTTTTTTTCCTGACAAAAGCGTTTAATTTCTTAAGGATTTTGCGGAACACTCTAGACCGAACTTGAGTATCAAGGCAACAACCAACTACCGTAATATGATACTTACACTTTCTCTAAATGATAATATACAATATAGATATATTTTGATTTATATTTTACATGTTTAAATTTAATTTTGATACGAACCCTGACCCACTTTGAGTCCGGGTGCTTAATAAATCTTCCTGATGATCGAGACCTTAACTAGAAGAGATCAGACAATTTTCAGCGCTTGACAGGTTACAAATTTTGTAAGTTTGAATACATTTGAGGACAGAAAAAAGGAAGAAAAAAAAACTTTATAAAAGATAGAAAAAGTAAAAATATTAAAATTGTTCAGAGATAAAAGTAGTAGGGTGGGGGTAACTGGCTACGGGGGGGGGGCCTCTCTGGCTACGTACGGGAGTTAACATTGCTGGGGCACTCTGGCTACGTACGGGAGTTTAATATGGGGGGCACTCTGGCTACAAACGGGAAATTAACATGGCTGGGGCACTCTGGCTACGTACGGGAGTTTAACATGGGGGGCAGTCTGGCTACGTACGGGAGTTTAACATGGGGGGGTAGTCTGGCTACGTACGGGAGTTTTTTTTTAACGTGGCGGGAGGGGGGGGGGGGGGGTGGGGAGGGTGGAATAGAATTAATCTTTCTTGAAAAAGGGGTGGTCCTAATACGTCATCTACTATCCAAACACCCAACACTACACTATCCAACACGCCGTGTGTAGCGACCTTCTGCCTAGTGGCTATATCTATATAGCTTAGAGTTATATATAAAGCATTACCTATACCTCAGATCATGTTGGAGGTGTCAGTAAATTTGCATATATTGTACCTATGTTATAAATAGCTTTGATCAAGGGAATTAACTTATAATAACACTAAAATGGACGTGACTAAATGTTGTATTAAACTTCGGGAACCGTCACGGACTTTAGCGTTGAGTAGAAAAAATCCGGAACATTAGATTATAATGGCCTAGACTAAAAGTAACACTAAACTTCCGAAATTGTACCGGACGTTAGAGGAGACTGAAAATAATCCGGAAAAAAAATGGAAAAAATTGACTGAGACTAAAAAATAGTACTAAAATTTCGTAACTCATTTTAAATTTTTTTTGTTATTTTATATTTTTTTATATACAAACCCAAATAAACCCAAAACCCAAACCCAAACCTAACACACTATCCCAAATTATTTTATTTTTTAAATTTTTTTTTATCAAAACACACACATCACACAACCATTTTTTTTACTTTTTAAAATTTTTTTTATATATCAAACACAAAACTTACACACACTACACAACCATTTTTTTATTTTTTAAATTTTGTTTATATCAAAACACACAACCATTTTTTTATTTTTTAAAATTTTGTTTATATCAAAACACACAACCATTTTTTTTACTTTTTAAATTTTTTATATCAAAACACACACCACAAATATACAATCCATTTTTTAAAAAAAAAAATTTTATTTGATGGACTGCAAAAGTTGTTGTTGTTGTTGTTGTTGTTGTCTTTGCTGCTGCTGCTGTTGGTGCTGTAGTCTGTTTCTTTCCTCCCAATTTTAGATCGATAGAAAGAGAGGGAAAGTGTTTTTTTTTGGTTTAGTGGGTAAAAAACAAACCACACAACACCATTCAGAGATATACATCAATAATAATAATTATATTTTATTCAATGTATATACATTATGTTACTCGTGGTAATAAAACAATTTCATATAAATCCAATACAGTTCAATACACTTCCATATTTACCATTTCATTCTCTTATTGTTCTGACACTTCAGGAAGATTCTTGTCTACAATTCTCTCATAACTTTCTTCTGGACTCTCATTGATAAACTCCAACTTAATAAAATGTCCATTATCATCTCGAATCCACCGCTCTTTTTTACAAATCTTGTAAACTTTACTATGATCTAATCCAAAACATCTTGCCACATCACCAATGGAATCCATCCGACTATATAATCCTGAATTCAAGTCAGTTAATTTCACAGGTCTCACAAATCCACTAGTTCCTTGACTCTTCTTCTCTGGCTCTTCCCATCTAGCTTGAAATCTTTTCTGGAACTTCTTCGAAAAGACCGACTTACAAATCCCAGTGCAGCAATAGTAGATACTTCCTGCATGACAATCAAAATATTCAGCAGCCTTTTCCATACTTTCAAATCTTCTTTCCTCTGTCTCACCAACAAACTGGCACAACACACTTCTATCACTTCCAAAATTAATTCTCCTTTTTTCTTTATCATTCTTCACATGTTTATGCAAACATGTTCGTTCACTAGCAGTCATCACTTGAAGATTTTCCATTCTATCATCATCAATTACATCATTGAGATGTACCACTTCACTCTGTCTTGGTAGATCCACTCCATTCACCGCTTCAAAGACAAATCTCCCTCGATTTGTATGTTTCTTCCTCTTTCCTTCCTTACCAGTAACCTTAATCTTTATCAATCCAAATGAATTCAAATTTCCTTTGACTTTCCTTCCATACTTCATATGATAGACATTACCAAGTATGTCAGCAGCATAATTATCATACACCTTATGAACATACTTATTCAATTCAATTCCAGTATCTTGACTTTTATCTCGAGCGCAGTACTTTTCCATCTTCACAGTTTGAAAGTTCAATCACGACTAGTGATTCTGAGGGTAAGAAGGTCTATATATATATAGGTTCCCTGGGTGAAACTGATTCAGTTTCAAAGTAAACTTCAAGATGAAAAGATCACGCCGAAGCCATGAGAAACCAGAAGAAGAAGAAGAAGAAACAAAGAGGCCACGACGACGAAGACATTCCGTACCGCCTGAAACACTGCTATATGAACTACTAGCTCAAGTCCATGCTAGTGACTTCGAAGAGGAGATGAGTGAACCTGAAACCCAAACTTCTAACCCACCCAAAATAAAATCCACTACCAGCACCACTACCAACACCAGAACCCCTGATCAAAAAACACTACCTACTACCTTGGCTCCTCCTGAAAATTACTATCGGATTCGAGAGACGGAAAAAATAACTTCTCGAAAATTTAAAACTACAGCTTACACTCACACGGTTCACTTTAAAGACTTCAAGTCCGAAGTACCTCCCGAGAAAGCGGCGGGGTTCATTAGCGATTTGTGGGATTCTGTCTTAATGAACTTGAAACGACAATGTGGAGCCAAAGAAGACGATCGTTTGAGACTGGCCATTCATCATGACAATTTGAAGAGTCCTGTTTGGATCGAGTTCAGCACCCCGGCAGAATTAACGCCAGACAAAGTCATGTCCAAAATAGAACATGTTCAACAATCGAACGACAAGTTTACCATCACCGATGGAAAGGCCACACTTTACTTGACTCACGTTTCCCCTCCTTGAGGAAGTGGACGAAGTAGGAAACCGTTACTGGTGGACGATATTCGAAGTACCAAACGCAGTGTCGTCCAAATCGACAATACTCAAGACCAGATGTGCTTGGCTCGGGCTATTGTGGTGGGGCGAACGTATGCCAACAAGAATGAGAGCAAAGAATGGAAAAGAGCCTGGAATAACATTCGACAGTCGGACAGAGCCAAACAACGAAACGAAGCAGAACTCCTGTTGCAACAAGCAGGCATCCCTAACCAGCCAAGTGGCTAATTTTGAGGTTTTGAAAAATGCTTTACTGTCTGGACAAGTGGAAGACTTTCAAGTACCCACGTTAGAACCTCACAAGATTGTACGACTACCTAATCATCAAATCGTGACTCGACCTGTTCAAAAAGTGTATCGTATTGTGTACCAAAAACGAGTGAGACTTCTAGATCACACGACTTTACCTTACGGACACGCTGATTTGGAGTATAAAAAAGGGAAACCCTCTTGAACAGAAAAAAAAAGACAACACCAAAAAAGATGACTTCAACATTGGCCTTGCCTGACTATTGTGAGTGTACCAGTCGCTTGAAAACGTTCAAAAATTGGCCTAAACACATGCCTGACTATTGTTATTGTCCTCATCGATGGAGCACATCCAAAAAAGGAAACAAACTTAGGAAAAAATGGATTACCTACTTCCTACTCTTTAGCCAGAGCAGGATTTGTTTACTTTGGACAGGGAACCAAAGTACAGTGTTTTAGTTGTGGTGTCACTATTCGTATGGATTGTAAGAATTCAGCTCTCCTGGAACATGTCAGATGGTCACCAAACTGTGCTTACCTTTCTTTAGCGTTTCCACGGATTACATTACAATACTTTTCGGATGGTACAGTCGACAGGTATAAAAAAGGAACCCCTTTCAAACCTAACCCTTCATTCTGACTTTCAACGTTAACCAAGCAAGAAGATGAGTCATTTTGTCATCCTTCCACCAAACTTCAATAAGAGTACTCAAACTGCCACCCACCCACCACCATTACCAAGGGAGAAATCTAGTGGTAGTGTGAACTCCAAGGACTATCATCACGACTTGGAGTGTGATGCAGTACCATGCGATGAAACGGATTCTGTACGGTTTGGCATTCCCGATTCACACGTTCAAAAGGATTCCGTAGCTTGTAACATCTTGGATTCAGTACCCTCTCCAAGTCTCACCACTCATCGGCCACCCTCTAAAGAGGCAGTACGCCCTTTATGTTTTACTGGAAATACTAAAGGAACTGGTATTGACGTTAATGACAACAAGGTCAATGTTGGTCAATATTCGCATGTCAGAATACCTGTGAGTTTACTTGGTTATTCCAAGTATGAAAGTCGTCTCGAGTCATTCAAAGACAAGTGGCCAAAATATCTAGAAGGTCCTAAACCGGAAGGTTTAGCTAGATCTGGATTTAAATACGTGGGAGAAGGAGATAAAGTTCAATGTTTCAGTTGTGGTGTGAAACTTCACCAATGGGAGCCTACCGACTCAGCTTACATTGAACATGCCAGATGGTCTCCGCACTGTCAGTTCTTACCTTTAGTCGCCTTAGAACAGTACGGGTACGATGAGCCAGATGCCAAACAGAAGAAGAAGTAAAAAAAAATCCATGTCGGAGGAGAATACTTCTTCTTTTGAAGAATACGGAAACTTTACCAGAGTACATTCGTGGCTTGCCTTTGGAAGTGCGCGAAAAGATTTACCAAGAGTTTTGTCAAGATCCAAGTGAAACGTAAACTCAAAGTCATTTCTCGAGCTATACACTATACCCTCTTCCAAGGTCATAGAAGAATGATTATGGGAAACGTCTATCACAATAGCTACGTTCACGGAGACTTTCTCAAAAGGTACCAACCTTGGGAGCCTGGCTATAAAAAACATGCCACCCAAGATACCTACCTTTGCCATCGACCCCTATACAGAGTTGGCATGCCTGCGCTGTACACGTCACTCGTGAAACGGATTCCGTGGAAGGAAGTCAACGATCGTGTTCAGACCTTAGAGGATTATAATGACTTGATACAAGAACTGTTACCATTGAATTTTGGACGTTATGCAGTGTGTGTCTTAGTGACTACTTATCTTGGAATTCGTTTTCCAGGACATTAGTTGTGGAATATTTTTGAGGACAAGTGTTTGCCTTGGATTATTTTGGAGGATCCGTGGTTGTTTTGGACTCAATTGTTGAGTTAAAAAAAAAACAATATGACCCTTTGTTCTTCTTCGGACTTAGTAGAAGAAGAAGACTATAAATATTTGATTTTATCAGTACAAGAAAGAAACATTGCACGTAAAGCGTTGAGAGTGGTAATGAAAATCAGTGAGGAACCTCCATGTGAAGAAGACATTCGTCACACTTTATCTGTCTATAAAACATTTCAAGAAGTGTGTATTGCTAGTGAGTTACACCAACAACTTTTCAATTGGAAAAATGTACGACCCTGGAGAAACCTTGGTTTCCAATATTGGCTACAAGAAGTGGCTCAGTTTGCCAAAGATTTGGCAACATGTCCATAAGGGTCCAAAAGTGAAAAAATGGGAACCTCAATGGGAAATCCTGAAAGAAGAAAAAGAAGAAGAACCTGACACCACAAAAAAAGAGGACCACACCGTTGTCCAAATACAACCACCACCCCCTGAGGAACACAACCCTTCCTTGCCGCCGTCGTCAGAGCATTCTTCTACCAAAACAAAGACGACCAGAAGAATGCCACCCCAAGCAGCAGTGCCTGTGTTTTTCATTCCTAGGAGGCCAGAATGTTGTACATTGACTTGTTTATACAGAACTTTAAATGTTGTAGTGGTAGTCTTAATCTTGTACGTGATCATTTTAATTTGCTATTTTCTCACTAGTTCGCTTCTTCGTGTTCGTGTAAAGCTGTAAAATTAGTTTTTTGTTGTGTTGGTTGTTTTTTTTTAAAAAAAAAAAAAATAAACGTGTATGAAAATGTATAAAATGTCTTTGGTCTTTTGTCTTCTCCTCAAACATCTTCTTACTTCAGTCATGGCTACATCATCTTCTTCTTCTACCTCGTCTGCCTCTTCTGCTTCTGTCGTCAAAGTGATTGACGAAAAGTTAGATCGTTCCAGTTGGGACGCTTTGTATCTGCGCCATCCATTTAACATGTTGATTGCTGGACCGAGTGGTTCAGGTAAAACCGAATTTGTCAAACGTTTGATCGAACATAAAGGTGATTTGTTCGATCATCCACCTCAACGTATCGTGTGGTGTTACAAAGAGTGGCAACAGTCTTACACACTACTCCAAGAAAGTCAAGGAGAAACCCTTTCGTATGTAGAAGGCATCCCTCACGAAGACAATGGAATCGTGTCTGACGTGACTCAAACCCATTTGGTTATTTTTGATGACATGTTAGGAGAAGACGAAGAAGAAATTAAACTTTGGTTTACACGAAAAGGACACCATCGTAATGCTAGTATTGTCTACATTACTCAAAATTTATTTCAACAAAGTAAAGCCCATCGAACCATCAGTCTGAACGCTCATTACGTGGTCTTGTTTAAAAGCCCCAGAGACAAATCTCAAGTACAAGTGTTAGCCAAACAGTTAGGCATGTCTTGGTTGAATTATGCGTACGACGATGCCACTCAAACCCCTCACGAGTATTTACTCATCGACTTAAAACCCACCACTCCTGACTATTTGAGATTTCGTGCTCAATTGTTTCAACCTTGGGGTCAAGAAGGTGGTCCTGTCATTTACACGTCCCCTTCAGCCCATTTTTAAAAAAACTATAAAAACAACCTACTACGTCATTTCTATCTCACACTCTTTCGAGATGACTTCCTTTCAAGCTCATCCTTCGGCTAAATTGATTCGTGCCTTGTATGGCATCAGTCGCGAAAAAAATGCACAAGTCCGTGCTCATTTGTTAGAAGCGAGTCTTAAAGAAGTGTTACGATGGTTTACTTTGACAGCACGTCAATTACTATAAGGCATCATTCACATCCCTCATCAAACTCAACGTTTTTTTCAAAGACATAAAGTGACATTGTCACAACTGGCTGATCCTAGAATCGATTCACGGACTAAAAAACAAATCATTTTAACTCCTGGTGGAAGTGGTTCTTTAGGAGGGGTTATGATTCGTTCCCTTCTGAAATGGGATCCTAATGCCCAAGCCAAAAAACCCAAATCACCCAAAAAGAAGAAAAGTCCTAAAAAGAAGAAAGCCACAAAGAAAAGTCGTGCCAAGAAGAGGAAAACAACACCTACCACTAGCACCCGCCGTAAGAGAGGAACTGCTGCAGCCAGGAAAACGTACACCCGCAAGACACCACGACAAACAACCGTGACGAGGTCTCCTTCTCCTTCGTCCCCATCATCTTCACCACCCTTCACGATGATGCCTGCCAAAACAGACTTAAGTCCCGTGTTTCCTAATTTGATGCAAAAATGGAAACCTATTTCAAAAGTCACCACTTCGGGACCCTCGACGACATCGGCTGATTTGACCATGGCAGCAGCCACCAACAAAGTACCTTCCCCTAAAACCAAAGTCCAAGAAAGAACTGGTATCTTACAAAGTTTACTGGATTTATCCAAAGAAGAATTGACTCGATTTAGTCCTTTGAAAACACCTCAACGTCGAGTGAGGCCTGTCGTGACGTTGGTACGTCGTGCAGACAATCAGTGGAGACGTATTCCAGTATAAAATAGAAGGGTACCCTGCCAGAGACTTCAGAGTTACTCCTCACCTCTAAGATGGCTCCCAAACGTGCACACCACAACTACCTCCACCAAAAAAAGAAGTAAAGTAAAACCACCAAAAAAAGACGACTTCCCCCTCGTCTGGCCAAACATTGGGATGTCTTGTCTGTCCTAACCAAATCCAATACTCCCATGCGAAAACAACTCATTCAAACAGCCCCTAAAGAAATCATCGATACCGTGTGTGAATGTTGTTTGAACGTGTTGAAAGGAACGGTACCTTTGTCCAAGATACAGAAACAAAAATTAGGGAAACATCGGAACGTTCTTCGTCAAATGGTAAAAAAGAAAATACCTCTTCAACAAAAGAAAAAAATGTTGGTACAACGAGAAGGATTTCTACCTATGTTGATAGGCCCGTTGTTAAAAATAGCCGCTCCTTTGTTAGGAACGATTGCTGGACCACTTTTAGGAGGGGTCATGCGATAACCCCCCCAAAAAAAGAAGATAAAAAGGACCACCCTTCTCTGAAACGACCACACCTTTTTGGTACCTTTGGATGAAATGGAAGGACGAAAACTGACTTTAGTACCTTACAAACGATGGATGGAATTTCATCGTTGGAACGAACAACGGATACCTCATTTACCACCCAATCCTAATCTCAACGAAATGTCTCAGTTACAACAAGAATTACAATCCCTGATGGAACGCAGCAATGTGTCCGAAACAGAAAAATCGCAACGGTACGGTCAACTTTTACAACGTCTACAACTCTTTCGCCAAAAAGCAGTCGACGAAACAGCTTCACCCACTCTGAGAGATTTTAAGACCCTAATGAAAAGCGAACCTAAAGTCACCACCACCACTAAAACAGACACCGGTACAGGGATGACCGTCAAAGAAGAAAAAGAAGAAGAAGAAGAGTTACCAACTCCACCTCTTAAAAAATTAAAAAAGTTAGCCACACCGGATTGGATGAAAAAGAAGATGTCTACCCCTTTACCCTCAGAAAAGAAAAAGGAAGAAGTGAAGAAAGAAGTCAAAACAGAACCGATGACCCCTGTTCAAACCACCTTTACCCCAGTGGCACGTCGGACACGTAAACAACAATCCAAAAAGATACCTCACGAAGAAAAGAGTATTGGGACTTGGTTGACTTATTCTTGAGGAATCATCATGGAGAAACTGTTAGCTAGCCTTTATTACAATCCTGCTGCTGGTTACGGAGGAGTTCAAAAATTATATCGAGCTGCTAAAAGTAAATTGAAAAGTGTACGTTTACCCGAAGTACGACGATGGTTACAAGAACAATCGACGTACACGTTACACAAACCCATTCGACGTAAATTTTCTAGAAGTACCACTCAAGTGGAAGGCATCGATCATCAATGGCAAGCCGATTTAGCTGACGTCTCTCATTTAGCCACTTACAATCGTGGTCACAAATATTTGTTTTGTGTCATCGACGTGTTTTCCAAATTTGCTTGGGTCGTGCCTTTGACCTCTAAAAGCAGTACCGAATTAGTACGGGCCTTAAAATTGGTCTTGAAACAAAGTGGACGCCAACCTTTACGATGGCAAACTGACAAAGGCACCGAATTTCTAAATCAAGCTTTTCAAAAAGAATTGAAACAAAGACAAATTCATTTTTTTACTACCGAAAATCCTGAAACCAAAGCCAGTATCGTGGAACGTTTTCAAAGAACTTTGAAAGAACGCATGTGGAAATATTTTACACATCAACATACTCTCAAGTACATCGACGTGTTACCTCGTTTGGTCAAAGCGTACAATCAATCGTACCATCGTAGCATCGGATGTGCCCCCGAAGAGGTCAGCCCTGAAAACGAAGTGACCGTGTTTGATAAATTATTTGGTTCACCCCAGAAGAAAAAAAGTAGAAGAAAAACCTTGTTGGAGTTAAAGACGGGAGATTGGGTTCGCATCGGAAAAACCAAACGTACTTTTGACAAAGGTTATTTACCTAACTGGACTACCGAATTGTTTCGTGTCACTACCCCCGTCCGTGGTCGTGATCCTCCCGTCTATAAATTGGAAGACATGCACGGTGAAGTACTCAAAGGAACATTTTACTTGCCTGAGTTACAACGAGTGACCAAAAAAGAAGACACCTTGTACGACATCGAAAGCATTCTCGAACAAAGAACACGGAAAGTAGGTAAACGTCGAGTAGAAGAAGTCAAAGTACGTTGGAAAGGATATCCCCCTAGTTTTGATTCTTGGATTGCGGCTTCTCAAGTCGTCGACTATAAAAAGAAAAAGAAGTAAACTCACAACATGCCATTCAACACAGCAGCCACCCAGACTTCAACGACTCCTTCGCAGAGTTCTTCTCTTCAAGAATTACAAAAACAACCACTTTGGGTGTGGTGTGGAGAACGTGTGCCTAAATATCAAATCGTCTTTTTCTGCCAAATTTTTGTAGTGTATTGTGTCATCGGAGCAGCTATTGCCAATTTGAGTTTACAACAAGAAGACAAACAATTGTGGACCATTTTACTGAGCAGTTGCATCGGTTATCTTTTACCCAGTCCCTCTTTGAAATTTACGACGGACAACAGCAGCCATAGCAACAACCACGCTAGTTCGACCAACGCCAGTTCACCTTCTTCTTCGTCCAGTCATCACCACAATACCAATTCTCTTTTGGAACCTTTTGAACATCATTCTTCTGTTCACTTGAGTGACTCCTCGGACACCAGAACCACCTTAGAACTATGAATGACCAATTTTATTTAACTTTACCCAGTGACAGTTCCATGGATGAGTTTCCCAACAACAAATTATGTTGTTTCACGGCCAAATTACCTCAGGCCTTCCAATTGGATCACGACGCTCATTGGGAAGTGGCTTTGGTAGAAATCATTCATCCTACGCAAATCAAGAATGTGTCTGGAAATCAAACCATTTTGACGTAGCAATCTATAACGAAAAAGTGCAAAAAGAGTTGGACGCTCATGATCCTGAAATTGGGAAAAAAATGAGTTCAAAAACTGACAATACTCCCTACTCGACCTATCGCATGAGAATTCCTGAAGGGTATTATTTTAGTGCTCAACATTTGGTGGAGACGATTGCGGCCGTCTTCGAAGCCCAATTTGGCAAAGCCTTGGAAAAAAACCAAAAATGGGTAGAGATCAAATACCATCCTGTGGCACGCCGTTTCCTCTTGCAATTTTTGAAAGGGCATGAGGGAAAGCCATTCGACGAGAAAGAAGACAAACACTTACCCGCGCACGAAAGAAAATTCATGACCATCGGTTTTTCTGCTGGGTTGTTTGATATTTTGGGTGGAAATAAAAAGTATCATGGTGAACGAACAATCCACACCAACACAGATTTCGGAGAGGCTTTTCGCACCCCTATCAAATTGAACGTTGGACTGAATTTAATGTTTGTGTACTCCGATGTGGTGGAGTACAACGTGGTGGGCCACACAGCTGCTCCCTTACTGAGAGTCATTCCTTTCAAAGTGGATATTGCTGCTGGTGCGTACGAAGAAGGTGGAAACACGTTTCACGTTCACCGTGAATTTGTACATCCTCATTATCTTCCAGTCAGTAAATCGTATTTTGACAGTGTCAACATTAGTATAAAAGGAGATTTGGGACAAGATGTGCCATTCATTGACAAAGGAAAAGTCACAGTGAAACTACATTTTTCGAAAAAACAAGTTCTCTAACGAATTGTAACTGACCCAAACCAAAAATGTTTCCAGTGTACCAAGGAGTGGCTCGACAACGAGGACATGGTTTAGGAGATATGTTAAAATCAGCATTTCGGACGGTAGCTCCTATTTTGAAACCGATGGTGACTCGAGGATTTCATGCCTTAAAAGATGCTGCTTTGACACAAGGAAAAGAATTTTTGCAAAATGTCCTCATCGACAAACAAAATCCTAAAGAAGATTTTATGAGAGCAGGTAAAAATGTGTTGATGACCACTGGTAAAGATCTTTTAGGTCTCCAAGAAAATCCTATAAATACGCTTCACGCTTCAGACCCTGGCATTACTTCTTCCTCTACTTCACAGCAAGGACAAGGTAAAAAGAGACGACGACATCGAAATCCCTTCAAAGTTCATAAAAGAACACACGGCAGTAGTTCCAGAAAGAATAAGAAAAGAAGAAGAACCGTCAGAGAATTAGACGTGTTTGATTATTAAAACCATTGAAAATGATGCACCAAGATTCTTGCGAATGTACCAAGTCCGAACTGGAACTGTTTTCTATGCCTCCCACCATGATGACGATGCAAGAATCCCAATGGGTGGAATTTCATCCTGTATCGTCTTTGACGGAATCAGCTCCTATCGAATTTGAAATCAAAGGACAAACCGAAGATTACATCGATCTGAATAACAGTTACTTGTACCTGAAACTTCAAGTACAAAAAAATGACAACACCCTTCCTGGGGAAGCTGCCCGAGTGGCACCCGTCAATAATTTCATGCATTCCTTGTTCAGCGGAGTAGATTTGTACTTGAATAACAAACTGGTCAGCAGCAGTTTGGATACTTACCCTTACCGTGCTTATTTGGAAAATCTCTTGACGTACGGAAAAGAAGCCAAGAACACTCATCTGGATGCTTCGGTGGTCTGGAAACCTGACACCTCGGAAAAGTTCAACGACACAGAGCTGTCAGTACCGGCGAAGACTTCTGCTAATGATGGTGATCCTATAATTCCAGCAGTCCCTCACAATGTGGGATTTAACGACCGTCGAAAGAAAATCAGACGAAGTTTAGAACTGATGGATCGTTTGCATTTGGACATGTGGTTGCAAGACAAGTATTTGTCGAACGGAGTAGATGTACGCCTGAGACTAAATCGCAGTAGTGCCGCCTTCCATTTGATGGCTCATGCTAACGAGTGGAAAACCAAAATCCAAGAAGCCAAACTTTACGTGCGACGTGTAGAAGTCTTACCAAAAGTAGCCAATGACATCAGTCAATCCTTGAGCAGAACCACTGCTAAGTATCCTGTGCGACGAGTGGAAGTGAAAACCTTTACCATAGCCGCTGGACTCCGATCCAAATTCGAAGATCACATCTTCCAAGGACAGCTCCCCAAACGTTTGCTGATTGGCATCGTCAGTAATGCAGCCCTCAACGGAGTCCACGATCATAATCCGTTCGAGTTTAAACACTACAACGTCTCCAAGATAGAAGTCAGTCGAGATGGCAAGACCTTGTGTACCAGACCTTTTGAACCTAACTTTAGCGACGGCCATAAAAATTACTTGCGATCTTACCTGAGCCTGTTTGAAGCCACAGGACAGTTAGGTACCAACACCAGCCACGGGATTTCGTACGAGGATTATGCAGGAGGGTATGCCTTGTGGGGATTTGATTTCACTCCTGACCAAGGCAGCGATGAAGGACATTTCCACCCTATAAAATCAGGCCCATTTCGTGTGGAACTTCAGTTTGCAGATCCTCTACCCGACACAGTGAACGTCGTCTTGTATGCAGAATTTGATAATACTCTAGAGATCAACAGTTTGAGAGAAGTGATTCTAGGCTATTAGAAGAAGAAAAAAAGATGCAACACGTAGAAGAAGAACCAATGGAAATAGATGAGGAATTTTGTGAGAAGTCACAAACTACCACAAATGATGATGATGACGAAGTCATTCATTCAGAACCTAAAACCGAGTTTACTGGATTTATTTCTCGATGGCCAGAACAAGAAAAACAGTTAGTGTCCTGTTTTGCTCAGGAATTGAGTAAAATAATTAACAGTCTAGTCCAAGAACAATGTCATGGATGTCAAATCGATCATCCTAGTCAGATACAACACGACCAATGTATGATGTTGACAGGTGAAGAACAATTGGACAACTATTTGGAAACGGCTTGGTCCCAGAACTCGGACGAAAAAGTGTTGAGACAATGGTATAAAGACTTGGTGAATTCTTCTTTACCTCCACTTACTCTTCTGGAGATCAGACGCATCGAAGGGCTCATTCAACAGAGTGTAGAACCTATCCGACGTGAATATTCGTGGAATTACAAGACAGATCAATTCAAGTTTAAAGTCAGGTGTGAATTGGTAACCTATTATTTCCATTGAAGAAAAAAAAAAAAGAAAAAAAAAATGGATACTAGGGAACTTCATTACTTATTGACTCGCGGTTCCTATACTTCTTCTTGGAATCCTGTGGTGTGTGCTAAAGATGAACTACCTCATCGTAAACCAAAAAACGTTCATGCCTCTGTCATCAATACTGACGACAGTCATCTACCAGGAACCCATTGGATTGCCGTGTACTTTCCCAACGTTCACTGTGTGGAATATTTTGATTCTTATGGATTACCTCCTTTGGAAAAAGACATCATCGAGTTTATGAGAAGAAATGCCGTCTCGACTCGATTCAATAATGTGAGACTACAAGGATCCGATTCCATGGTGTGTGGACAATATTGTGTCCATTATCTTCATCAACGCAGTCTTGGATATTCCTTAGAACATTTACTGACTTATTTTGATAGTGACTATGTTCGAAACGATACTAAAGTACAAAAATGGTTTTGTGAACGTTATGGTTATCTCTTGTCTTTAGCTCACAATCGTAGTGTGCATCAGAATGATGTGGATGTAGAAAGTTTGACATTTACTTTACCTTCCCAACGTTGTCAACCTTGTAAATATGTTCAATTTTAATATCTTGTTGAATGGTTAGAATTGTTTTATGTTAGAATAGTTATTGTTGAATAAAAACAATGTTATTGTTCTTTGAAAAAAAGGTGTTGTGTGGTTTTTTATTGAATTTTTGAAAAAAAAAAATAATTATGTTCCCTCTCTCTTTCTATCGATCTAAAATTGGGAGGAAAGAAATAGACTACAGCACCAGCAGCAGCAGCAGCAAAGACAACAACAACAACAACAACAACTTTTGCAGTCCATCAAATAAAAATTTAAAAAAAAAAAATGGATTGTATATTTGTGGTGTGTTTTGATATAAACAATTTAAAAAGTAAAAAAAATGGTTGTGTGTTTTGATATAAACAAAATTAAAAAAAAAAAAATTGGTTGTGTGTTTTGAAATAAACAAAATTTAAAAAATAAAAAAATGGTTGTGTAGTGTGTGTAAGTTTTGTGTTTGATATATAAAAAAATTTTAAAAAAGTAAAAAAATGGATAGTGTGGTGTGTGTTTTGATATAAACAAAATTAAAAAAATAAAAAAATGGTTGTGTAGTGTGTGTAAGTTTTGTGTTTGATATATAAAAAAAATTTTAAAAAGTAAAAAAAATGGTTGTGTGGTGTGTGTGTTTTGATCAAAAAAATTTAAAAAATAAAATAATTTGGGATAGTGTGTTAGGTTTGGGTTTGGGTTTTGGGTTTATTTGGGTTTGTATATAAAAAAATATAAAATAAAAAAAAAATTTAAATGAGGTACGAAATTTTAGTACTATTTTTTAGTCTCAGTCAATTTTTTCCATTTTTTTTCCGGATTATTTTCAGTCTCCTCTAACGTCCGGTACAATTTCGTAAGTTTAGTGTTACTTTTAGTCTCAGCCAATTTTTTCCATTTTTTTTCCGGATTATTTTTAGTCTCCGCTAACGTCCGGTACGATTTAGGAAATTTAGTGTTACTTTTAGTCTAGGCCATTATAATCTAATGTTCCGGATTTTTTCTAGTCAACGCTAAAGTCCGTGACGGTTCCCGAAGTTTAATACAACATTTAGTCACGTCCATTTTAGTGTTATTGTAAGTTAGTTCCCTTGATCAAAGCTATTTATAACATAGGTACAATATATGCAAATTTACTGACACCTCCAACATGATCTGAGGTATAGGTAATGCTTTATATATAACTCTAAGCTATATAGATATAGCCACTAGGCAGAAGGTCACTACACTCGGCGTGTTGGATAGTGTAGTGTGGGGTGTTTGGATAGTAGATGACTTATTAGGACCACCCCTTTTTTAAGAAAGATTAATTCTATTCCACCCTCCCCACACCCCCACCCACACTCCCGCCACGTTAAAAAAAACTCCCGTACGTAGCCAGACTACCACCCCCCATGTTAAACTCCCGTACGTAGCCAGACTGCCCCCCATGTTAAACTCCCGTACGTAGCCAGAGTGCCCCAGCCATGTTAATTTCCCGTTTGTAGCCAGAGTGCCCCCAACCATGTTAAACTCCCGTACGTAGCCAGAGTGCCCCAGCAATGTTAACTCCCGTACGTAGCCAGAGAGGCCCCCCCGTAGCCAGTTACCCCCACCCTACTACTGATAAACTTTGGCACTGTTAAACCAGCTGTTTATTAATATTGCCTTGGAAAGATAGTAAGGCTGGTTGGTTGGATTTTACCGGCACATTAACGAATGACTGACTATATCATGCTGAGGGAATGTTTCAAAATATTAGTAAATTATACAGCGATAAATCAGCTCGGGGAGAAATCTAAACTTCTTAACGATTCTATTGATAACACAAATCCTCATGCACACAGATACGCAGCAGATTGATAGATAGATCAAAGGTGGATAAAAAGAGAGATAACCAAAAAGCTAGGTACGTATAGCTAGAAGTTTTAATTACTTCATCAAAGATAATTTGGATTTTCATGCTAAAGTATACTTTTATATATTTATCGTTGTTGATATGTTCATTAATTGTTAACTCAACACGTTTACATCGGGTGCTGCAGCACCATTATCTCCTCCACCCCCTCCATCCCCCCTCTCTCTCAGTACCAACTTTAACATATAATCGTATATTTTCTGGACACACACTCACGTATAATGTGTTCATGATTTTTTTTTTCAGTTTGAATGCCTCCGGTATATTCCATATTTTTCTCAATAAAAAGACGCTTTTTATATATCTTGTTTCATCACATACACAGAGAGAAAGAGAGAGATGGTAAACAAGTCAGAGAGACTCATCTTTCTACTAATTATAACACAAGACACCGATTACATTCCTTGTGAAGGCAAGGATTTCATCATCGTTTACTTGTGGAATAAAACAAAAAACACCCATATACTATTTAAATTTACATCTAATGTAAAGACCTAATTAAAATTAATTCCACAAGTCTTACAACGCGATTTAATCACAAACGAATTATACAAAATTAGTTATTTTCTGACCTTTTCTGTTGTACAAAGATCATAGTTTTCGACAATGCATTTCAGATTCCTTTTGAATTAGAAGAAATAACGACATTATTTTTTTTCTATGTTCGGCCCTAAAACAAAAATATCGTGGTAAGTATTTTCTTATCATTTCCCTATATAATGGACAAAGATATATAATATTTTCAAAACAAAGACACTGCAGTTTTTGTAACAATACCGCGCGTGCATGGGAATATAGTTGGCGTCATTCTAAACAAAAATACTACTTAGCCCGAACAAGACTTTCAATGCACACAATATGCTTTGTTGAAATAGGGGCACCAATGGGGTATGAAGAGTAAATTGGAGTCATACTTAGTCTATGTATCACCTAATTGGGTGTTGGTCGGTTCATTTAAATATATAAATGTGAATCAATAATGAGTAACTTGATTTCGGTATATTCTATTATTTATATATTAGCAATATTCGGTGTGGAAGTATGAATATATTGATAGTATGATGACATTCCCCAATATAATATACTAATATTAAAATTATTTTTCCTATTAAAGTGTTTACGTGAGTATGCCTATTTTTGCAAAAAAAAAGTTCCCATACGGTTGTGGGTTGGTCAGTTATTTTCAATAATGAATATTGACTAAACTCTGTGAGTTGTCACCGTTGCCAAAATATAACAATCAACAAACAACGCTCATTTTGTTTGCATTTGTTGTTAAAGTCGCCGGTGAGTTTCGAAAACATTTTCGTCGTCCCTAATTCTGACTGAAAATATCGATCGATGTTGAATCCGAATTGTCTTTTGTTCCACGATGACCTGCCCTATTTTGAGCCTTGCATACATCTGTAAGCATTCTATTTACACATTTAATAGTTGAACTAGGACGTTTTCGTTAGTAGCCGAACTTAAGAGCCACGTTGGCAGTTGTTGAGAGAGATGGATGAGATAAGGGTTGACAACATGCAGACATTATTTTGCAAAAATATGATTTATAATTTACTTTTGCAGTTTTTAAAAACGACAAATATTATAAATAATGCAGGGAGCCTTGGTAACTCAGTTGGTAGAACTTAGGGTCGCGGGTTCGATACCCGTACCTGCCCAGGCCAGCCTAGGTCTGGTGCCTTGGTGTGTCCTTTGAAAAGGCACTTAGCTCCCATTTCCTCGGCATGGTATAGTTAATAATGTGTTAAAAGTTCCTTTAGAGCCAACAAAACAGAAAAAGCACAAATAATGCCAACAAAGAGATTAGGAATGAAAGAGCCATTTCGGAATATTTAGTTAGTTAATAAAGTTAGTTAACAGATATTTAATCTGTTTAGTGCTAATTATGCTTTTCATTAAAGTTAAGGTCGTAACCTGTTCTAGGAGTTGGAGTAGAGATATGTGATGTATCTATCTATCTATCTATCTATCACGTTCTATCTATCTATCTATCTATCAATCTATGTATGTATCTATGTCTGTATGTATGTCAATATATACATATATATGTATATTAGTCTGTCTGTCTAATCGTTCTACATGTTTTAACTTAATTGCGATTCTTTATTTATCTATATATCTATCTATCTATATAGCTATCTATCTATCTATCTATCTATCTATCTATCTATCTATCTATCTATCTGTCTGTCTGTCTATCTATCTATCTGTCTGTCTGTCTGTCTATCTATATATATATATATATATATATATATATATCAATCGATCTATCTATCAGTCTCTCTGTCTGTCTGGCAATATACATATATATATATATATATATATATATATATATATATATATATATATATATATATATGTGTTTATTAGTCTGTCTGTCTAATCGTTCTACATGTTTTAACTTAATTGTGATTATCTATCTATCTATCTATCTATCTATCTATCTATCTATCTATCTATCTATCTATCTATCTATCTATCTATCTATCTGTCGGTCTGTCTGTCTATCTATTTATCTATCTATTATTATATCTACCTGTGTTAGCATACTCGTGATTCTTTATTAACTATTCGTATTTTATGTTGGATGTAAATTGCAATAAGGCTCAATTCGGAGTGAGTAAGATAAATATTTTGTGGTTTTCAATATCATCATAGATTATTCTGATCATAATTTTGAGTGTACACACTTTCGGTTTTTTGATCAAAACTTCCTGGTAAAAGATAACGGTAAATCGCATATTATCTCACTCAATTAAACACGTCTTTTGTTAAGACAATTTTACATTTTCCTTCAAATGTAATATACTTGCAGACTATTCATTTTTTCCGATTAAAAAATAACATGTGATTATGACGATAATCTGCAAATATATTTTCCAAATGATTATAACAACAGGTGGGTCAGTTATATTCGCTAACGAATTTTGATTCAACTTGATGGTGCATCAAATTTGCCAAAGGATAACAATCAACCCTTGGTTGTATTTTTCTTGAAAAGAACGCAGATGGGTTTCAAAAACCATTTCGTCATCCCTAATGCAAACTTTGAAAATATCTATCGATATTAAATCAATATTGTTTTACTGTTTTCACGTGTATCAGTTTATAAGTGTTATAAAATCCAGAATGCTAGTGATTGAAAGTATGCATTTGATTTTCCTTTACTTCTTTAATTCAAATTAATTGTTGTTATCTTCCGAAATTATCATGTACTGGCTTGTGCCTTGATGACCTACCCTATTTTGAGACACCTATACACTTGTCCAAGTATTCTATTTGCAGATTAAATGACTGATCTAGGAAGTTTTAGTCAGTAAACGAACTTAAGTGTCACGTTGGTAGTCGTTGACAGAGATAGATGAGATAGGGGTTGACAACCAACAAAAATAATTTTCGAAACCTATGGCTTATAGTTGGCTTTGTAGTTTATAGGAACGATATATATATATATATATATATATATATATATATATATATATATATATATATATATATGACAAATAATGCAAAGTAAAAAATACGAAGTAAAAGGTGATATTTTGTTTCTCTTACTTCAGAAACTTAATTTTTATCAAATAATGTAATGGATATAATAGAGATTGTTTGCTATAAATCAGAGCAAAATAAATTTTATCAAGCTAATTGAGAGGCATACATTTCTCAACCAACCCACCTCAAAACACCGAAAAATAAATGGTTTGTCCCTTATTCTAAGCCAGACATATGATTAACCACTGCAATTATCCATCTATGTATCTATCTATCTATCTATCTATCTATCTATCTATCTATCTATCTATCTATCTATCTAAACATACCATATGTGATATCATATCTGTGATTCATTACTACCTTTAAGTATTTTATATTACATTCAAATTGCAATATATAAGTATGGCCATTCTGGTATTTGAAGTATAAGATTAAGCTTAGAAGTAAGAACTTTGAGAATGCTAAATTCTTGATTCTGACAACCACCCCATAATCTACCTAGCTCATGTTACCAAGTCAACAAGTTCTAGTTGTTCTACGTTGAGCAGTGCCTAGCAGTAGATGCAGTAGATGTTAACTGATAGACCGATCACTCTACGTTTGCACTATCAGGTTCAAATTAGAAGTAAATTTTAAACTGAACAAGGGCATCCTTTAAAATTATTTACGCCTCTTATCTAACCCTTTTGCTGTCAACAAATTACCCCCTTCCCGTCCCCCCCACCCCCGCCGTAATTTAAATAGTCTTCCCCTAAGTTAAATAACGTTTACATCTGTTAAATACATGGGCAACATATAGTTGGTGTTATGTCAAAGATAGTGCTACTTGAATCTGCACAAGAGTTATGAATGCATACATTATCAAGTTTTTTACAAGAAGGCGCCAACGGGCTGAGCAGGTCGAGCAAATAGGATTCGAATTTAGTCCACATTTGTCTCAGTTGAGAAAGTTATTGGGTGCAGCTCATTTAATTCCAAAATATACAAATATGAATGGTTAATGGGTTAATTTGTTTTAAGCGTCTTTTATTATTTATTATGATGACCTACCCCCATTTTGCACCTCTGGCAAAATTCCGGTATTGCATTTGAAGTTGTATTTTTGTAACAAACAAGGAAGTTTTGAACACTCTTGACCGAACTTGAGTATCACGGCAACACCCAACTACACAGATCGGCTAGATAGGGGTTAGATAGATACAATTGTATTATTTTAATATATTTAATACTATTGATTTAAGTACAATTTTTAATCGAAACGTAATAGTAATATGATAGCTACACTTCATCCAAATGATAATGTACAGTAAATATATATATATATATATATATATATATATATATATATATATATATATATATATATATATATATATATATATATTACATGTTTGAATTTCCGTTTTGATATGAACCATGACCCACTTTGTGTCCGGGGGCTGAATAAATCTTCATGATGATCGAGACCTTAACAAGAGGAGATCAGACAATTTGTTTGAGTACAGTTGAGGACTCAAAATAGGAAGAGAAATAAACTTTATAAAGGACAGAAAAAGAAAAATATTAAATTGTTAACAGATAAACTTTGATACTGTTAATCCAGCTGTTCATGATTTTCGGAGGGGTTTGAATGCCTCCGGTATATACCATATTTTTTCTCAATTAAAGGACGGTTTTTATACATCTAGTTTTCAACACATACACACACACACACGCGCACACCCACACCGAAACATATATGGAACATTCCCTTATGTTGAACTTTTATTGTTTACAATATTAACATTACTATTTCAAACAGTCCTGACTTCCTCACTCTCTCTCTCTCAGTGCAAGTTTAACCCTAGTTTCTTTTTTTCCTGACAAAAGCGTTTAATTTCTTAAGGATTTTGCGGAACACTCTAGACCGAACTTGAGTATCAAGGCAACAACCAACTACCGTAATATGATACTTACACTTTCTCTAAATGATAATATACAATATAGATATATTTTGATTTATATTTTACATGTTTAAATTTAATTTTGATACGAACCCTGACCCACTTTGAGTCCGGGTGCTTAATAAATCTTCCTGATGATCGAGACCTTAACTAGAAGAGATCAGACAATTTTCAGCGCTTGACAGGTTACAAATTTTGTAAGTTTGAATACATTTGAGGACAGAAAAAAGGAAGAAAAAAAAACTTTATAAAAGATAGAAAAAGTAAAAATATTAAAATTGTTCAGAGATAAAAGTAGTAGGGTGGGGGTAACTGGCTACGGGGGGGGGGCCTCTCTGGCTACGTACGGGAGTTAACATTGCTGGGGCACTCTGGCTACGTACGGGAGTTTAATATGGGGGGCACTCTGGCTACAAACGGGAAATTAACATGGCTGGGGCACTCTGGCTACGTACGGGAGTTTAACATGGGGGGCAGTCTGGCTACGTACGGGAGTTTAACATGGGGGGGTAGTCTGGCTACGTACGGGAGTTTTTTTTTAACGTGGCGGGAGTGTGGGTGGGGGTGTGGGGAGGGTGGAATAGAATTAATCTTTCTTGAAAAAGGGGTGGTCCTAATACGTCATCTACTATCCAAACACCCAACACTACACTATCCAACACGCCGTGTGTAGCGACCTTCTGCCTAGTGGCTATATCTATATAGCTTAGAGTTATATATAAAGCATTACCTATACCTCAGATCATGTTGGAGGTGTCAGTAAATTTGCATATATTGTACCTATGTTATAAATAGCTTTGATCAAGGGAATTAACTTATAATAACACTAAAATGGACGTGACTAAATGTTGTATTAAACTTCGGGAACCGTCACGGACTTTAGCGTTGAGTAGAAAAAATCCGGAACATTAGATTATAATGGCCTAGACTAAAAGTAACACTAAACTTCCGAAATTGTACCGGACGTTAGAGGAGACTGAAAATAATCCGGAAAAAAAATGGAAAAAATTGACTGAGACTAAAAAATAGTACTAAAATTTCGTAACTCATTTTAAATTTTTTTTGTTATTTTATATTTTTTTATATACAAACCCAAATAAACCCAAAACCCAAACCCAAACCTAACACACTATCCCAAATTATTTTATTTTTTAAATTTTTTTTTTATCAAAACACACACATCACACAACCATTTTTTTTACTTTTTAAAATTTTTTTTATATATCAAACACAAAACTTACACACACTACACAACCATTTTTTTATTTTTTAAATTTTGTTTATATCAAAACACACAACCATTTTTTTATTTTTTAAAATTTTGTTTATATCAAAACACACAACCATTTTTTTTACTTTTTAAATTTTTTATATCAAAACACACACCACAAATATACAATCCATTTTTTAAAAAAAAAAATTTTATTTGATGGACTGCAAAAGTTGTTGTTGTTGTTGTTGTTGTTGTCTTTGCTGCTGCTGCTGTTGGTGCTGTAGTCTGTTTCTTTCCTCCCAATTTTAGATCGATAGAAAGAGAGGGAAAGTGTTTTTTTTGGTTTAGTGGGTAAAAAACAAACCACACAACACCATTCAGAGATATACATCAATAATAATAATTATATTTTATTCAATGTATATACATTATGTTACTCGTGGTAATAAAACAATTTCATATAAATCCAATACAGTTCAATACACTTCCATATTTACCATTTCATTCTCTTATTGTTCTGACACTTCAGGAAGATTCTTGTCTACAATTCTCTCATAACTTTCTTCTGGACTCTCATTGATAAACTCCAACTTAATAAAATGTCCATTATCATCTCGAATCCACCGCTCTTTTTTACAAATCTTGTAAACTTTACTATGATCTAATCCAAAACATCTTGCCACATCACCAATGGAATCCATCCGACTATATAATCCTGAATTCAAGTCAGTTAATTTCACAGGTCTCACAAATCCACTAGTTCCTTGACTCTTCTTCTCTGGCTCTTCCCATCTAGCTTGAAATCTTTTCTGGAACTTCTTCGAAAAGACCGACTTACAAATCCCAGTGCAGCAATAGTAGATACTTCCTGCATGACAATCAAAATATTCAGCAGCCTTTTCCATACTTTCAAATCTTCTTTCCTCTGTCTCACCAACAAACTGGCACAACACACTTCTATCACTTCCAAAATTAATTCTCCTTTTTTCTTTATCATTCTTCACATGTTTATGCAAACATGTTCGTTCACTAGCAGTCATCACTTGAAGATTTTCCATTCTATCATCATCAATTACATCATTGAGATGTACCACTTCACTCTGTCTTGGTAGATCCACTCCATTCACCGCTTCAAAGACAAATCTCCCTCGATTTGTATGTTTCTTCCTCTTTCCTTCCTTACCAGTAACCTTAATCTTTATCAATCCAAATGAATTCAAATTTCCTTTGACTTTCCTTCCATACTTCATATGATAGACATTACCAAGTATGTCAGCAGCATAATTATCATACACCTTATGAACATACTTATTCAATTCAATTCCAGTATCTTGACTTTTATCTCGAGCGCAGTACTTTTCCATCTTCACAGTTTGAAAGTTCAATCACGACTAGTGATTCTGAGGGTAAGAAGGTCTATATATATATAGGTTCCCTGGGTGAAACTGATTCAGTTTCAAAGTAAACTTCAAGATGAAAAGATCACGCCGAAGCCATGAGAAACCAGAAGAAGAAGAAGAAGAAACAAAGAGGCCACGACGACGAAGACATTCCGTACCGCCTGAAACACTGCTATATGAACTACTAGCTCAAGTCCATGCTAGTGACTTCGAAGAGGAGATGAGTGAACCTGAAACCCAAACTTCTAACCCACCCAAAATAAAATCCACTACCAGCACCACTACCAACACCAGAACCCCTGATCAAAAAAACACTACCTACTACCTTGGCTCCTCCTGAAAATTACTATCGGATTCGAGAGACGGAAAAAAATAACTTCTCGAAAATTTAAAACTACAGCTTACACTCACACGGTTCACTTTAAAGACTTCAAGTCCGAAGTACCTCCCGAGAAAGCGGCGGGGTTCATTAGCGATTTGTGGGATTCTGTCTTAATGAACTTGAAACGACAATGTGGAGCCAAAGAAGACGATCGTTTGAGACTGGCCATTCATCATGACAATTTGAAGAGTCCTGTTTGGATCGAGTTCAGCACCCCGGCAGAATTAACGCCAGACAAAGTCATGTCCAAAATAGAACATGTTCAACAATCGAACGACAAGTTTACCATCACCGATGGAAAGGCCACACTTTACTTGACTCACGTTTCCCCTCCTTGAGGAAGTGGACGAAGTAGGAAACCGTTACTGGTGGACGATATTCGAAGTACCAAACGCAGTGTCGTCCAAATCGACAATACTCAAGACCAGATGTGCTTGGCTCGGGCTATTGTGGTGGGGCGAACGTATGCCAACAAGAATGAGAGCAAAGAATGGAAAAGAGCCTGGAATAACATTCGACAGTCGGACAGAGCCAAACAACGAAACGAAGCAGAACTCCTGTTGCAACAAGCAGGCATCCCTAACCAGCCAAGTGGCTAATTTTGAGGTTTTGAAAAATGCTTTACTGTCTGGACAAGTGGAAGACTTTCAAGTACCCACGTTAGAACCTCACAAGATTGTACGACTACCTAATCATCAAATCGTGACTCGACCTGTTCAAAAAGTGTATCGTATTGTGTACCAAAAACGAGTGAGACTTCTAGATCACACGACTTTACCTTACGGACACGCTGATTTGGAGTATAAAAAAGGGAAACCCTCTTGAACAGAAAAAAAAAGACAACACCAAAAAAGATGACTTCAACATTGGCCTTGCCTGACTATTGTGAGTGTACCAGTCGCTTGAAAACGTTCAAAAATTGGCCTAAACACATGCCTGACTATTGTTATTGTCCTCATCGATGGAGCACATCCAAAAAAGGAAACAAACTTAGGAAAAAATGGATTACCTACTTCCTACTCTTTAGCCAGAGCAGGATTTGTTTACTTTGGACAGGGAACCAAAGTACAGTGTTTTAGTTGTGGTGTCACTATTCGTATGGATTGTAAGAATTCAGCTCTCCTGGAACATGTCAGATGGTCACCAAACTGTGCTTACCTTTCTTTAGCGTTTCCACGGATTACATTACAATACTTTTCGGATGGTACAGTCGACAGGTATAAAAAAGGAACCCCTTTCAAACCTAACCCTTCATTCTGACTTTCAACGTTAACCAAGCAAGAAGATGAGTCATTTTGTCATCCTTCCACCAAACTTCAATAAGAGTACTCAAACTGCCACCCACCCACCACCATTACCAAGGGAGAAATCTAGTGGTAGTGTGAACTCCAAGGACTATCATCACGACTTGGAGTGTGATGCAGTACCATGCGATGAAACGGATTCTGTACGGTTTGGCATTCCCGATTCACACGTTCAAAAGGATTCCGTAGCTTGTAACATCTTGGATTCAGTACCCTCTCCAAGTCTCACCACTCATCGGCCACCCTCTAAAGAGGCAGTACGCCCTTTATGTTTTACTGGAAATACTAAAGGAACTGGTATTGACGTTAATGACAACAAGGTCAATGTTGGTCAATATTCGCATGTCAGAATACCTGTGAGTTTACTTGGTTATTCCAAGTATGAAAGTCGTCTCGAGTCATTCAAAGACAAGTGGCCAAAATATCTAGAAGGTCCTAAACCGGAAGGTTTAGCTAGATCTGGATTTAAATACGTGGGAGAAGGAGATAAAGTTCAATGTTTCAGTTGTGGTGTGAAACTTCACCAATGGGAGCCTACCGACTCAGCTTACATTGAACATGCCAGATGGTCTCCGCACTGTCAGTTCTTACCTTTAGTCGCCTTAGAACAGTACGGGTACGATGAGCCAGATGCCAAACAGAAGAAGAAGTAAAAAAAAATCCATGTCGGAGGAGAATACTTCTTCTTTTGAAGAATACGGAAACTTTACCAGAGTACATTCGTGGCTTGCCTTTGGAAGTGCGCGAAAAGATTTACCAAGAGTTTTGTCAAGATCCAAGTGAAACGTAAACTCAAAGTCATTTCTCGAGCTATACACTATACCCTCTTCCAAGGTCATAGAAGAATGATTATGGGAAACGTCTATCACAATAGCTACGTTCACGGAGACTTTCTCAAAAGGTACCAACCTTGGGAGCCTGGCTATAAAAAACATGCCACCCAAGATACCTACCTTTGCCATCGACCCCTATACAGAGTTGGCATGCCTGCGCTGTACACGTCACTCGTGAAACGGATTCCGTGGAAGGAAGTCAACGATCGTGTTCAGACCTTAGAGGATTATAATGACTTGATACAAGAACTGTTACCATTGAATTTTGGACGTTATGCAGTGTGTGTCTTAGTGACTACTTATCTTGGAATTCGTTTTCCAGGACATTAGTTGTGGAATATTTTTGAGGACAAGTGTTTGCCTTGGATTATTTTGGAGGATCCGTGGTTGTTTTGGACTCAATTGTTGAGTTAAAAAAAAAACAATATGACCCTTTGTTCTTCTTCGGACTTAGTAGAAGAAGAAGACTATAAATATTTGATTTTATCAGTACAAGAAAGAAACATTGCACGTAAAGCGTTGAGAGTGGTAATGAAAATCAGTGAGGAACCTCCATGTGAAGAAGACATTCGTCACACTTTATCTGTCTATAAAACATTTCAAGAAGTGTGTATTGCTAGTGAGTTACACCAACAACTTTTCAATTGGAAAAATGTACGACCCTGGAGAAACCTTGGTTTCCAATATTGGCTACAAGAAGTGGCTCAGTTTGCCAAAGATTTGGCAACATGTCCATAAGGGTCCAAAAGTGAAAAAATGGGAACCTCAATGGGAAATCCTGAAAGAAGAAAAAGAAGAAGAACCTGACTCCACAAAAAAAGAGGACCACACCGTTGTCCAAATACAACCACCACCCCCTGAGGAACACAACCCTTCCTTGCCGCCGTCGTCAGAGCATTCTTCTACCAAAACAAAGACGACCAGAAGAATGCCACCCCAAGCAGCAGTGCCTGTGTTTTTCATTCCTAGGAGGCCAGAATGTTGTACATTGACTTGTTTATACAGAACTTTAAATGTTGTAGTGGTAGTCTTAATCTTGTACGTGATCATTTTAATTTGCTATTTTCTCACTAGTTCGCTTCTTCGTGTTCGTGTAAAGCTGTAAAATTAGTTTTTTGTTGTGTTGGTTGTTTTTTTTTAAAAAAAAAAAAAAATAAACGTGTATGAAAATGTATAAAATGTCTTTGGTCTTTTGTCTTCTCCTCAAACATCTTCTTACTTCAGTCATGGCTACATCATCTTCTTCTTCTACCTCGTCTGCCTCTTCTGCTTCTGTCGTCAAAGTGATTGACGAAAAGTTAGATCGTTCCAGTTGGGACGCTTTGTATCTGCGCCATCCATTTAACATGTTGATTGCTGGACCGAGTGGTTCAGGTAAAACCGAATTTGTCAAACGTTTGATCGAACATAAAGGTGATTTGTTCGATCATCCACCTCAACGTATCGTGTGGTGTTACAAAGAGTGGCAACAGTCTTACACACTACTCCAAGAAAGTCAAGGAGAAACCCTTTCGTATGTAGAAGGCATCCCTCACGAAGACAATGGAATCGTGTCTGACGTGACTCAAACCCATTTGGTTATTTTTGATGACATGTTAGGAGAAGACGAAGAAGAAATTAAACTTTGGTTTACACGAAAAGGACACCATCGTAATGCTAGTATTGTCTACATTACTCAAAATTTATTTCAACAAAGTAAAGCCCATCGAACCATCAGTCTGAACGCTCATTACGTGGTCTTGTTTAAAAGCCCCAGAGACAAATCTCAAGTACAAGTGTTAGCCAAACAGTTAGGCATGTCTTGGTTGAATTATGCGTACGACGATGCCACTCAAACCCCTCACGAGTATTTACTCATCGACTTAAAACCCACCACTCCTGACTATTTGAGATTTCGTGCTCAATTGTTTCAACCTTGGGGTCAAGAAGGTGGTCCTGTCATTTACACGTCCCCTTCAGCCCATTTTTAAAAAAACTATAAAAACAACCTACTACGTCATTTCTATCTCACACTCTTTCGAGATGACTTCCTTTCAAGCTCATCCTTCGGCTAAATTGATTCGTGCCTTGTATGGCATCAGTCGCGAAAAAAATGCACAAGTCCGTGCTCATTTGTTAGAAGCGAGTCTTAAAGAAGTGTTACGATGGTTTACTTTGACAGCACGTCAATTACTATAAGGCATCATTCACATCCCTCATCAAACTCAACGTTTTTTTCAAAGACATAAAGTGACATTGTCACAACTGGCTGATCCTAGAATCGATTCACGGACTAAAAAACAAATCATTTTAACTCCTGGTGGAAGTGGTTCTTTAGGAGGGGTTATGATTCGTTCCCTTCTGAAATGGGATCCTAATGCCCAAGCCAAAAAACCCAAATCACCCAAAAAGAAGAAAAGTCCTAAAAAGAAGAAAGCCACAAAGAAAAGTCGTGCCAAGAAGAGGAAAACAACACCTACCACTAGCACCCGCCGTAAGAGAGGAACTGCTGCAGCCAGGAAAACGTACACCCGCAAGACACCACGACAAACAACCGTGACGAGGTCTCCTTCTCCTTCGTCCCCATCATCTTCACCACCCTTCACGATGATGCCTGCCAAAACAGACTTAAGTCCCGTGTTTCCTAATTTGATGCAAAAATGGAAACCTATTTCAAAAGTCACCACTTCGGGACCCTCGACGACATCGGCTGATTTGACCATGGCAGCAGCCACCAACAAAGTACCTTCCCCTAAAACCAAAGTCCAAGAAAGAACTGGTATCTTACAAAGTTTACTGGATTTATCCAAAGAAGAATTGACTCGATTTAGTCCTTTGAAAACACCTCAACGTCGAGTGAGGCCTGTCGTGACGTTGGTACGTCGTGCAGACAATCAGTGGAGACGTATTCCAGTATAAAATAGAAGGGTACCCTGCCAGAGACTTCAGAGTTACTCCTCACCTCTAAGATGGCTCCCAAACGTGCACACCACAACTACCTCCACCAAAAAAAGAAGTAAAGTAAAACCACCAAAAAAAGACGACTTCCCCCTCGTCTGGCCAAACATTGGGATGTCTTGTCTGTCCTAACCAAATCCAATACTCCCATGCGAAAACAACTCATTCAAACAGCCCCTAAAGAAATCATCGATACCGTGTGTGAATGTTGTTTGAACGTGTTGAAAGGAACGGTACCTTTGTCCAAGATACAGAAACAAAAATTAGGGAAACATCGGAACGTTCTTCGTCAAATGGTAAAAAAGAAAATACCTCTTCAACAAAAGAAAAAAATGTTGGTACAACGAGAAGGATTTCTACCTATGTTGATAGGCCCGTTGTTAAAAATAGCCGCTCCTTTGTTAGGAACGATTGCTGGACCACTTTTAGGAGGGGTCATGCGATAACCCCCCCAAAAAAAGAAGATAAAAAGGACCACCCTTCTCTGAAACGACCACACCTTTTTGGTACCTTTGGATGAAATGGAAGGACGAAAACTGACTTTAGTACCTTACAAACGATGGATGGAATTTCATCGTTGGAACGAACAACGGATACCTCATTTACCACCCAATCCTAATCTCAACGAAATGTCTCAGTTACGACAAGAATTACAATCCCTGATGGAACGCAGCAATGTGTCCGAAACAGAAAAATCGCAACGGTACGGTCAACTTTTACAACGTCTACAACTCTTTCGCCAAAAAGCAGTCGACGAAACAGCTTCACCCACTCTGAGAGATTTTAAGACCCTAATGAAAAGCGAACCTAAAGTCACCACCACCACTAAAACAGACACCGGTACAGGGATGACCGTCAAAGAAGAAAAAGAAGAAGAAGAAGAGTTACCAACTCCACCTCTTAAAAAATTAAAAAAGTTAGCCACACCGGATTGGATGAAAAAGAAGATGTCTACCCCTTTACCCTCAGAAAAGAAAAAGGAAGAAGTGAAGAAAGAAGTCAAAACAGAACCGATGACCCCTGTTCAAACCACCTTTACCCCAGTGGCACGTCGGACACGTAAACAACAATCCAAAAAGATACCTCACGAAGAAAAGAGTATTGGGACTTGGTTGACTTATTCTTGAGGAATCATCATGGAGAAACTGTTAGCTAGCCTTTATTACAATCCTGCTGCTGGTTACGGAGGAGTTCAAAAATTATATCGAGCTGCTAAAAGTAAATTGAAAAGTGTACGTTTACCCGAAGTACGACGATGGTTACAAGAACAATCGACGTACACGTTACACAAACCCATTCGACGTAAATTTTCTAGAAGTACCACTCAAGTGGAAGGCATCGATCATCAATGGCAAGCCGATTTAGCTGACGTCTCTCATTTAGCCACTTACAATCGTGGTCACAAATATTTGTTTTGTGTCATCGACGTGTTTTCCAAATTTGCTTGGGTCGTGCCTTTGACCTCTAAAAGCAGTACCGAATTAGTACGGGCCTTAAAATTGGTCTTGAAACAAAGTGGACGCCAACCTTTACGATGGCAAACTGACAAAGGCACCGAATTTCTAAATCAAGCTTTTCAAAAAGAATTGAAACAAAGACAAATTCATTTTTTTACTACCGAAAATCCTGAAACCAAAGCCAGTATCGTGGAACGTTTTCAAAGAACTTTGAAAGAACGCATGTGGAAATATTTTACACATCAACATACTCTCAAGTACATCGACGTGTTACCTCGTTTGGTCAAAGCGTACAATCAATCGTACCATCGTAGCATCGGATGTGCCCCCGAAGAGGTCAGCCCTGAAAACGAAGTGACCGTGTTTGATAAATTATTTGGTTCACCCCAGAAGAAAAAAAGTAGAAGAAAAACCTTGTTGGAGTTAAAGACGGGAGATTGGGTTCGCATCGGAAAAACCAAACGTACTTTTGACAAAGGTTATTTACCTAACTGGACTACCGAATTGTTTCGTGTCACTACCCCCGTCCGTGGTCGTGATCCTCCCGTCTATAAATTGGAAGACATGCACGGTGAAGTACTCAAAGGAACATTTTACTTGCCTGAGTTACAACGAGTGACCAAAAAAGAAGACACCTTGTACGACATCGAAAGCATTCTCGAACAAAGAACACGGAAAGTAGGTAAACGTCGAGTAGAAGAAGTCAAAGTACGTTGGAAAGGATATCCCCCTAGTTTTGATTCTTGGATTGCGGCTTCTCAAGTCGTCGACTATAAAAAGAAAAAGAAGTAAACTCACAACATGCCATTCAACACAGCAGCCACCCAGACTTCAACGACTCCTTCGCAGAGTTCTTCTCTTCAAGAATTACAAAAACAACCACTTTGGGTGTGGTGTGGAGAACGTGTGCCTAAATATCAAATCGTCTTTTTCTGCCAAATTTTTGTAGTGTATTGTGTCATCGGAGCAGCTATTGCCAATTTGAGTTTACAACAAGAAGACAAACAATTGTGGACCATTTTACTGAGCAGTTGCATCGGTTATCTTTTACCCAGTCCCTCTTTGAAATTTACGACGGACAACAGCAGCCATAGCAACAACCACGCTAGTTCGACCAACGCCAGTTCACCTTCTTCTTCGTCCAGTCATCACCACAATACCAATTCTCTTTTGGAACCTTTTGAACATCATTCTTCTGTTCACTTGAGTGACTCCTCGGACACCAGAACCACCTTAGAACTATGAATGACCAATTTTATTTAACTTTACCCAGTGACAGTTCCATGGATGAGTTTCCCAACAACAAATTATGTTGTTTCACGGCCAAATTACCTCAGGCCTTCCAATTGGATCACGACGCTCATTGGGAAGTGGCTTTGGTAGAAATCATTCATCCTACGCAAATCAAGAATGTGTCTGGAAATCAAACCATTTTGACGTAGCAATCTATAACGAAAAAGTGCAAAAAGAGTTGGACGCTCATGATCCTGAAATTGGGAAAAAAATGAGTTCAAAAACTGACAATACTCCCTACTCGACCTATCGCATGAGAATTCCTGAAGGGTATTATTTTAGTGCTCAACATTTGGTGGAGACGATTGCGGCCGTCTTCGAAGCCCAATTTGGCAAAGCCTTGGAAAAAAACCAAAAATGGGTAGAGATCAAATACCATCCTGTGGCACGCCGTTTCCTCTTGCAATTTTTGAAAGGGCATGAGGGAAAGCCATTCGACGAGAAAGAAGACAAACACTTACCCGCGCACGAAAGAAAATTCATGACCATCGGTTTTTCTGCTGGGTTGTTTGATATTTTGGGTGGAAATAAAAAGTATCATGGTGAACGAACAATCCACACCAACACAGATTTCGGAGAGGCTTTTCGCACCCCTATCAAATTGAACGTTGGACTGAATTTAATGTTTGTGTACTCCGATGTGGTGGAGTACAACGTGGTGGGCCACACAGCTGCTCCCTTACTGAGAGTCATTCCTTTCAAAGTGGATATTGCTGCTGGTGCGTACGAAGAAGGTGGAAACACGTTTCACGTTCACCGTGAATTTGTACATCCTCATTATCTTCCAGTCAGTAAATCGTATTTTGACAGTGTCAACATTAGTATAAAAGGAGATTTGGGACAAGATGTGCCATTCATTGACAAAGGAAAAGTCACAGTGAAACTACATTTTTCGAAAAAACAAGTTCTCTAACGAATTGTAACTGACCCAAACCAAAAATGTTTCCAGTGTACCAAGGAGTGGCTCGACAACGAGGACATGGTTTAGGAGATATGTTAAAATCAGCATTTCGGACGGTAGCTCCTATTTTGAAACCGATGGTGACTCGAGGATTTCATGCCTTAAAAGATGCTGCTTTGACACAAGGAAAAGAATTTTTGCAAAATGTCCTCATCGACAAACAAAATCCTAAAGAAGATTTTATGAGAGCAGGTAAAAATGTGTTGATGACCACTGGTAAAGATCTTTTAGGTCTCCAAGAAAATCCTATAAATACGCTTCACGCTTCAGACCCTGGCATTACTTCTTCCTCTACTTCACAGCAAGGACAAGGTAAAAAGAGACGACGACATCGAAATCCCTTCAAAGTTCATAAAAGAACACACGGCAGTAGTTCCAGAAAGAATAAGAAAAGAAGAAGAACCGTCAGAGAATTAGACGTGTTTGATTATTAAAACCATTGAAAATGATGCACCAAGATTCTTGCGAATGTACCAAGTCCGAACTGGAACTGTTTTCTATGCCTCCCACCATGATGACGATGCAAGAATCCCAATGGGTGGAATTTCATCCTATATCGTCTTTGACGGAATCAGCTCCTATCGAATTTGAAATCAAAGGACAAACCGAAGATTACATCGATCTGAATAACAGTTACTTGTACCTGAAACTTCAAGTACAAAAAAATGACAACACCCTTCCTGGGGAAGCTGCCCGAGTGGCACCCGTCAATAATTTCATGCATTCCTTGTTCAGCGGAGTAGATTTGTACTTGAATAACAAACTGGTCAGCAGCAGTTTGGATACTTACCCTTACCGTGCTTATTTGGAAAATCTCTTGACGTACGGAAAAGAAGCCAAGAACACTCATCTGGATGCTTCGGTGGTCTGGAAACCTGACACCTCGGAAAAGTTCAACGACACAGAGCTGTCAGTACCGGCGAAGACTTCTGCTAATGATGGTGATCCTATAATTCCAGCAGTCCCTCACAATGTGGGATTTAACGACCGTCGAAAGAAAATCAGACGAAGTTTAGAACTGATGGATCGTTTGCATTTGGACATGTGGTTGCAAGACAAGTATTTGTCGAACGGAGTAGATGTACGCCTGAGACTGAATCGCAGTAGTGCCGCCTTCCATTTGATGGCTCATGCTAACGAGTGGAAAACCAAAATCCAAGAAGCCAAACTTTACGTGCGACGTGTAGAAGTCTTACCAAAAGTAGCCAATGACATCAGTCAATCCTTGAGCAGAACCACTGCTAAGTATCCTGTGCGACGAGTGGAAGTGAAAACCTTTACCATAGCCGCTGGACTCCGATCCAAATTCGAAGATCACATCTTCCAAGGACAGCTCCCCAAACGTTTGCTGATTGGCATCGTCAGTAATGCAGCCCTCAACGGAGTCCACGATCATAATCCGTTCGAGTTTAAACACTACAACGTCTCCAAGATAGAAGTCAGTCGAGATGGCAAGACCTTGTGTACCAGACCTTTTGAACCTAACTTTAGCGACGGCCATAAAAATTACTTGCGATCTTACCTGAGCCTGTTTGAAGCCACAGGACAGTTAGGTACCAACACCAGCCACGGGATTTCGTACGAGGATTATGCAGGAGGGTATGCCTTGTGGGGATTTGATTTCACTCCTGACCAAGGCAGCGATGAAGGACATTTCCACCCTATAAAATCAGGCCCATTTCGTGTGGAACTTCAGTTTGCAGATCCTCTACCCGACACAGTGAACGTCGTCTTGTATGCAGAATTTGATAATACTCTAGAGATCAACAGTTTGAGAGAAGTGATTCTAGGCTATTAGAAGAAGAAAAAAAGATGCAACACGTAGAAGAAAAACCAATGGAAATAGATGAGGAATTTTGTGAGAAGTCACAAACTACCACAAATGATGATGATGACGAAGTCATTCATTCAGAACCTAAAACCGAGTTTACTGGATTTATTTCTCGATGGCCAGAACAAGAAAAACAGTTAGTGTCCTGTTTTGCTCAGGAATTGAGTAAAATAATTAACAGTCTAGTCCAAGAACAATGTCATGGATGTCAAATCGATCATCCTAGTCAGATACAACACGACCAATGTATGATGTTGACAGGTGAAGAACAATTGGACAACTATTTGGAAACGGCTTGGTCCCAGAACTCGGACGAAAAAGTGTTGAGACAATGGTATAAAGACTTGGTGAATTCTTCTTTACCTCCACTTACTCTTCTGGAGATCAGACGCATCGAAGGGCTCATTCAACAGAGTGTAGAACCTATCCGACGTGAATATTCGTGGAATTACAAGACAGATCAATTCAAGTTTAAAGTCAGGTGTGAATTGGTAACCTATTATTTCCATTGAAGAAAAAAAAAAAAGAAAAAAAAAATGGATACTAGGGAACTTCATTACTTATTGACTCGCGGTTCCTATACTTCTTCTTGGAATCCTGTGGTGTGTGCTAAAGATGAACTACCTCATCGTAAACCAAAAAACGTTCATGCCTCTGTCATCAATACTGACGACAGTCATCTACCAGGAACCCATTGGATTGCCGTGTACTTTCCCAACGTTCACTGTGTGGAATATTTTGATTCTTATGGATTACCTCCTTTGGAAAAAGACATCATCGAGTTTATGAGAAGAAATGCCGTCTCGACTCGATTCAATAATGTGATACTACAAGGATCCGATTCCATGGTGTGTGGACAATATTGTGTCCATTATCTTCATCAACGCAGTCTTGGATATTCCTTAGAACATTTACTGACTTATTTTGATAGTGACTATGTTCGAAACGATACTAAAGTACAAAAATGGTTTTGTGAACGTTATGGTTATCTCTTGTCTTTAGCTCACAATCGTAGTGTGCATCAGAATGATGTGGATGTAGAAAGTTTGACATTTACTTTACCTTCCCAACGTTGTCAACCTTGTAAATATGTTCAATTTTAATATCTTGTTGAATGGTTAGAATTGTTTTATGTTAGAATAGTTATTGTTGAATAAAAACAATGTTATTGTTCTTTGAAAAAAAGGTGTTGTGTGGTTTTTTATTGAATTTTTGAAAAAAAAAATAATTATGTTCTCTCTCTTTTTCTATCGATCTAAAATTGGGAGGAAAGAAATAGACTACAGCACCAACAGCAGCAGCAGCAGCAAAAACAACAACAACAACAACAACAACTTTTGCAGTCCATCAAATAAAATTTAAAAAAAAAAAAATGGATTGTATATTTGTGGTGTGTGTTTTGATATAAACAAAATTTTAAAAAGTAAAAAAAATTGGTTGTGTGTTTTGATATAAACAGAATTTAAAAAATAAAAAAATGGTTGTGTAGTGTGTGTAAGTTTTGTGTTTGATATATAAAAAAATTTTAAAAAAGTAAAAAAAATGGATAGTGTGGTGTGTGTTTTGATATAAACAAAATTTAAAAAATAAAAAAAATGGTTGTGTAGTGTGTGTAAGTTTTGTGTTTGATATATAAAAAAAACTTTAAAAAGTAAAAAAATGGTTGTGTGGTGTGTGTGTTTTGATAAAAAAAAATTTAAAAAATAAAAAAATTTGGGATAGTGTGTTAGGTTTGGGTTTGGGTTTTGGGTTTATTTGGGTTTGTATATAAAAAAATATAAAATAACAAAAAAAAATTTAAAATGAGTTACGAAATTTTAGTACTATTTTTTAGTCTCAGTCAATTTTTTCCATTTTTTTTCCGGATTATTTTCAGTCTCCGCTAACGTCCGGTACAATTTCGGAAGTTTAGTGTTACTTTTAGTCTCAGCCAATTTTTTCCATTTTTTTTCCGGATTATTTTTAGTCTCCGCCAACGTCCGGTACGATTTTGGAATTTTAGTGTTACTTTTAGTCTAGGCCATTATAATCTAATGTTCCAGATTTTTTCTACTCAACGCTAAAGTCCGTGACGGTTCCCGAAGTTTAATACAACATTTAGTCACGTCCATTTTAGTGTTATTATAAGTTAATTCCCTTGATCAAAGCTATTTATAACATAGGTACAATATATGCAAATTTACTGACACCTCCAACATGATCTGAGGTATAGGTAATGCTTTATATATAACTCTAAGCTATATATATATAGCCACTAGGCAGAAGGTCGCTACACTCGGCGTGTTGGATAGTGTAGTGTGGGGTGTTTGGATAGTAGATGACTTATTAGGACCACCCCTTTTTCAAGAAAGATTAATTCTATTCCACCCTCCCCACACCCCCACCCACACTCCCGACACGTTAAAAAAACTCCCGTACGTAGCCAGACTACCCCCCCATGTTAAACTCCCGTACGTAGCCAGACTGCCCCCCATGTTAAACTCCCGTACGTAGCCAGAGTGCCCCAGCCATGTTAATTTCCCGTTTGTAGCCAGAGTGCCCCGAACCATGTTAAACTCCCGTACGTAGCCAGAGTGCCCCAGCAATGTTAACTCCCGTACGTAGCCAGAGAGGCCCCCCCGTAGCCAGTTACCCCCACCCTACTACTGATAAACTTTGGCACTGTTAAACCAGCTGTTTATTAATATTGCCTTGGAAAGATAGTAAGGCTGGTTGGTTGGATTTTACCGGCACATTAACGAATGACTGACTATATCATGCTGAGGGAATGTTTCAAAATATTAGTAAATTATACAGCGATAAATCAGCTCGGGGAGAAATCTAAACTTTTTAACGATTCTATTGATAACACAAATCCTCATGCACACAGATACGCAGCAGATTGATAGATAGATCAAAGGTGGATAAAAAGAGAGATAACCAAAAAGCTAGGTACGTATAGCTAGAAGTTTTAATTACTTCATCAAAGATAATTTGGATTTTCATGCTAAAGTATACTGTTATATATTTATCGTTGTTGATATGTTCATTAATTGTTAACTCAACACGTTTACATCGGGTGCTGCAGCACCATTATCTCCTCCACCCCCTCCATCCCCCCTCTCTCTCAGTACCAACTTTAACATATAATCGTATATTTTCTGGACACACACTCACGTATAATGTGTTCATGATTTTTTTTTCAGTTTGAATGCCTCCGGTATATTCCATATTTTTCTCAATAAAAAGACGCTTTTTATATATCTTGTTTCATCACATACACAGAGAGAAAGAGAGAGATGGTAAACAAGTCAGAGAGACTCATCTTTCTACTAATTATAACACAAGACACCGATTACATTCCTTGTGAAGGCAAGGATTTCATCATCGTTTACTTGTGGAATAAAACAAAAAACACCCATATACTATTTAAATTTATATCTAATGTAAAGACCTAATTAAAATTAATTCCACAAGTCTTACAACGCGATTTAATCACAAATGAATTATACAAAATTAGTTATTTTCTGACCTTTTCTGTTGTACAAAGTTCATAGTTTTCGACAATGCATTTCAGATTCCTTTTGAATTAGAAGAAATAACGACATTATTTTTTTTTCTATGTTCGGCCCTAAAACAAAAATATCGTGGTAAGTATTTTCTTATCATTTCCCTATATAATGGACAAAGATATATAATATTTTCAAAACAAAGACACTGCAGTTTTTGTAACAATACCGCGCGTGCATGGGAATATAGTTGGCGTCATTCTAAACAAAAATACTACTTAGCCCGAACAAGACTTTCAATGCACACAATATGCTTTGTTGAAATAGGGGCACCAATGGGGTATGAAGAGTAAATTGAAGTCATACTTAGTCTATGTATCACCTAATTGGGTGTTGGTCGGTTCATTTAAATATATAAATGTGAATCAATAATGAGTAACTTGATTTCGGTATATTCTATTATTTATATATTAGCAATATTCGGTGTGGAAGTATGAATATATTGATAGTATGATGACATTCCCCAATATAATATACTAATATTAAAATTATTTTTCCTATTAAAGTGTTTACGTGAGTATGTCTATTTTTGCAAAAAAAAAAGTTCCCATACGGTTGTGGGTTGGTCAGTTATTTTCAATAATGAATATTGACTAAACTCTGTGAGTTGTCACCGTTGCCAAAATATAACAATCAACAAACAACGCTCATTTTGTTTGCATTTGTTGTTAAAGTCGCCGGTGAGTTTCGAAAACATTTTCGTCGTCCCTAATTCTGACTGAAAATATCGATCGATGTTGAATCCGAATTGTCTTTTGTTCCACGATGACCTGCCCTATTTTGAGCCTTGCATACATCTGTAAGCATTCTATTTACACATTTAATAGTTGAACTAGGACGTTTTCGTTAGTAGCCGAACTTAAGAGCCACGTTGGCAGTTGTTGAGAGAGATGGATGAAATGAGGGTTGACAACATGCAGACATTATTTTGCAAAAATATGATTTATAATTTACTTTTGCAGTTTTTAAAAACGACAAATAATATAAATAATGCAGGGAGCCTTGCTAACTCAGTTGGTAGAACTTAGGGTCGCGGGTTCGATACCCGTACCTGCCCAGGCCAGCCTAGGTCTGGTGCCTTGGTGTGTCCTTTGAAAAGGCACTTAGCTCCCATTTCCTCGGCATGATATAGTTAATAATGTGTTAAAAGTTCCTTTAGAGCCAACAAAACAGAAAAAGCACAAATAATGCCAACAAAGAGATTAGGAATGAAAGAGTCATTTCGGAATATTTAGTTAGTTAATAAAGTTAGTTAACAGATATTTAATCTGTTTAGTGCTAATTATGCTTTTCATTAAAGTTAAGGTCGTAACCTGTTCTAGGAGTTGGAGTAGAGATATGTGATGTATCTATCTATCTATCTATCACTTTCTATCTATCTATCTATCAATCTATGTATGTATCTATGTCTGTATGTATGTCAATATATACATATATATGTATGTATATTAGTCTGTCTGTCTAATCGTTCTACATGTTTTAACTTAATTGCGATTCTTTATTTATCTATATATCTATCTATCTATATAGCTATCTATCTATCTATCTATCTATCTGTCTGTCTGTCTGTCTATCTTTCTATCTATTTATATATATATATATATATATATATATATATATATATCAATCGATCTATCTATCAGTCTCTCTGTCTGTCTGGCAATATACATATATATATATATATATATATGTCTATTAGTCTGTCTGTATAATCGTTCTACATGTTTTAACTTAATTGCGATTCTTTATTTATCTATATATCTATCTATCTATATAGCTATCTATCTATCTATCTATCTGTCTGTCTGTCTATCTATCTATATATCTGTCTGTCTGTCTATCTATCTATTTATATATATATATATATATATATATATATATATATATATCAATCGATCTATCTATCAGTCTCTCTGTCTGTCTGGCAATATACATATATATATATATATATATATATATATATATATATATATGTGTTTATTAGTCTGTCTGTCTAATCGTTCTACATGTTTTAACTTAATTGTGATTATCTATCTATCTATCTATCTATCTATCTATCTATCTATCTATCTATCTATCTATCTATCTGTCGGTCTGTCTGTCTATCTATTTATCTATCTATTATTATATCTACCTGTGTTAGCATACTCGTGATTCTTTATTAACTATTCGTATTTTATGTTGGATGTAAATTGCAATAAGGCTCAATTCGGAGTGAGTAAGATAAATATTTTGTGGTTTTCAATATCATCATAGATTATTCTGATCATAATTTTGAGTGTACACACTTTCGGTTTTTTGATCAAAACTTCCTGGTAAAAGATAACGGTAAATCGCATATTATCTCACTCAATTAAACACGTCTTTTGTTAAGACAATTTTACATTTTCCTTCAAATGTAATATACTTGCAGACTATTCATTTTTTCCGATTAAAAAATAACATGTGATTATGACGATAATCTGCAAATATATTTTCCAAATGATTATAACAACAGGTGGGTCAGTTATATTCGCTAACGAATTTTGATTCAACTTGATGGTGCATCAAATTTGCCAAAGGATAACAATCAACCCTTGATTGTATTTTTCTTGAAAAGAACGCAGATGGGTTTCAAAAACCATTTCGTCATCCCTAATGCAAACTTTGAAAATATCTATCGATATTAAATCAATATTGTTTTACTGTTTTCACGTGTATCAGTTTATAAGTGTTATAAAATCCAGAATGCTAGTGATTGAAAGTATGCATTTGATTTTCCTTTACTTCTTTAATTCAAATTAATTGTTGTTATCTTCCGAAATTATCATGTACTGGCTTGTGCCTTGATGACCTACCCTATTTTGAGACACCTATACACTTGTCCAAGTATTCTATTTGCAGATTAAATGACTGATCTAGGAAGTTTTAGTCAGTAAACGAACTTAAGTGTCACGTTGGTAGTCGTTGACAGAGATAGATGAGATAGGGGTTGACAACCAACAAAAATAATTTTCGAAACCTATGGCTTATAGTTGGCTTTGTAGTTTATAGGAACGATATATATATATATATATATATATATATATATATATATATATATATATATATATATATATATATATATATGACAAATAATGCAAAGTAAAAAATACGAAGTAAAAGGTGATATTTTGTTTCTCTTACTTCAGAAACTTAATTTTTATCAAATAATGTAATGGATATAATAGAGATTGTTTGCTATAAATCAGAGCAAAATAACTTTTATCAAGCTAATTGAGAGGCATACATTTCTCAACCAACCCACCTCAAAACACCGAAAAATAAATGGTTTGTCCCTTATTCTAAGCCAGACATATGATTAACCACTGCAATTATCTATCTATCTATCTATCTATCTATCTATCTATCTATCTATCTATCTATCTATCTATCTATCTATCTATCTATCTATCTAAACATACCATATGTGATATCATATCTGTGATTCATTACTACCTTTAAGTATTTTATATTACATTCAAATTGCAATATATAAGTATGGCCATTCTGGTATTTGAAGTATAAGATTAAGCTTAGAAGTAAGAACTTTGAGAATGCTAAATTCTTGATTCTGACAACCACCCCATAATCTACCTAGCTTATGTTACCAAGTCAACAAGTTCTAGTTGTTCTACGTTGAGCAGTGCCTAGCAGTAGATGCAGTAGATGTAAACTGATAGACCGATCACTCTACGTTTGCACTATCAGGTTCAAATTAGAAGTAAATTTTAAACTGAACAAGGGCATCCTTTAAAATTATTTACGCCTCTTATCTAACCCTTTTGCTGTCAACAAATTGTTTTTGCGGGGAAATAAATTATTTCATTGATCGATGAGTTGCTAAACAGGCCAATCGCCTAAAGAACGAGACAGAGGTCAATATGTATGGCACATCCTGACGAACGTCAAGGCTTAAAATTTCCTTTATTCCTTCCTTCATTCATTTTTTCCTTCTTGTATTCCCCCTATATATGATTATATTTATCAGACATACAATTGAATAACATTAAATTGAGATCGACTGCTAAACGAATTATGTCAACACACTTGTTATTTGCAATTATATATATAAATATCATATGGGCATATCTTCAGACTGAATGGCGTATGTGCTGGCTTTCAGGATAACACGTTCAATGAGATTTTCTAAAGGAAAAAGAAATAAAGAAAGTAATTTATTTAATACTGAATTATTTATGACAAATTCAAGCAATAGAAGAAGAAGAAGAATATGATGATGAGGAGGATAAAGATGACGATTATAACAGTCATCATGATGATGAATCTCCCCCTCTCCTCTCCCCGTCCCCAAACTGGCCCTTCTGACTAATTAATTAACAAACTAAACTAACCATTAAAATGTTGGGTTTCTAGACTTGCTTAGAATCTTTGTATTTAAGAACCATTGAGCCTAATTCATCAAATTCCAGGTTCCTTGCAAAACCCCTGAAATTTTTTTAGAATAAAATCAAAATATAATCCCTATCCCTCCCACTCCCTCCCCCCTCTCTCTCTCTCTCTCTCTCTCTCTCTCTCTCTCTCTCTCTCTCTATATATATATATATATATATATATATATATATATATATATATTTATCTCTCTCCAACCAAAAAGTATATAATCACATTTATAACGAGAAGTTTGAGATGATAATGTTGACCTTACAGAAAAATGCTAATTTGAATATTTGTTATAATTGTACCTATCCCATCTAGTGTACGTATCAATTTCTTTCATTTTTGCATTTGATATGTATTTAATTTTTTTTCTATATATTATAATATTAAACTAGTGATGACAAACCAAGCCCTATCATTGAGGTTTTACACTTTTTTGCATCAATGCTGTAAATAAATGCATGTCATATATTGAATAATAATAATGATACATATACATGTCATCACAACGAGCAATAATAATGATACATATATATCATATCATATATAGAGCAAAACAATGATACATACATGCCATCAAAACGAATAATAATAATGATACAGCCATGTCATCATAACGAGTAATAATAATGATTCCTCTCATCATAACGAATAATAGTAATGATGCATACATGTCATCATAGCGAGTAATAATAACGATATCTTTCATCATAAAGAATAAAATATAATACATACATGTCAAAATAACGAGTTAATAATAATGAAACATACATGACATCATAATAAGTAGAAATATTGATGTATGTCCCAATAACGAGTAACTTTTACATACATATCATCATAATCAGTAATAATAATGATACGTACATGTCTTCATTAATAATAATAATAATGATACATATATGTCATCATAACCAGAAGAAATTATGATACATGTAATTATAACGTGCAATAATAATGATACCAGCATGTCTTCATAAAGAATATTAACAATGATAGATGCATGTTTTCATAACGAGTAGTAATAATGATACACACATGTCATCAGAGCGAGTAATAATATTGATACATATGGAAATAATGGTGCACACAAATAATGACACAAACATAAATAATGATACATACATGACATCTTAGCGAGTAAAAATAATTATACATACACAATTCAGCCAAAATATGAGAAATCGACAACACATTTTTATGTAACACAATGTTTCTCAAAGTTTCGGGAACTGTGTGTCTGAATTCTCTTGTTATGGTAGATTTGTACAACGTTTTCTGCATGTTGAGGACGATCTCTAGGGGAAACATGACCCCCCCTCCCCAAAAAAAAAAGAATAAACAAAACAAAAGCACATGCAATTACACAAACATATCAGGCGCACAGTGTATTCAAATAAGACAGATCGGGCTCGAAGTATAGAAATAAGACCGCATTAGGTACAATGTTACATGTATATACATTCCAATACTCTGAATTCTTCATTCATTAGATTTCCTTCATTAATTGTCAAAATTCATGGGAAAGAAACATGTACACAAACGGAAATCTGTTTTGAATCCCCCCTCCCCCTTTCTCTCTCCAAAAAGTATATTTATCATGTGTGGAACTATAATGTAACTTCCTTTAGACGTGCAGCTTAACATCTGAATGCTAACCTGGAATGAAAGCATGCGATAAATCTATATGAAGATATAATCTTTATAAATGTTCTGATATGAACATGCGAATATACAAAAATATACACGTAACATCCAAGTGCTTGACAACAAATAAGTAGTTATTCAGATAGTCATCGGTGTAAGGGAGGTAACTCGAAAATGTTTACCTACATCAACCATCAATAGTATTATTTTTGGTATTTAGAACACAGTCGCTATTCCAAATTGATGACCTTAATCAAATTTTAAAAAAAAATACGCAGGTAATATATACAATGTACAGTCGACATAGAGTAGTTGCTGGTCAGCTATTAATTCCTATAAACCACCCCCCACCCACCCACCTCAAAAAAAGAAAACCAAACCCAAAAAAAAAAAAAACAACAAAGAAACCAACAACAAAAAACATAAACAATTAGCAATGCTAATTAAATACAGCCATTGGAATAGCGACCACCCGAAAACTTGCCATTTATGTACTAAGCTATTCACATTAGCAAAACATATATTACCTATCCTTTAGCATAGATTGATGGCATAGCCAAGAACTACGCCGGTGAAATTCACATACCCCTTTACGTCTTGTACAATTTACGAAAGACACTAACTGCACCAGAAATTCGATCGTAGATTAGGTAACACAACACAGCGTGTGCTGAAACACAGCATTGTTGGTAAAGCCAAAAGCTGCAACATAAATTGTATGGTAGGCTGGATAGAATCCAAAAGTAATGAGGCATAGAATAAGGCTATGGAGATAAATACAAAATATATAGAAGCAAACGAATCACAACTAAAAAGTGATTAGTTGGTATTTGAATATAATCCTGTATGATGCATAGAAGCAAATAACAACTGATTTTGATCGTTTGCTTCTATGCATTATTGTGTGTATCTCAATAGTTTTTCTATACTCTCTCTACAATGTCTGGGTCAAACGACACAGGGTGTTCTATTTGCTGATTGTATAGATCTAGCTCATGCTTTTAACCTGTCCGTGTCAACGTATGATTTCGACATTGCATCACCTAACATTTCGCAATCTTGTTTGTAGATCGATGTGTGGTAAGCCATCAATGGATAAGTCTTCAACAGTGTTCATGGATGAGCTGTAATGTTTTTTCTTCATTCCGCTCCTCTTGCTTGTTCCTTGAGAATGCGCAAAAAGTTATTGTCACTCGCGAACTTAACAAGCTCAGACATGTAGTGGTTAGGTGTCATTTGGTTTTTATATCACTGAGTCCAAAAAACAATCTGCCTTTTCGGAATTGTTAACGTACATGAATTGATCAAACAAACCACCTCCTAAGATGGTTGTATTGTTTTACTTTCTTCAATATTAGTCTCTTTCCTCTTACTTCTTGGTGTTTCTGTTTCTACAGATGGTGTCAGTACATATTGCATTACCTCTCGTGATGTACTACTGGTGTTTTCTTTCTCGAAAGTTTTACTTTTCTCATATATAAATGAACCTTGTATACCGCCCTCCTTCCGTTGGCGTGTTTTCTGGTAGCGCTTAATTTTTGCAAGCTCTCCATATGTTCCTTCCTTCTCCTGGCATATAAAATAGTTGTCCTCGTGGCAAATGATAATGTGCCTCCTCCTGGTACACGATAACTGTCCTCCTGTCAGATGATAATTGTCCTCCTCCTGGTACATGATAACTGTCCTTCAGACCAATGATAATTGTCAACCTAGCAAATGATTACTCTCCTCCTCCTGCTACATGAAAACTGTCTTCCTGGCAAATGATACTTGTCCCGCTGGCAAATGATAATTGTCCTTCTCCTGGTACATGATAACTGTCCTGGCAAACACTAATTGAAATCCTGATAAATGATAACTGTCCACCGCCTAGCAAATGATAATTGTCCTCTTGGTGAATGATAATTGTTTTCCTCCTGGAACGTGATAACTGTCCTCCTAATGGTAATTCTCCTCTTGGCAAATGATAGTTATATCTCCTGGTAAACAATAACTGTCCTCCTGGCAAATTATAATTGTCAACCTGGCAAATTATAAATCATCTCCTCCTGCTACATGAAAACTGTATTCCTGGCAAATGATACTTGTCCTGCTGGCAGATGATAATTGTCCTCCTCCTGGTACATGATAACTTTCCTGGCAAATGCTAATTGACTTCCTGATGAATGATAACTCTCCACGTGATAACTGTCTTCCTCCTGGTACACGATAACTGTCTTCTTGTCAACTGATAATTGTCCCCATCCTGGTACATGGTAACTGCCATCATCATTAATGATAACTGACCTCGTGGCAGATGAAAATTGTCATCCTCCTGGTACATGAGATCTGACAACCCCACCCCACCCCCAGCAAATGATAATTATCCTCCTGGCAAATGATAATTGTCCTCCTTACAAATTAGGAGACTTCTGGAGACCAAACTGTACTAAACGTACCACTGACCACAACAGAGCTTGACCACCCGATCCTCAGGGACGATGTAGAGGCTGCAGTAAAGGCGCTAAAGAAGGGGAAGTCAGCTGGGGTAGACACTATACCAGCAGAACCTGTTAAAGCAGGAGGAACTTCCATGATAGATGTCCTCACAACAATCTGCAACCAAATCTGTCAAACAGGAGAATGGCTCACCCCATGGACCCAGTCTCTAATCGTGACTCTTCCCAGAAAAGGGAATCTACAACTGTGCCAGAACTACCGAACAATCAGTCTCATCAGTCGCCCAAGCAAGGTTATGCTTAAAATCATCCTCAACAGACTGAAACCCCAAGCAGACCACGTCATTGCTGAAGAACAGGCAGGTTTCAGAGCAGGACGTAGCACTACAGAACAGATCTTCAATCTTAGAATCCTCTGTGAAAAATATCTCCAGCATCAACAAAACCTTTATCATGTCTTCATTGACTTCAAGAAGGCTTTCGACAAGGTATGGCATGCAGCCTTGTGGGCCACCATGCGGATATACAACATAAACGCAAAATTAATCCGCACTAAAGAAACCCTGCATGACAAGGCGACTAGTACAGTTCTCGTCAATGGCAACATAGGAGACTGGTTCAGAACCACAGTCGGAATCAGACAGGGGTGCCTTCTCTCACCCACTCTCTTCAACATCTACCTGGAAAGGATCATGTCCGACGCCTTGGAAGACCATGAGCGCAGTGTCAGTGTTGGAAGGAGAACAATCACCAACCTGCGTTTCGCTGATGATGTCGATGTCTTAGCAGGAGATGAAGAAGAAATGGAAACCTTAGTGAACCGTCTCAATCAAGCATCACTAAGATATGGGATGGAGATCAACGCTGAAAAGACAAACCTAATGACAAACAACCCGAGTGGCATCCAAAAGGAAATAAGAGTGAATGGACAGAAGCTGTGCACATTAGCTAGCTTCAAGTACATATGTGCTATCGCCTCTGATGAAGGTTCAAAACCTGAGGTTCTTTCCAGAATTGCGCAGACAACAGCTGCTCTGGATAGGCTGAAGCATATTTGGAAAGACAGCAACATCACGCTTGGGTCCAAGATCAAGCTTATGCGCTCCCTCGTCATGTCCATATTCCTATATGCATGTGAGACATGGACCCTAACAACATAATTAGAGAGATGAATCAATGCCTTAGAGATGAGATGTTATCGAAGGATCCTGAAAATCTCATACTTAGACCACGTCTCTAGTGTGGAGGTGCGCACTAAAATCCAAGGTGCAATTGGATCTTATGAAGATCTGCTCACCACTGTAAAGAAACGCAAACTAAGATGGTATGGTCACGTCTCACGCTCAACTAGCCTGTCAAAGACAATCCTACAGGGCACAGTGAGAGGAAAGAGAAAACGAGGCAGACAGAAGAAGAGATGGGAAGACAATATCAAAGAGTGGACAGGCATGAACTTTGCAAAGTCCCAAAGAGCAGTGGAGAACAGGGCGAAATGGAGAGAGATTGTCGCGAAGTCATCAGTGGCGCCCCTACGACCAGCAAGGTTACGGTAGAAATGAGAAATGAGACAAATTATACTTGTACTCCTGGTAATCGATAATAATTCTTTTCCTGGTAAATTATAACTAGTGCATTATAACTTTTCTCCTCCTGGTACACGATAACTATAGTCTTGTCAAATGATAATTTACCTCCTCCCGGAATATGGTAACTGTCCTTCTGGCAAACAATAACTACCCACGCCCCATCATGTTATAAATGTTCTCTTGGCAAATGATAATTGTCTTCTTGATAATATGATAATTGTCCTCCTGGCAAATGGCAATTGTCCTCCCCCTGGTACATGATAATTATTCTCATGGCGAATTATAATTATCCTCCTGGTAAAAGATAATTGTGCACGCGGCATATGATAATTGTCATCCTGGCAAATGATCATTGTCCTCCTGGCATATGATAACTGTCTTTCTGGTAAATGATAACTGTCTTCCTGGTAAACGATATATCATTTTATAATTGTCCTTATTTGTTTCGATTTGTACATATTTTAGCTATTGTACTTTTCCTTAAAAGTCCCATCTGTTTTACAAACACCATATTGTTCATCAGTTTAAAGATGTAGTCTTCAAAGTCACGTACGACCTTGTGACCTTTTGTCTCGAAGTTGTATTGAGCTCTGTGTAACGTTTAGCAGCCATTGTCGCTGTTCGAATAATGCAACTCTTTGGATTTTTGTCAACTTCAGTTCCAATTACATATTCATCTTCTCATTTTTGTAGTGAATTACGTATTTGTTTTGCTTTAAAATATACATAGTTATTTAGGCGCTGTTGGTTTTGTTACTATACCCTCATTGATGAAATGTTTTTTTTTTAGCGGATATAATCATTTTCAATCTGGAATTAATTTATCTGAGACTAATGAATACCTTTAAAGCAATCGTGCAAGTGAGTTGGTACTTCTAAAATGAACCCAGTTTCATTGTCGCCCTGCCATATAAATTGTTTACATTGCATATATTATGAAAAACTTTGCCTTGGATTTACCAATGCTCACTGTCTTCATTTCACCATCATCATCAGCATCAAATTGATGGCTCGTTTTGCGTATATGATATAATTCTAATTCCTCCTCTGTCATAGTCCGTTGACAGTTCGAGTTCAACACCGGATATCTTTAATTAGGCATCATGGGCTAACACAGGAATAGTTTAGTAATATATTTTGTCTACATTGTAGTTTGTAATGCAAATGTTCCTGAAGTACTCGAAAATATCGCACAACGGCAATGTATCTCTCTTGAGGTAATAGTCGTGAAAAGTTACTAAATGTTTCAAGTTTAAAATGATACATGACATCTATCACATATTGTTAGTCGTCATCAGATATTATCAAGCTGAAGAAGGAAGAGATTATTTTACATATGCTGTAATGAATATCTCATAAAATCAATCAAAACTAATAAAGTAATCGTAAGGATAGACGTAATTTATCAGGAATTTTGGTTGCATCTGTTAAAACCATCGCGTTATTGCACCAAACTGGTTTAATACTTGACACATAAACGTATATCTATCTTCAAATTTAAGAGGTTTTTTTTCACCGTTATTTCCATAGTATCCTTGAAGAAGCTATCAATTATAAACTCCTTGCTGAATGAAAAATAGTTTTAATCCGCATTAGGGACACTTTTACCTCATTATAAGGGTCTTGTCTCACTGATTCAATGATGAAGAGGTGCGAATCATATCCAGACAAAATATGCATGAATAGTGGTACGAATTGTGCGTATTTCTGATTTAAATTTCAATTGTTATGAGCAAAACCTCTTGATCAAGTACGTACAAATGAAACCTTTAACTCCAGGGTGTAAAACACACGGCCCGCCAGTCTCATTATTTATTGTTATTATTATTTATTGTTATTTATATCAAATATGGCCCTCCATAGCAAATGAGTTTGACACCCCTGCTTTAACTGTTGCTGAAAATTTGTCAATTTAAGAACACTATTTTCGTCAAGCACAATGAATATCTTGCTGCCTACCTTATAGTATAGTCTTTTATGTTCATTCAACTTGTCATGTGAATTACGGAAAGATACAGAACTTTTTGCAAGTGTATTTTTAATGTGCTGTGTTTGTTGATATGGCGCGATAAATCCTGTATGCCAATGTATTGATTACTAGATAAAAGGCGAGCTTTTACGCAAGGGCTCAAACCCTTCTTTCGCTGGTCCATGAAAATTAGTTTATAAAACTTGTGCTGTGACTTTTATAATTGTTGGTCATAATACAAATTGTACTATGAATTAAGAGGGAATATTGAGCTGATCAAATCCTTTTCTATATCGCTCTGGCGTATTTAAAGTTGTTTATTAAAGACCATAAAGGAATATGGCTCAGTTGTGAATTTATTATAACTATTTGCAAATTGTTGTTTATTCATGCACCAGAACAGTGATAATCAGATATTTGACGTTTATCTTTGTTAGCTAACCCATCAAATAATACAAAACATGTAATATTTGGCCTAATATACTTTGGGACATCATAATGCGATGGGATTAGATAGATGAAATTCGTTTTTTTAATATTTGAAAATCAAAAGTATTCCTTTTTATTGTTTATATTTATTGTGGATAATTTGAATATCGTCAATCACGGTTAATTATTGCATATCATTATCCAAATTGTTTACTGGAATAACTTCTTCGGGGAGGGGGGGGGGGGTAAGATATCTACTATTTTTTAAAATTAGTTTTATCTTCTATTGTGTTGTTTATTCTTCCAGCAGGGAATATTTTGGTATATTTTGATTGGTCATCACTTATAGTATATATGACAAGTTCATCATAATTTAAGTATGTAAGAAATAAATTAAGGACATGGTTTGGTTTTTCCTTGTCCTGTATTCCAACAAGTATATAAGGGCAATTAGGTAATACAAAGTGATCCTTAATATTTTGAGTGTTTTATTATCAACATCAACATAGAATATTTCCATTAAATACATAGTTACAAAAAACACATTTTCATTTTCTTCATAGCCATTGAACTCGTACAATTTAAAATATTTTTTTCTAATGGCTGTACATAGTTTTCACTTTGATTTTACATGCATTAATAATCCCTTAAAAAAATTGATTGAATTTAATTTTGATCTTTTATCATCCCGTTTCAATATACTATTTACTGATGTTGATATGAATATGCTTGTAATACCGCTATGCTTGTAACACCCCCTATAAGTGTTGTTATCAGCATAGTAATTTACAACTCTTTCCATGAGGCAGAACACAATCGCGGTAAATAATCATGTAATTCTGTAATGTTCTTTTTGTTTTAATTAATTATTATATTATGTTACATTAGCTTGCAAATTCAAATATAGATAATGACGCAAAAATCTCAAATTATCCATTATACACAATTTTAATTATCGCTGTTTTATCTAAAGAACCTGTCATATATTATTCACTAATGATGATTCAGACAATACTTTCCATATATTACTGTCATATGATTGTCAAACACGAAAAATCACGTCCATTATAATCACAATACTTTAACCATGATTTTTGTTTAAACTCAGCGTATATTTCTAGCTTTTTTATAAAATATTTTATTGTGTATGTACCAGGTACTAATTTTATGTTAGAATATCCAGCTTCTATGTTTCCTTCTGCTATAGGTAGTGTTGCGATTTACATTTCAATATCGCGGGTTTTGCACGTTCTAACCAATATATTGTGCTTCCTATTGCTCCACATCATTTATGTAACAACCAAATTAATATTTGAAAATTTGGGGGAATAAAAGAATGATGGGGTATGCTTAACATTAATGCTATCATCAGTAACATTAATGTTATCATCAAAACATATATTTTTTTTTACACCTGTTGCCGATAAAGTGCAAATACTGAACGCCCATACATGTTTCATTTTTCTCTTTCTTGCTATGCTAGAAAGTTCACATTCACTGACTTCGGGTTCTTGGGGTGGGGTTATGTAGACTACATGGATTAAAATATCATTTTTAATTTTTGTATACTCTTTTCATAATTTCGGCAAAATATATATTTGTTTTCAGTTTTTATGCTTGCGATGTAGTTAAACAGATAGTACTGATAAAATATGGTGATTTCATCATTTTAAAATTTGTATTATCATATTATGATCATTAAAAAATTTAAGAAAATAATGGAAAACTAGCAAGCACCATGCCTGTATAGAACATATTTCAACTTCAATGAAAGTAGATTATGTTGTCTTTTCACCTGAGCTATATTTGGTTGCAGATTGCGTCTATCAGATAACAGTAAAAATCGTCTTGGCAATAATGGTGTCAAGTCCATACGAAGTAGATTCAGTAAATGTTTTCATATGGTTGGTACACATCTGGCATACATATTTTGAAGAAGTAAAAAAAACAGACTTCGTTTCTTCGTCTGGCTGTGTATTTCATACTATTTTCACATCAGAGACCTTTATTACAGTAACTATCTTTCGATAAGTATTCATGTACCTTTCTACTGTACCGAATTACCTTCTCCATTCGAAACATTCCGGGTTTTGTTCGCCAGAGAAAAAATTAAATTGTCTTGATCCATCATAACCACTAAGATATAAAAAGCCATTGGATATGCGCTTGCGTTCATATGCCAATATATACGTGCTATCAGTACAGTGACTTGATCTGGTTGTTTGTACCACGTGGAGGTTGATAGGGGAAGGAAATCAGTTCTCGTGAGACCCGAAGGTGCGAGCGTTATCCGATGTACTCCTATAAAACGATACCAAATACAAGCACCGAGATCAAGCTGGTGTACTAATGATGTGTTTAGTATATACCCTATACAATTATTTGTTAGTAGAACAAAAAGTGTTTAAGTTGCTTTTGATATTTTATTTTGATTCGATACATCTACTCATATTGTACAATGCGTAGTCTCTTCACGCGAGCTACCTCGTCATTGACAGCGAGGAATTTAAATCTGTATCTGAACCGCATCTAATACAAGTGTTCAGATCTGCCTCAGGAAAAGTAGCCTTTATCATGAGTTATTTATTGATGGGTATGTAATACAACATGTCATCCATGTTTCAAATACTTGGAATTTACAATGTCCTAATATAGGATATATAAAACAGAATAGTTAACTAACTCAACAGTATTTACTTTTAAGACATTTTCTTTAGGACAATGAGATTTACGAAACTAAATATTATATGCAGAATTTTAAGATCTGTTGTGCTCAGAACAATAACTAATACAGAGATGACTTCCCTAAACCGTACACTATTGGGATCAAAGCTTTTGGCGTATTATTTAAGACTCTCGGCATGAATAAGGTTAACTTGCATTTCAATACCTTTATTGTGACCAAAATATATGGCCAGCCTGCAGAAGGTTGCTGCATTACAGAGGGGCCGATCTTGGTGAATTTATCCTTATGATATAAGGTATTTATTAACTTGTTAAAATGTACATCCGATCTGAACACAAGGGTTTGGGAACATTTATCCTGAAATTCATTTTCATTTATGGGTTCCCAATCTTTGCCAATTTTGTGCTTGCATTAAACAACACATTTAACGACGCAATGGACTATTATCTGTCTGTGGAGTCAATATGATCTGCTAGTCAATCCAGAATGAACAATTATCTGCCTGTATAGACAATATGATACCCTAGTAAATCCACAGATGTATGTACCGACAAGAAAGTAATTTCGTGGAAAACCAAGAAAGTTAATATAAATTGAAATGAAATCAGTTACACTATGCTTAAAAAAATGAATTTATTGTTTCCACACCCATAGTGTTTATTTAGAAAAGTCTGTTGAAATGTATGCAAAATATAAATGCATTACTATTTCTTCTCAACATAGAAAGTAAATACGTTTAATAGGCTATCAATTTAAATTTTAAATTTTAAGTTAGATTTCCTTGGATGGCGTTGATATTTCCGCTTGTCTGTAAAATATACATATAGCAAAAATGGAAAACTGAATTAAACAAAGTATTTGTGCAGCATGAAACGGTTTCATTTAGGTATATTCAAATTTGACAGCCGATGGCTGTACGTCTGACTAGGATTTAGAAATAAAGAAGCTATTGAGATACAGTTAATTACAAAAACTCAGTGAAATAGCTGTGAGAATTAAATGACTACGATTCACCAGCTTTCATTCGTGTAACAATATGAAAAGAGTTATCGATAAGCGTGGGCTGCATAACAAATATCGCAGATAATGACCTAGTTTCTGACAATCCCATACTAGAAAATCTTGATCGCATTTACAGAATGTGACAATTGCGTAAAATCTGTCTAGGAAAGCATATCCAACGGTGGCTTATTACTTACAATCGTCACAATTATGACTTAAGCCAAAATCTCTTTCGCTGGCTTGACAGGGCAGCTCAGATCAATCAACACTTTACGTTCATACAATAATTCCCTATTAATTAATACGTTGATAAAAAGATGATTTACAACGAGTTGAGATTCATTTAAATTAAAACCTGACGACCGTCTGCCGGCATCATTTTGTCACATCAATTGAATAGTTTTTATTGCACCAAATTCCAGATCAATACATATATTTTGATTCATTGTATGCCCCCTCTCTCTCTCTCTTCCTCTCTCTCTCTGTATATATATATATATATATATATATATATATATATATATATATATATATATATATATATATATATATATATATAACGTATCTAATAGATAAATCTTCTAACTCATCTCATTGAAATATCATCAATCATATTTTATTATAGGGTCTCCTTCCTTGCCAACTTGAATAAATATTTGTCTTAGTACGGTAAATATATGAAATGGCAAAAAATGCGATGAGAAGTCATTACACTTCTTAACGTTGACGTTGCAACTGTATAGTTTATGTTCTAATTATGAAAGACACTCTTTGTAGTAGCTGTGTTATGTCACGAAGTGTGTTTGTATTAATGACTCATTTGTCTGTCTTCCTAAGATAGCATATATACAAAGCCATGTAAACCAAATATCTGTTAACAAAAGAGTATGTAAATACATATTTGGTTTACATTTTAGGATTTGCAATAGTTCTTTATGTGCCTTGAAAAAAGGGATTAGTATATCTGGAAAGCGCTTGGCAAGTTTATATGAATTGCTGCGCCATGCTTTGTCATGTTTGTTTCCTCTATAATTTGTTCTTGACTAAAACGATCTTCCGCATATCCGGCGCATTTTAGAAAGACCGTTAATAATTAAATAATTAATCAAAAAAGCAGAATTAAGGCTTATAAAGGTTCTTATTTGCATATTGGGATCAAACTTTCAGCTGGTTTTGGAAGGTTACCTTCACTAACTATGACATTCATTTATTTTTATTTTTTTTAAATAATTATGTCTATGATATTTATTAAATTACTATTTCATTACATATACGTTTCTAGGAGATGGGTTGAATTATGATGTCATGGAGTTTGGAAACCGCTTCATCGACCTTTACCTGGTCCAGAAACAACATTGTGTGGTTTAAGGATGTGCCTGCTTCTGATGTTGCGAGCCGTTTTGAACGTATGTCATAACTTTTTGTTTAAAGAATGAACTAGTTTTGGTACAATCTCCCGTAATTAGGAAGTGTGGAAGGGTAAATACTTTTTATATTATTGTTTATGTTTTCATTCCAGGATGCAAATATGCCTTAATATTATTCTGTTCCGTCTTGTAGATGCCATAATTACAACAAAACTACTTTTAGGCGGTTATGATACTTTTTATAGCCATTAAAGAGTCTATCAGATCGCACAGACTGTATTGCAGACTGGTCAATGTGTTCCAGAGCGGTTGTTCCAAAAGGGATCTTGATTTTGAGTTATTTTATCAATACTTTAGGACCTCAATTGACAAACGCCAAAAAAAGTTCAAACCAATAGTGCAAACGAATAAAAATAACAGACATTTACAACGGTTATAAGGTCAGACTTTTAGTACTTGGTCAACAGATTTTAATGGTCATCTAAACGCTGACGTCAGCAGACTGTACAGTATTTCAGCACGATCCGTCTAGCACTTTACCTTCCTTGATCCATTTATAAAAGAGGTGCTCAATACATGGTAAAGACAATTTCTGTCAATTTTACAGATTTGTCGATATAAAATGACGAAAAAGTAAAAGAATTCAGTCAAAATAACTCAACCTTAAAAAAAAATCTTCTAATATGCAGTAAATATCCGAAAGAGTCACACAACACATGACTTTCTTGGAATATTCAAAATGGAGAAAAATCTTCAAATCTTGGCACCTTAGCATTTCCTTTTTTATTTTGAAATAAGTTTCCAGATGAACGTAGAAACTAAATTCATGAGTCAAATGTCCGGAATTGCGTGGGTTGAGTCAAAAAGTTAATGCATTTTTCATTCACATTAATTACTGTTAGATTTATAACAGCTTATTTGGGAACTTCCAACGATAGCGAGATATCAAAGGAGAATCAATATTTGTGAACTGGGATAATTTTTGTCATCTGTAGGTGGCGCTGATTCTCCAAATTTAGAAGAGTGAGAATGTTATAATATTATTAAAAGATTTTATAATGTTAGAAAATATTGTTTTAATCTTAAGAAATTGTGTTTCTAATATTAGAAAATACCTGTGCGTTTCTAACAAGTTCAGACTATTTTTCGAAGATTAAAAATGAATGTATAATATTACAAAATTATTTCCTGATATTAGAACATTAGAGGAAGTTCGTGGATGCTAAGTATAAACAAATCCGCCATTATATGCAAGCACTGTTTTATAAATGATGATGATTACAATCGACCGATTTAAAGAGATTGATTCCTCAACAGGGCATAATCACAACAACCCCAAATGAAATAAACTGTTGTCCCGTTGCATTTGGTCATATGTATCAGTTTTTTACATTGTTATTGAAGTCACGATCTTTAATTGATTTTTCCTAGCTGAATATAAGTGTAATATTAAATAATTCAGTTTCAAAAATGCCAAATTTTACTCTCATACGGGAAATGCTGACGAACGCAAATATAGCATTTGGAAAGAGTTACGCTCAAACAGATTCTTTTATTTTTGCATAACCAGAAGACAGATATTAAATGAATGAAATCAACGGAATAAAATGAAGGATACAATTGAAAACTGGCATAAGGACAACAACCGTTGTCTCCGAAGAGGCAGTTGACAAATATATGAAAAATATGAATATTACTCGTCGTCTCATACTTTAAACCTTTCGAAACATGTTTGCGTTCTATACATATGGGTTATTTACTTTGTAATGAAAACAAAAAGCAATATTCGTGTGGGCAAATCTTTTGCAGCATTGAAATATGAACCGATACATAATTTTTGACTTAATAAATCAATTTTTCATCTTGACCCAAATGAATTCAGAATACTCCATCAATTATAAATTCTCAGTGAATGAAGTCGGATCACGGTTATTGTATTATCACATCATATACTAGCGGTTTGGAAATGGAACTGTTACGTTGCTCTGCCCGGCGGCAATAATAATAGTGCTACTTCGCGCAATTGGTTGATGAAGCGTTTAAATTTCTATAAGTAATCATGCATCACCGTTATTAGTATAAGACATGTGTCTCTAGAACCGTCCTTTAAAACGTGAATTCTAGCGTTTAGTTGCGATTTCATGGTCTTTCAATAATATGTTCTTGCCAGCAAAATTGTAAGCTAGCTGGTGACTTGCTTAATAACTACTGTCCTCTCTACTACTACTATAACAACGGCCGCTATACAGCCGAAATGGGCATCACATTGAATATTTCTTCTAACGTTTCAATTTCTCAGAACGCCATATTTTCTGCAACGAAAAGTGGTCATACTGCTCCACAGGTGGCACTCTCGCATCTCTCAGAACGCCACTTCCATCACAAATTAATATCTGCTACTTTCTTGCAGAAAAGTCTGCTCTTGTTTTCACCCCATTTTCCAAGTGATTCTCAAACAGAAATACGAAATATACAAAAAGCATGCCGCGAGCAATAACCTTAGCAATGATATTGTTCAAAATTTCATCTGTTTTTGCCAAAATTAAACAAATAACAACTGAAAACCAGCATGACCCCGCGGTTACACTGTGCATGTACTCAGTAGCCATGTTTATTATCGTCACTGATTGCAGTTTGCAAAGTATTCTTACGTGGCAAGGCTGGAAACGGCAAGCGCAAACCTTCGGATACAACATGACTTTCGCGACGTTTAATAAGGGATTTTTTAAAAATAGTAATACAAAATAAATGGGAATTGGATTACAATATATACTAAATTGAGGATGATACATATTTGTAGATAACGATTGTGTTCAATAATTCACTAGTACCTACGGTCATGGAAGTCACGTGTGCAGCGAACGAGTGAGTTCCTTTAACTTTGAGACGAGTACATTGTTCAGTGTAATTGCTGTCCTAATACCGGTATGTATTTTCTTTTTAGTATATACGTTTATATAAAAATTAAGTTGAACTCACTATTTCATATTCAAAAAAACTTTACGAAGAAGTTGCGTACACACTCGACATGTTGAGCGAATCAATACACTGCAACAGGTAATAACAGAAAAACCATAAATAAACCATGACGTCATGAAACAATAAACTTTAAAGCGCACGCGTTGTGACGGCATACGACAATGGTTTGCCATTGTTTCAAACGGCGTGCGTGAATTAACCCCTCCCACATTTTCCGGAAGAATATTCGCAACTTTAATCGCCGTCAAGTAAACGATAATTCACGAGTGAATCTTTTTCTGGAAATCATCGAGTACAATTGTGAGAAATAATGGTGAGAACTGTTCTTGTATAGCGAACTCATGCATATGATAAACTATTGTATATGCTTGAGTCGAAATCACCAAGATGTATTAAATTGTACAATATTGGATATAATAACTTGAAATAGAACTAATCCTCTAAGTAGATCACTAATGTTAATTCCATATTTTTTTTTCCAACTTTAGTACGCTTGGATGAATTGTATTACTCCAAGTCATATTTTCCATGAAAATAAAAACATCTTTGAAACAATCATGATTGTACTTTTGAAGCAGAAAAAAATATATCTGGCACATATGATATTTTTGTCATAGCGAAAAGAAAAAAATGAAGACAAAGAATATTGTTATACCGTTGAATTCTTCAATAACCCATACAGTAAAAGAACAAGAGAAGATAATTTCAGTTTTAATCTTAGCTTAAAACGAAACCATTCCTCATAGCCGCGGAGTCTCAATGATTAACGTCAAGAAGAGATAGAATTCGATTCATACCATCGGATCAGCCCGAGCCGGCTCCCCTTGTGCAGGCTACTTCACTCCGATTGCCTCGGCACCATACGACCTTAGTATGTTTCTGTGCCAGCTAATGTCATAGACAACCCACACATGATCCTTAAGCAGATTTTAGAGGTAAACCTTATATTCTCATGGTAAAATGTATACTTTTTATAAGTTGTTCTTCAAGTTTCAGATGTAGCAATTAATCAGAGTTCAGCGCAATATAAAGGTGATATTGGTATAGGTATTACACTGTACTAAATTATGTACAGCCATGATAAGATTCGTTTCTTTCGCATTGAATACAAGTGTAAAGTCGCGATTAGTTAGTTCTGTTTTTTATTTCGGCATAATTTCGTTCATATGGTAGTATTTCAATAATAATCACAAATTGGTTACCTTTTTTATTTGTAAAGTGAGGACGTGTAGATGCGAAGTTTATATATATATATATATATATATATATATATATATATATATATATATATATAGACATCAATGACAAAATTATATATTGATATGAGTGAAATATGATGTCTTTTATATAGGTCAGACGAAGCACGAACTAAGAAGAAGATGTCAGTACATATACACCAAACAAGAACAGGTGATCTCATATTATTAAAAGTTATAGGCATATCTTTATATAAATTACTAATAATACATATTTTAGAGAAGAAAAGACATTTTAATTCATACGCAGTTGACAAAATATACCTGAACAATTGAAACAGGGTGCGTTGTACATTATATTGATAAACTGATATATTTTCATAACATAACAATAGAAAACCTTTATTGGTTGTTTTAATATGTATGGACCACATTATAGATTGTATCAATACATTGGTGCACTTTCATAATATCATGTACAGAGCCTATATTGAGAGCCTTTGTGTCATTCTTTTTTACTTGACTGTGAATGGAGTTAAATGATTTCGTCAATATTACAAATGTACTTTTACATATAAAGTGTTGTAAAAAGATGTCCCGCCCTATAAACGTAATTGACATAACAATGATGTCAAAATCTTTGTTTACAAAGATACTTTGAAAGTATAATGCATCAACATAAAAAGCATCCATGATGATGATGCGAAAGCGCTTGGAGAAATACAGGTTGAACATATTAATGATATCGTGCAGATTTGCTAATTTTTCTATATATGAACCAGCCCATGGACATATTCACTTTTCTCATATATATATATATATATATATATATATATATATATATTATATATATATATATATATATATATATATATATATATATATATATATATATATATATAGTGTGGTTTCAAATATACACCATCCACCATTACGCGTGATAATATGAAATGAGATTTTAAATATGGAGAAAGAATTTTTAATTTGTACTCTACCAATATTCAAACTCGGGTCCGCGGGTTAGCTCGCCCATCGCCATGCCTGAACGCACAAAGCCCTATACTCACTCGACCAAGCACACATCCACCGAAAAAAAGATGCTACAAAGTCGCTAATATAGTCATTCGTGACAGAGTAATTAATTCTCATCGAAGTACACAGTCACTCCGGATTCCAAAGACAGAAATCAAGGTATAGGGAGGTTATTATTGTGAGTTATTGTGAGTTACAAATATACAATATACAGAGCGGCAAGTACACGAGGATGCGTGATAATATAGTATTGTGGGTGTAACGCCATTTTTCAGCACATGATAGGCTATACATGGCGGCCAGCATATTTGATAGAGAAAGAACCCAAGAAGACCCCGGGAAGATCCACCGACCCACGGGAAGCTACTGTTAAGCTTTAACACATACCCAAGTTGGTCGAGCCGAGACTCGAACTTACGCGACCAGAGGTGAGATGCGTGAGTGATCTGTAAAGGCGAGTGCGTCAGACCAATCACCCCCCCCCCAGTGATAAAACCAAATATTGGCGTCAGTTATCGATTCAATCAATTTCTAGGTAAGTGCTTTCCGTGTTGTAAAATAAGGCCAAATGATAGACAACTCACCAAACAAAAAATAGTTCATATCCCAGCATTCATTAGTAAAATTCGCACTAATGATCCGAATGTTCACCGTAAAAAGGAATTGCTTTGCTCCCTCAACTTTCCATTGAGATCCAATCTGTATAGTTCATTATATAGCTAGAAAGTGTGTGATTACACAACATCTACTCTCATTGTTGACTGCCATTTGTTTTCTAAATGTTTAACTTCCTAGCATGAAATGTGCAGTTGTGTAATAATGAGGACAAGTGTCAACATTAAACTTCTTAAAAGATCATGCCTCTTTGAAATAATATTGTTTATACTCTAACATTTCCAGTCTGTGTGATTTTTGTGCTTGTTTGTTTTTTTATTTTGTCTTTTTTCCCCATACTTTTAGGCTGTTCACAAATAGTATATTTGTCCGTTAGCCCTTTCGTGCCCTTGTGAATAAGAGTTTTAACGAAATTGAATATAATCAGTTTTATTTATTGTCGGCGAATTTAGCAAGTACAACACAAAATAACACAAGCATGTATAGGTTTTTGCAAGTAACTAAGTAACAATATTAAAAATACAGAGTAATATAATGCATTAAATGCACAAATGGAGGTTAGCACGCATAATAGGATAAATATCATAGATGCATGTACTCAGTCATACTATTGTACACCGAGGTTAGTTGGGAGGGCACAATTGAATCTGTAAACTAAAATTTATTTGCAGCATTCAAAAAGGAAATGCAAAATACAAACAAACAAACAGCATGCAAAACAATAAGCTAAAATCCCTAAATTAAAAGAGGCTCTATAAACTAAATCAAAACTTAAAATAGTCAATTTAATAAGCTTCAACCTAAAAGGTATGTTACGTTAAGTTAATCTTAGCCAAGGAAGAGCATTATGAACATGTTGCAACATATACTTAAAATATGTTCACTGTCAGGAGAAATGGACTGTCAGACTCGAGCATCTCCTTGGGTCGCTTGGATTTAAATGCTTATAGATGGCCACTGGACTACGGTCCGAATTATCTGAAATAGAATATGCCCTGGGTTTCACCTTTCTTACATTTCTGGGATTTGTCCCAGATCGAGTTTGCGTCTGTCACTCTTGTGTATAAATGAGATATTCTTCACCAGAACCCTCTTGTCTGACATCAATATCACCCCATCTTAATTCATGTGTCTCTACTCCGGTTCTCATTCCAAAATATGTGATGCATATAAGCCACAATGAGTTCTGAAGAGATTTAGGATTATCAGGTCCTAGTTGTTGACATTGATACAAAGCATCAATTTCTGCATCAGTAATAGGTTCTGCTGCATTTGGTAGATTTCCTTTTTCCATCCCTTTCAACTGCTTCATTTTCAATTTAAGCATTTCTCTACATTTGCTAAACTGAATATCATTCATGAGGGAAAATCCATAATTTTTCTTTCTCAGATGCCTATCAAATGAGGAAAGAAAGCTCCTGAGAGTTGTTGGCTCAAATTCAGTTCCAGTTTTCCTTTCGACAGCCAGAAAGAAGTTCCCAATATGGTCATTCAGCTTGGAAGGTGGGATCAATTCCATGTTCCTGATTTCCACAACTGAACTGAGATATGTTGCAAACAGTTTAAGATCATTTTCTGTTTTGATCCTTGTGTTCTTGTTTTCCAGCTCTTCCAAGAAATTTTGCACTTCTGCCTCTGTCAGTTTCCTAAACCTGGAGTTTTGATTCACAGGCGCATCTTCTGTGGATTCAATTATATTAAAGTCAACACCTGCAAGCATTTCATCTACTTCTATATCCATTTCTAATTCCATAAGCACCAAATCATCAGCTTGTGCCATATTTCTTATCCGCAGAAGACAAGTTGTATGTAATAAGCAAGGGGAATAACTCTTGTTATAAAAATGTAGTCCAAGAGCTGAATTGGATCATGGGAAAAATTTATATTTTAACATGTGAAAATATAAGGATATATTTTTCACATGTGTAAATATAGGAATGACAAAATGTGAAAAATATTTTACCAGTTATTTTCTATATTTTACACTGAAGTATATAATAAATAAAAGTATTTAAAATTAATGATAATTCTTACTTTGTGTCCATATTTTTTGTCTAGTCCTAATAAGGAATCGGGAGAGGAAAAAGGTATCTTATATACATTTGGAGATTCAAACTTAGAAAAGATATGACAAGAATATGAATTAAATGTCACTCTGTCATGATAATAGCATATAATTTTTGTTAGGAATAACACTAGTGTCAGGAATAAAATGTAGTCTAGAGATGAGCAGGATATCAGACTGATAAATGAAAATACTTTTGTGTTTTATTGTTAAGGTTATTGTGAACTACAGTATTTATTTTTGGGTGTGTTGTAACAATTCAGTGCAAAATGTTCTTAGTAGATATGAAAATTGATTTGCAAAATGGAATAAAGGTTGATGTGACTTACCAACTTGATGTTGCCAGCGAAGTATATTTTCAATCAAATTTAATGTGTACATGCGCTTATACCCAGACAAAGCCAGAATATTCTGCTACCTCTTTGTCATTTTTTCATGATGTACATGCAATAATAATTCATAGTTCATGTATGCCCATACTTTTCAGAGAAACGGTGGAAATATGGCACTAAAAAACCGTAGGGCTAGTAAAAGTTAATTCATCTTGCCGGATGATAGCATGGAAGATAGAACCCCCAAAATGAATGTTTTTATTAATTTTTCCAGCATCATTCTCACCATGCTAGTAGATCGAAATTGTATTTGTTGTCCCTGCCTCCTAATGTGTGTGTATGTGTGTATGATTTGTTTATATATCTTGCTTATAGGGAGAGCTGTCTCCACAGAAGGAATAAGGGGTTAGGGGTCGAGGTTTAAAATCTCAAAGTATTTCTACACTATTGCATATACCAGTCTGAAAGTTGGTATGTGTCATTACCAAGGCCAGATATGTAACTTGGACTTATGAATTGTGAGATTACTCATTTGTAGCATACTTCAGGGTGGTGAAGGAGGGAAGGGATGGTTTAAGGTACCAACAGTTGGGGACCTGATAAGACTATTACAGAAATACATATATTCTCTACCTTGGATCTTGCTTCCATGGAGGTAAACTGTCCCCATTGAGTGTGTGTTGGGGTGGGGGATTCAAAATACTTTATTTATTTCCCATCTTTGGTAATTATCAATCTTAAATTATATATAATTCAAAAACACTCTATTGGAGTTGCCCCTGGGTACCAAATTGGAAATTGTTCAGATCCCTACCCAGTAACCATATTTAGGCTTAAAGGGCATACAACAATGTCAGTGATAGGTCTGAGTATGAACTAGTGAAGTGATATGAATTTTCCTTTTTTTTTCTTTTAATTTTTTTTTTTGTCTTTTTGAAAACAGCATATACTTATTATTATTACCATCATCATTAGCTAAATTCTCAGGATCTATAAAAGGTGGATGAGTATTGCAAAATTGGCAATTAATGACTTTGTATAAATAAAGTGTGGGGTACCCAGTCAGTTTTGTTAAGTGTGGAGTTAGCCAGGCTTGGAAAGGAACGTGGAGAGTACATATATATGATTAAACTGGTGTGATAAAATCAGGTGACTCATAATAACATCTTTTTTGTCCCACGCTTCCCTAACTCACCTGCTCTCCTTCTCCACTCTCTCACCAGTGACTCAGCCATCAAATGCTATTTTCTTAAAATTTTGTTTATTTCCCAGTACTATGGCTTAATATATTCCAGAGCTAAAAATGATAGCCCTCTTAAGCTTGGCTTAAAAGCAAATCCACCCAGCGCATATGTGCAGAAAGATAGACAATTTACTGAGGGTGATTGGCAGGGTTGGATGTCGGTGATGTCTGTGACAATTATTGTGGCATGTAAAACAATAGGGCTCATACATTTCATGTCAGCTTCGTAAACGTTAGAGATATTGGAATGAACCTTTGTATGATTATGTATCATTTATAGATGGTGTTTCTTGTACCACAATGGGAGTAGTAGGTTGATAGTATCAAGGTCACAGGGTCATGGATTTTTGTAGTCCACTCCATTATCCGGAGAGATATTAGAATGAAACGTTTGTGTATATAAATCATCTATGAATGATGTGTCAAACACCACTTGGGTTTAGTAGGATCATGGTCACTAGGCATGGTCATACATTTTTTGTATTCTCCATAACACTATAACGCTATGAAATATTGGAATGAACATTTGTCTCTCTATTGATAGTATGATCATGGTCAATATCACTAGACAAGGGATCATGCATTTTCAAATGCTGAATAGTTGAAATGTTCAGACCTGAATCAAAGCAAATGGAAGGTGCATTCATGTTATTACAATATAGCTCTGGTTTAACATACTCTTTTGGAGATTGATAGGTTTTAAGCACATGTACTTAATTTCCAGATTATGTAAATTCATAAAATAATATTTAATATGTTATAATAATATAGGTTCGTTTTTATAGTTGTTTGATGGATACGAAGTATATGTATGTTAAATTTTTTAACTAGAATCCAACCATCATTGACTGCAGAAAATTCATGTTAGTGGTATTAAACACATTTAGCGTCATAAAATCCCATATTAGGGATTATTTCTAACCTTATTGTGTAATGTGTTTGTTGATTTTTTTAATTGCATCCAAGGTATCATTGACTATAGTATAAGCAAAAGCAGTAGCATGTTTTCAGGTCGATAAATCATATTTTACAATATATTTTTTCATTATTAAGACACACAAACATATTGCAATAGTTATCAGCCACATACAGCGAGTACATAAGTTTGGTTGTGTTCTGCAATGTTTATTAAATATAAATTTTATTTCAGGTGCACTTGCAAACGCCAGTATTCAAAAACAAAAAACTGTTTGGAAATGTAAACCTGCAAGGAGAATACCGAAGTTAGTGATAGGGAGACTGTGAAGGCATTATCAGTGTACATATTCACCAGCATGAGGCCTATACAGATCCACATGCCCAATGTCCGGGACAAGCTAAACTTTGGTTCAGACAGTTCCAGTTTGCAAAGTACCTGCCCACGGGCAAGGCAAGAAAATTGAGAGAGAGAGGCTGTGTTCAGTTAGTAATGATTTATGTTATGCACCTTTTATACTCATCGATCTTGCCTAAGTACATATCTGAGCATCTTTATTTAGTCTGTATATTAACCGCTTTCTGCTTCAACATAATGTCCACAGTTTATCTCATCTTGAGATCACATTTTTCAGCGGGGTAATCATTTGTAGTCAATGTCAAGGACAGTCTTGCATTTACTCACACTGACATGATAATTTCAATATTTACTATTTCAAGCAAGTTTTGACAAATATGGACAAAATATTTATATTTTACCTTATGAGATACGTTATAATCGAAATATACTGTATGCATACTGGATCTGTCAACTTTCAAGCCCTAATCTAGCTACTCACATTTCCTGAACTCTGATAGATGGTGAGCTTCCAGACTCTAAACAATCGACTTAATGATATAACGCATGAGATTTCTTTGACAGGTGAGTTTAGAAATAAAGGCACTCGTCAATCATGATTAGCCATTTGGATTTCTTTAAATGCATGATCGATTTACCAAACATCTAGAACCCGAATTAGTGTTTATCGTCTATTGTCTGATTGTTTATATGATAATTATAGGAGGCCAATTCATATTTATTTTTGGCAAATGATTACATGGATAAAAGAAAACATGTTCTCAAATCCTTTTCAAAAGGTGGCTTGTCAAAGATTGTTTGGATGCATGTTACCGATTTCAACTTGACTAAATGGATAAAATAAGTGTTAATAGATCATTCAGTTGTGAGTATAAATAAATTATTACAATGCTAGTTTCGATTATCTCTGATGTAGTTGAAGAGATGAATCTGGTAGCGTATCTAGGCATCCAAAAGAAAACTTGATGAAGTTTTCACAAGCAAATCGAATGAACCTGTTTCAAGGAAAAATAATTGTTTAACTTTTCAGTTCAAGGGCTTTTACCTAAACATCTCTCTCTCTCTCTTTAACAACTCTTCCTATTTCTAAAAATCTATCTTTGTACCTATCTGTGTAGATACATATGTCTGTCGTGGCTTTTTAATTATATATGCATACAAAACCATACAAGTAAACTCACAATTAATAAAATCTTTTATTTAAAGATGTTAGACTCTGAAATGTGTGAGATGTGACCACTCTGTGATGGTTTTACAATACCCCAACCCCAGTGATGTTTACTGTATCAATTTGCGCAAGAAATGTGTTATCAAAAATTAAAATCTCTTCATTTTTGTTTGAAGACAGTTATTAATTTGACAAAATACACAATTTTAAGCATTATTTGTACAAGCTAAATTTGTGAATGTTTGCTGTCCTAAAAATATTGTAAATTTCTGAACTTCTTTTGTATTGATGTAGTAATACCACTGATAATCACAATGGTACAGAATTGATAACAAATTAATGCATATTGACGGTTTTTGCCTTAAAAAATGCATATCCTAATAAGACGGTATAATGATGCCGTCAGTCAGTTAGAATGCGCAAATTACAGAGAAATGACTGTGCCAATGCAGGTTGAATTTAGGTATACAGGAGAACTTACACAAAGCAACTCTTATTTGCCAATTATTAAAACATTGTCATAAACTTTAATTCAGTGAATGACACAGCAGTTTGAGATATTTTTCTAATATTGGTTCCCTCCTAGTTACAATACTTCACTGGACCAGAAATCTATCAAAGTATAAACAAGCAGCTTTTTGACCAGTGTAAGCCAAACGAGCAACACCTAAATAAATAGTGGATCCTTAACATTTATTTATAGCTTACTGTCTAGATATATCTGATGAGAACAAGGACATAACTGCTACAAGTGACACCAACCAAGCTGGTAAGTTTGAGCTTTAAATCACATATGCAGCTTTCCAGAATTGTTTGCAGTTTTTTGTATTGGAGTCTGTAAGGTAATTTTCAGTTTGTCCATCCATCCATAGTGACCATTCATGACTTACCCAGAATAAGTCTGGGGTATGCTGAACATTTTGAACCAGTTCGAGGCCACTAATGACAAGTCACATGTTCTTGTTGTAATACTGCTTCTGTGGAGGTATTATGTTAAAAAGGTGGCTTGTTTATCAGTGGTGCTACTGTCTGTACCAGTTACTTTAAAATTACCTGTCATAAGACTCAAGCAAATTTAATGGAGAGCATCTTTATTGTGTTTGGGTTGTACACATCTATATGTATAGTGGACCTGAAAAATTTCATTATGGCTTATTTTACATGTATGTATGTTACAGTCACCATCTCTGTTGCTTCTGACACCCCTACAAATGATGTAGACCCTTTAAGTGAGACTTCGAGCGCCCATCCAAGTGACACAAACAGCAGTTCTATAGATAGCATTACCAGTGCCCTGCCATATAAAGAGATCACCAGTCCCATATTAGAGGATCAGCAATGCCAAAAACAGCCACATTACACACTTTGTGAAGTTCTTAAAAACTGGAATGTTAGACATTCCAGCTGTCAATGTTAAGGTGAGAGACTATGGAGAACTGGCTAAAATTTTGGACAGGACTTTTGTAAACTACTGAATCAATAGACATCTGTTAGGGTAAATAGATATGCACTCCGCAAATGGGTCACTGTGACAGACAACTTTCTGTCTTTTAGAACTGTTTTCAGACCATATTAGATATTATGAAACCAAAATAACTTGAAAACACGGCTTTCTATATATTGCACCCCAAGTGTATTTTAAAAAATTTTAGTTGAACATAATGTTGCCTTCGTTGAATCAGATCGCACTTCTGAACTTTTCAAATTCACGTTTTCCAAGTCTACTAGAACAGTACATGATATTTCGTTACACCTAACTTAAAATTGGTCTGATTTACGGAAAAATATTGATTGCCTTACTGAGAAGGTCTTGTTAGGGTCTACGGGGTTTGAAGTAAACACTGCAGCTCAGCAGCCTTGTGGTGTCGATGTCATGCTTGCCATATGGCCATTTTTTGTTTTTTTGGTGATCAGCATTAAAATAAATAAATAATGTATACTTGCAGAGGAAAAAACCTCTACACAATAAATATCTTTATGCACATATATGCTTCATGGCATTGGTTTCTTTTCTTCTTTATCTTTTTACTTTTCAGATTTTCATTGTGTCCAATGTGACTGTACATTCAGCACGAAAGGGGATTTCTCTTTATTTAAACTTACCTCCAGCGAAGTTGAAAAAGTTTATCATTTTAATTATGCGTCAGTGGTTTTGTAACCTGCTTTTTGTAGACAATAGGGAATATTAAATGAAGCATTTCATTTTGTTAATCTCGTGCTTCTGTCCATCTGTCCTGGTTTCATTTCTGTCGATTAATTTCCTTAATTATTGCCGGACCTTTAATTAGTTTAGTATGTAGCTTGATATTGATAAGACCATGACCACGTTCGATTTTCAGGTTATAGATCATCATTTGGGATTGTTAAAAAAAAAAATCTGATTGTGTAACCCAACCACTTTCACAAGAACTTCTGTCATCACCATTGTGTTTTATTCAGATTTTTTTAGTATGCAGCTTGCTATTGATGAGACTTGGACTGGGTTTGATTGTCAGCTCTTTGCATTATTATTTGGTGGAGTGATAGCACTGAGTGTCGGACCCACCCACCTTTGTTTCTGCACAGTAACTCATTTAAGTATTATCTTTGGATCACAACCCAACTTGATATACAGGTTGATATACAGGTTGATATACAGGTTGATATACAGTTTGATATACAGCTTGATATACAGTTTGATATACAGCTTGATATACAGCTTGATATACAGCTTGATATACAGGTTGATATAAAGCTTGATATACAGTTTGATATACAGCTTGATATACAGTTTGATATACAGCCTGATATACAGCTAGATATACAGGTTGATATACAGTTTGATATACAGCTTGATACACAGCTTGATATACAGTTTGATATACAGCTTGATATACAGCTTGATATACAGTTTGATATACAGCTTGATATACAGCTTGATATACAGTTTGATATACAGCTTGATATACAGCTTGATATACAGTTTGATATACAGGTTGATATACAGGTTGATATACAGCTTGATATACAGCTTGATATACAGTTTGATATACAGCTTGATACCGATAAGACTTGTAATGAAAGTCATTTTCAGTGTTTTTGTTCAGTCACTTGTGATATTGAACATTGTATCATCATTTAGATTTATATAATCTAATTTGAACCAGGCGATCATTGATATAACTCTTTCCCTAATGGCCTTGGAGTAAAAAAAGGGGGGGGGTCATCAGTTACTCAAAATGATCTTGTTCACAGCTGGCAGCTGGACAAGTGGATACATACATACATACCTGTTCAGTGTTGTCACATGTTATAGTAGGGCATACCCTAATCATCAGCCAGCTATGAGTATCTGTTCAATGTTGCCATGTGTTATAGTCAGGCATTCCCTATGTGCCAGTAGCCGGGTAATTTACCTACCTAAATCTGTAGGAGCAACTGGCTACTTTTTGGTGCCTCCTGTAACCTTTCCGGGGAACACCAAATCCTCCCACCCCCATATTTTCATGAAGGAATGGGGTCAAAGTTCAGGGTCATTACTTCTCAGTGGGTGAACCATGACCAGAGTGCATACCCTGCCAGTGTCCACTGGCAGTGGAATACACTCTTGTCAAGTGTATCGACTTTCAACCTGCAAGACATAATTTTGTTTTTTGTTTGGTATATTAAGAAACATTATGGTGATATATCTCCAGAGAAAATCATGGACTTTTTGAGGGAATTTATATTTTTACCTTTTATTTTTATTTTATAAAACTGTTAACGTTACCTTTTATCTTTTATCTTGTTTGGACAGGTTTGTCTGTAATTTTATTTATTTATTGTTAGTGCAATTCTTGATTATTCTTTAAGAACTTTTAAATCTGGACCATGTAGCCAGTCGTGTGCTGACATACCCTAAACCACATACATACATACATACATACATACATACATACATACATACATACATACATACATACATACATACGTATGTACGTACATACATACATACATACATACATACATACATACATACATACATACATACATACATTACTTCCAGAAAAAAATCAATTTTTGTATGTCCCCCAAATATCCAATATACGGTACTCCATCTAAAGATGTAAATGGGAGCCATCCAGTACCAAGTTATAGTTAGACAACATTAAATGAAATACATTATGCATATAATGTTATTGATTCATAATAAATGAGATATATGACTATACCCAACCTATAACAGTAAACATGTAATAATGAATGGTCCTATAGTGAGGGGGTGCCTTACAGATTGAATTACCGTGTCCCCCAATCATCCAGAGTAGGTTGTAAATTGTTAAATTGCTGTATGTTCCCTGACTATTCAGTGTCTTTTACATAAACTTGGTTCGCACAAGTTGAAAAATACTTGTATTTGGGGGTTGCATTAAAACGTCCTTGAATTTGGCAGCTGCATGAATTTATGTCAGGGAATACAAAACGTTAACACTCTATAAAATATATCATTTTCTAAATGCAAAACTTGCTATTTACATGTCTTAAAAAGTAATGAAATGGGAGAGAATTGGGAGGATCAAATGAAACAATGGTTGCTAGATATAGTAGTGTCCCTTTGCAGTAGTTCCATGCTAATTCAATTTACAAATGGATAACTAATTTAGTAAGGAATGTGGCCCAAATAGTAATGAGCTGTATGCGATTTAAAATAGGACCTTGATCCATTTTCTGTAAGATAAACTACTCAAGATTTTTAAAAGTTGTATTCCTTTTGATTTCTATTTTTTTGGGTAAAGACAATATATTTTACCAGAGCTTTTAGGGCATGTCATGCGCTTTCCAAAAGAAACTTGTTCCCTGGAACAAGTACTTTTATATTTGAAAATTGAGGGTAGTTTGAAAAAAATTTAGTTTTTTTTTTGTTAGGGAATTTTGCCTGTTTTTAATGCGCATTTTGTTTAGACCAGAGAAAAGATTTTTTTATCTAGATTGTGCCGCTGAAACACCCGAAGATATAAATACTATTTTAAACATTTGTCAAAACGTATTTGCTATTTCTTAATATGCAATAATTGTGCTTTTTTGGCTTATAGAAAATTGAAATCATTTTTATGCACCAGTCTTAAAGTCTTTGTTTGTCCGTCTTTTAACATTTGTTAGTTTTGCCCATAACTTTGTACAGTCTGAGAGATTTTCAGGAATCCTCATGTATTTATGAACTTTTTTGCTAAACATAATACTGCATTCTCTTCATCAGACCACACTTCTAAACTTTCCAAATGCATATTTTCCAAGTTGACAACAGTAGTACACGATAGTCTATTGCACCTTACTAAAACTTGGTATATTGACTGCCTTTAGAATATGCAAATATTTGAACCGAATGGTGGAACACAAACGTAAATACATTAGCAATAACCGTGGGCTAATATGTCAATTCAAATAGGTCAATAAAGACATGATTTCACATCAGGATGATTGTTTTAAGGTGTGACATTTTGTTGTGAGCCAGGATCATGTTTTTCTCTTTTATCTCAAGATAGTTTGTTTTTATTAATATAATGGATATAGTTCGTTTTTTTATTTCTATAAATCAGAGCAAGAATATTTTTTCAAGCTATATGGGAGCCGCAAATTAAAAGAAAGCAAATCCAGGCCAACCCTCTTTGAAAATTAAAATAGTCAGTTTCTAACTAAGCAGTCCTTGTCTAATTATCACTAATCTGATACAATGTCAATACAGAAATGATTACTTTATGGAATTCAGTGAGACTGTAAAATTAAGCAAGAAATATAATACAAATATACAGAAATTGCAACTTGAACAAGCTGTACATTTCAGAACATTCGTTTACATTTCTGCTAAACTTAAACAAATGTGCCATCAGCATAATCTGATAAGCAACCCCAGAATATTCTAATGCAGACCTTTATGCTGCTAGATAAGGATAATTTGTTTGTGACTCATATATACCATATTTAATGCTCTTGGAATAGTTTTAAACATTTATCCAGACATTGCCAGCCAAATCGAGCGATATATTGCTGGTTGAATGTAGATCGTGTTGTATGTAGATCGTCATGATTTCTTAAAGCTACTTGCGGCTACTAGAGGATATCGCTATATTGGTTTTAGTGATAAATCTTGCAAGGTCTGAAAGGTTTCCATACAACTAAAACAGCGCGTACTAGAGTGGAGATATATCAGTACCCCAATTTCCTGTTAAGGAAAATACCAATTATTTTCCCCACACTTTTTATTATACTATCCTCCTTCTGTCTGTCAGTATATCTGTTCTGTTAAATCACCTTCTCCATAATGGCTGCTTGGAAATCCATGCAACTGGTTATTGATGACCTTGAGCAAGAGGGGTAAAATTCCTGCCTCGCTCTCTAGGGGTCCATCGGTGGGAGGAAGATCAAAAATAACAAAATTGCATATACAGTGACATTTTGTGAGAACTGTTTACCAAGACAGGTTATTCCCATCACATTAGAAAGACACCTCATGTATATGACAGATTTTGCATTTTGACCTCCAGGTCACTTTCTGCAGTGGGGTTGTTGAGAGGTATGAAATATGCTTTGAAAAGCAAAGGGATTTGCGACCGCAAACCATCAAACTTGCCTGGTTTTTATTTATGCTTCTTGTGAACCTGCATCAAAGAATTAACAAATGTAGATGAAGGGTAAAAATTAATTTTGTTTCACAATGGATTAACCTCTATCATTGTGTACTCCCCTCAAAACTTAACCAGATATGCAGGCAATAAATATATTTATAATATTTAGTTGTTATTACAAATGAAAGTTTTTCCGTGGGACACCCAAGCAACAAAAGTTTTAAAAGATGCATTCATTGATAGGATTAATAAGCCTAGTGACTGCAGCGTTGTTCAAAGTAGTGAGGCGTATTTATAGCAGCTCCTTGTTAGCCCTTCTCCCACTGAAGCAAAATAGGGGAATTTTATGAAACATATGTACACAGTTTATTTGGTTTGGTCGATTAGTATGGGATTATTGGGACCCAAACATTGCTGCAGGTGTATATACAGGTTTTGTTGGATGAAATCAACAGAAAGATCGCTTTATCTACTCCATGGACAGGGTTTGTTTCTCGTCTGTTTTTATATAGATATAGATGTTTCAGATACAATATTAAAGAAATGAGTATGAAGCTGCCATAAGGCGGAACATATTATGTTACAATGCTCATCCATCTGTCTTTTACCAGTTTGGTTTTCAAACAATAACTGTGGATGGTTTGCGATTGTGGTACGGAAGAAATCTGTTGATTTTCTAGCTCACAGGTCAAGGTGAATGACTGACTGAAGGAAAACAGTTTCTGTAAGGTAACTCGAGTTATCCAACATCCATGGTTACTAAATTCTGTGGACAGCTTGCATTTGGGGAAAAGAAAAACCCTACTGACATTTTACTCAAGAGTTCAACGTGGTTGTCACAGAAAGAATACAAATATGATTTCTACACAATAACATTTGTTTTACCTGATATATCTCGATCAAATATTATGGATGGCTCACGCTTCAGTAACGAAGAAGTCTGATGATTATGGGGGTAAAAATGTCAATCTTGTATATATATATGATGGCTGATTGGCTTTTAGGTACACATTCAACACATTATTGGCGATATCATGCCAATGAAATGGGAGCTAAGTGCCTTTCCCAAGGACACATAGGGGCAGCTGCTCTAGGCCGGTCTCAGTGGGTATCTAACCTACGGCATTTGAATTTTCAGTCCGACCCTGCCAAATGAGCTACTGCCATGGAGTTGGACTTTTTTGAATTGTTGGATTTAATAATTTTTCATGAAAGCTTCCTGAGCATGATTGAACCAAAACCAGCCTACATAGGCAAATGAAATGTTGTAGGCATGTTTGTATGTATATTAAAATGACTTGGTTTGATTAGTATGACCAGTGTAACAATGTTTCACATTTTTATGATTTTTTTAATATAATTTTTAAGACTTGGACTTTTTGCAGTGCACACACACAAATATTGTTTTATTTTTTCAAAAAGGGACACACATGCTTGTTTCATATCACTAAAAGTAAACAATAAAGCTAGGTACACAAGCTCAGGCTCCCTTTCTTTTTTTCTTTCTTGCTGTTTTACACACACACACACACACACACACACACAGTGAGCAACAAAATAAAGATCTCACCACACATAACAAATTTACATACATTTGAATTAGGACAAAAACAGTCAAGGAGATGAATGTGTCATTGCTATTTAGAAAATTTGGATAGTAAGGATAAAAGAGAGAGAGAGAGATCTATAATTTACATAGTGTGCACAGATTGTATTGGCCATGTATTACTCATGATGGTGTTTTAGTTACTGAGTTACACTCCTCTTTGCAAAGAATATTCAGTGAATAATGCACATCATTGTCAGTTACCTGGTCGGTTAAAATTCATGCGGTGAAATTGGTGCAGATGAGTAAAAACATTTAGTACAGAAACTACACTAATTCTTACCTACAGCAGATCCATTGCAAGAAGTACAATTCTGCCATTAGAACTTGGCAGGCAGTTATGGAGTGCAACACATTGGTGGTCAACCGCATGAATCATGTATATTCACAAAGTGTTTGAACATGTAAGGAAGTTTTGTTCTTGAAGTTTTGCTGCAGCTGGTTTGTTTCATTTTCAAAGGATGCATTGGTCCATGAAATGTTTTTAAAAACTTGCTATCTGATACCTGAGCATACAATGTTGCGCTGTGAGTCGACATGTATGTGTACATGCTATCTGCTTATATAACTTTTATAATGATACCATGTAGTTTTTTTTTCATCAATCCATTTATTATTCCTTACATGTATTCAACTCCCTGTCATTAAGGCATATTTATTTGTGTGACATGTGTGCCTGTTTTGTGAATATCTATAAATTTCCTAACACTGAACAAAACATATATTTCTTCTTTATGTTTTATAAAGTTGTTTCAAAGAAATTACCAAAATTATTGATGCAACATACTATCATAATGAAGAGTTTTGTTGCTAATTGAAAGCACAGATTTAATAGTAAAGTCATTCATAAATGATAATGAAATATAATTAACGCTCTAGTTACCATGCAGTTTATCAACACTGTGTTAGAAATAAATGGATCTAGTTTCAGCATTTAGAATTTGGTATGCATTCATGCAAAGTGCAAAGAAAACTTAATAAATCTAAAAATATGCCATAGATATATGTAACTAAAAAAATCAGCAAACTTGCTGATTCCACCACAAATCCACAACTGATGTCACATAAGAATTTCAGGTTCTGGAAACATTGCAGCTGTGGTCACCCTGTAGGTACTAATGAAATATGAATCTAAAATGAATCAGAGAGGGAGAGAGAGATATACTTTTCAAGACATATAGGTAATTTTGCATAAGCTCAAATCGGACACAAATTCGCATGCAGTACATGTCTTATCTTTTTCGTTTTCTAATGCGCTATTTTCCCACATCCGTCAGATTCTAGAAAATCGTTATCTTTGAAAAACTCAGAGTGTTCATGATCATTAGTAGTGATGTTTATTGTGCTACCCCTGTCTCTGGAACAGAAGTGTGTCTTTGATTTGTAATTTATTTTAGTGACATTGTGTTTTAAGCTGGTACCCATTTGCTTTAAAATGTTCACTCTTGTGATGTTAAAGATCTTTTCAACTTTGTATATGTTATCTTCTTTGTCATATATAGATAACTATGGTTCTTAGAATATGTTCTCTCTTTTCAAGTCTTTGAGAACGTAAAATGTCATGCCTGATTTTAAAAATTACCTGAGTAAAGTGAGAATAATAACCCTTTGCAAATATTGTCTTGCAAAATTCTAACCAATTACCAATTTTCAATTTAGCCATTCCAACTGTATTAGATGTCAAATAACTGAATAGATTAATCCATATGTTTGATCTGTTTCCTTCCTTGCTTGCTTCAGCTGGAGTTGTGTATATTAATCGGAGATGAGTATTATGTTAACCATCAGTTATCTTTTGTAAAACATCAGCCCATTTTTGGTTTCATTTTGTCTTAAATACTTCCACATTCTAGTCTTTCAGATTTTGTTAAACCTTTCAAATATATATGCTTTTTGTTGACAAGGATTCTTTGCCTTTCTTTTCCAACACATCCTGTACATATTTGTTGTATAAATCTTTTGATTCATCAAACTCTCTTTTTAGACTTGCACTTTTAAAATTTGTCTGAAACATCATGTATGTCATCTTCTTCCTTAATTTGTACTATATCTGCCTAAGCATATGTTTAGAAGATTTCTGTAACTGTCAAGATGCATTTGTTGTATTTTTCATATGATTGCATGTCAACAATGTCTGCCTACCACTTGTCATCAACGTGACTTACAATTAGACCCTTCTGTAGGGACTTCCACTTACTTTTGTAATGTGTCGGTAGTTTGTCCAGGTACACATTATTTAAATTCAGAATAGTTCATATTTGTGTGTCCTGTTTGAATTTGTTCACACAAACTATTGCTATTTGTGTAACCATAGTGGCAAAAATGCCCTAACTAATGCTCTGCCTTGGTTTGAGGCAACTGACTGGAACATTATTGACTCTGATTGTACTCATTGTACTTTGCTTTTAGTTCAAACATGCACTTTATTAAAGCCATTGAAAGAATGGTGGCAAAGTGTATGGTCTTGAATCAACTATAAATCTAAAAATGACCTTGAAATAAGTATAAATAAGCATGTAAATACCTTTTATTATGATGGTACCCTAAGGGTATATAGCCTTAAGAGGCACATTTAACAAATACACCTTAGTGCAAGTCAAGACAAAAAGACTCCATGACCATAACCTCCTTTAAAATATTACCCTTGGTATAAAAAAAGTGTATTTTAATTTGTATCAAGTTAAATAATATGGAGAGTATAAATTGACACCAATCAAGTTGCAGTGTAAAACTATTTCACATTTGACAGCACTCAGCGAGTGTGTGTGTGTGTACATATATAATGCTTTTGATAGAAGCCATGCAAAATGCACAGACTTGAAACTTGAATGTGAGGTCTACCCTTTTAAAGAGGGATATATCTAAATAAGCTAGACATTTTTATCACAAAAAAAAAATCTATTTGCAGATATGTTTTCCCTTCATCATTCACATTGCTTGGAACGGTGTTAAATTTAGTTTCCTACATGTCATGATCTTAATTTAAAAGCGGTGCCTTTGTCAATGCACATGTGACTTTGAAATTGCTACTGGCAGGAGTTAAATTTGGGACCTTCTGTCTTTATATAGACACTCTTCTACCGAGCTACTGGTGCAAGTACTCAAGTCATTGTGGTAACAAAGAGTTTTTGCTTTTTAGGGACCGACCGTTACATTTCCGGGGGAGGGAGTAGAGTGTGTGGGAGCTGGGAGTTTTTGAAAAAAATATTCCGACTCTTAAATAGCTTTAGCAAATAGTTTTGCTCTGATTTATAACCCCCAAAAAGCAAATATAATCCTTTATTGTAGTTGAAAAAAGAAATTGTCTTCAGGTAAATGAAAAAAAGAAATATCCTATATCAAAAGAAAATCACAGCCCCCCCCCAAAAAAAAAAAATGAAATAGCCAGTCCCTTACTATGTTATCTACCAGACAACCACAAGTGTAATTATTTAATTTGGATACTAATGTATGACGCGATTGAAGTGGGTAATTGGTCTGAGCCGTTTGGTAACAATATTTTGCGAGGATAATAGATTTGTCACTGATTGTAAGACCTGTGTATGTTCAGCAAAATATGCCTCAAATGGTGTGCGTTCAGAGCCAGTACTTGATTATCTATGACTTCCAGGATCTATTTCACATGAATTAAGAGCAATAGTTCATATACTATGTCAAATCACATTCCAAAATAAAATTTACCGTATAATTAGAATTTGCAACCAGACTTGAGATGCACCAGTTGGAAATAAGGAATTGTTGCAAATATATTCTCATATGTGAACACTCAAGGCGACCCCAATTCCCAAACAAATTGTTCATTAAATACGATATATCGAATGTTTTTATGACTATTGTTTCAGAAGAGTGTCTATATAAATCCGTTGCAGTGTCTGATTGTGCTGTTAAAATCTAGGATTAGAGAAATAGCTTCAGACATATTCAATAACACATTACGCCACCTGAGCCCCATGATCTGCCATATTGTTGTGTCACATGACACTATGTATGTGGTAATCATCTGACCTTTCCAATGAAGAGAAGCATAGTGGAGACGATCAGGGTGCCAGACTAGATATCAAGTTAGAGAAGGACGTCTAGCAGTAAGAGGTACAATGTACAACGATATGCAGGGTATACTACATACATCGCAGATTACAGACAATGCATGTTTTCGCAATGGAAATTCATCCATGCTTTTGTCCGTGATGGACCGGACATAGTGGTCGTCATGAATGACCACATCGTGCCAAATAGTGGATGGATTAAGTTTATTGCCTCACTTAGAAAGTTGCAGCAATATAATTATGTAATAGTTGCTGTCCACGACATCGTGTCTAACTTACGTGTCAGATGAAATACAGTTGACAGTTCGGAAATGATCTTTTTAACTTGTACACAATACCGTTTAATGTTCAAACACTCCTCTACTAAAATTTATTCACATACGTGTATTGCGAGAAATGAAATATAAATTTCTCCGTCAGATACATTACCTGATCACATTAAATTAGGATAGCTTTCTCAGCTACCTCCGAATCCAGCCCCCTAGGAAGGACGTAAAACGTCTTTCTTTCTATATGTTATATAGAATCAATTCTCGGAAAACGAAAGCAATTCTCGGAAAACGAAGGGTGATCCAAACCGTATCAGAGGGTCTCCAGATTTCGTTATCCGAACCCCTCCACTTTCGTCGTCTTACCTTCATGAAGGAACTCCCAAGGGATCCAATGAAGGGGGATGTTTTTACACAAGAAAATCTAGTTTTCTACTTGTAAAGGGCAGTGTAGATAGTACGAAAACCGCACGCACAGGGCTTCTACTCTAGATCATTTCAGGTTACGAAGTCCAATGGCAATTGAGACCTGCAATAGAGACGCCACGAGTACGCGATCAGCCTTGCATGTCCGATCCGTACTTCCATATGCCGATTCATGCTACCCTAATCTAAGCCGTTGGGCCTTTACTAAGAGTGCAGGACGTCCGCCGCAGAGCCGGCGACGTTCCTTTACGACACATCACAAAAACATTCGGTAAGTTGGAGTTAGGTTCACAACATGAACAACCTTACTTTCCTCATTGTATGGTGGATAATCAATGTAGATAAGTCGGAGCTTATCCCTTCTCAACATTTTGTTCATCTAGGTATGGAACCCTTAACACATATCACCTTGCGTCTTCCTCCCAAACGCATCGAAGAAATCGTTAATGCATCTGAGAAGGCATCAACCAAGACGTTGAAGTTGGATCTTCAAAAAGACGTTAGACCATGTCATATCCTAGTTTAAGACGTCCTCCACGGACAAGGCAGCTTTACTGGACGACATACTACAAGAACGTTAGGGAAGTATGGTTTTTGGTCTTCCCTCAAGGTTCATGGTGGATAATCAATGTAGAGAAGCCGGACCATCTCCCTTGTCAACATTTTGTTCATCTAGATATGGAACTCTTAATACATTTTAACTTGGCGTCTTTCTCCCAAACTCGTAATAAGTCTAGCTCCTGCGTCGGAGAAAGCATCAAACAGGATATTGTTTAGGCGAGGAAGTTTCTTTCAGGTGTTCTGCCTACTCAGTGCGTGGGTGCACCTTTTACAGTGCCATATTATCGGGTTGGGGAGTACACTTACTACTGGATTTGCGATGGTCAGTGGCATGTGGACGCTGCAAGAGAAGGCTCTGTATATCAACCTATTGGAAATGAAAACCATTCTCAATGTCTTCCACACGTGGGTGGAACATATCCATGGAAACACTGTCCTAATAATGTCGGACAATACGGTTGTGGTGACGCACCTCTGCAAGGCGGGAACAATCACCAGATCTTTGCATCACCGTAGCGGAATACCTTCATGGGAAATCACAGTATCAGGTTTTTATTAAGTCCGACACATTCCTGGTCGGCTCAATGAAATGGGTGACTCATTATCAAGGGTTGACAACTGCTTCATACAGAGTTGGGCCGTCCGATGCTTGACATTCCTTTTTCATTGTTTCTCCGACCCCAGTATGGGCTGTATATACTCTTTTAATCAGACGGGAGGTAATGTAGGCATACACCTTCCCTCCATCAGGTTTGATTATTAAGATAATTAAGAAATAAGTGGCACAGACTGCAATGACTGTTGATGAAATCTTGTAAATCATTCTGTGTGCTCTTTTTGTAAAAAACAATAAACAAACACCATAAAAAAATTATTCCACAATTGAGAGGGAATGCTTGGCTTTGATATTGGCTTTATTTTGAAGTGTATGCTACCTTGGCTCTTTCTCCGGTTATTGTTTTCAGTGATCACAATCCCCTTACTTTCATTAACAAAATGAAAGATACAAATCGGATATTGTTCAGATGGAGTTTAATGCTGCAAGAATACAACATTGACATTAGACACATCAGGGGAAAAAATATTGTGATCGCATATTCACTCTCACGTGTATAGAAGTACTATATTGCCTTATTTTGTGTAATTAGGCTGAGTGTCATTTATAAGACATCTTCCTATTTGATTTTAATTATTATAGTATCAGATGCATATTTAAAAGAAAGCTTTATTGCATAATTTTTCTGTTTCTTTATGAGGGGAAATGTTATGCATGATGTTTATGTACTTAACTTTGTCTGTGATTGTAAGTTGTATGGTTTTTTGAAAAGGCATACTTAACTTTTGTCCAGTTGTTTACATAGTATTTCGCAACATGTCCTGATGTGACATGGGTCAGAATATAAACTAAAAGCCTCTAATTTCGTGGATATATCTGCTATCATCTAATGGTATTACAAAGTTTGTTTCATTACTTAGATCTACGTCACCTTTCAATAATAAGTCTAGCGTTACGTAATGGGTGAGTTCAAATATAGATCAAAAGAGCTGGAATCTTTGCGAATTAAATAGGTGGGAATAGGCACAAATAGTGTTCAGTGTGTATGATATTATTGTGACGTTTGCTAATAGCATAACACGGTGGTGTTCCGTTGGTTGCATTAAATAAACATGTTTTTTTTAATGAAAAAGATAGATTGCAAACATTTTGAATATCGTCAGGAAGAGAATACCAAAGTATACTGTCGTAGAAGGGGAAAAAGACGTCTGAAAAATCTAAAGTCTGGTAGGGATTGCTGTGATACTTTGAGGTTCATATTTACTTGTGGAAGCAGATCGTCTAAGTTGTTAGGTACTTGATATTATATCATTGAATATATTGAATACATTTCTTCTTTTTTCGTTGTTTTGCAAGAGTTTCCCAACTTCCAACCAGTTTCCGCACAAAGAAACGCTCTAGAACAATACGTAAGAAGGTCAGTAACGATTCTCGCACCAACCATTTTAATTGTTTTCCCAATCATTCTGAATCGTCCTTTCAGCAATTATCATACATTTCAAAAGCATATTCTAAAATTGGATGCATGAACAGGGTATATACTTTAGCCAGAGTTTTTTCCATTAAAATACTGTCTTTTTTTCCGCGAGCAGCATATATAAATGTGTAGATACGTTCTGAATAATCATACTAATATGAACGGTTCATTTGGCATCATAAGATAATCTCAGTCCTATGTGTCCATAACCTTTAACAGGAAGCAAATTCATTTTATCAAAAGGTGAATTTCAGAGAGGAAAACACAGTTTGCCTGTTTGTGATTAATAAAATGTCAGCTTTTGAAATATGAAGAGTAACAGGTGAAACGTTTGGCCATCAATTAAGTTTTTCAAGATCATTTTTTATAACCTTTGTACTTGCAAAGGATCTGTCAAAGCCATTCCAAGAGAAGCATCGTCCTCAAATAACTTCGCAAGCGAGTTTAAATTGTTTGCTATATCATTGAAATAAATAAGAAATAGTCAAAGGCTTAACGTGGAACTTGGGGGTCCTCCAACAGTTAGTTGACGGTTTGTTATGTAGCTTTTAGACAAGAGATAAGTTTACCAGCACTTCTATATTGTTGTCATTATAAATGAACCATTTTACCCATACTCTGTCAAAAGCATTACTGCCATCAAGGAGTGATAATCACGTAATTAAAGGGGCATTTTATGATAATGTTCAATTAATTAATGAGCTGTTGAACGACCTGAAAGCAATCTTGATTTATATTTATATATCAAGTTATGATCGTGCTAAGGATATGTGGATGTTTTGCATATAACTAATATAACTATATCAAAATCCTTGGACACATAACTGAATAGAGAAATTAGTCCATAGTTAGAGGATACTGTTTTTTTTCCCCTCTAATAGATCGGTATGAAGAGCACTATCTTCCGCTGTTCAGTGAAGACACAGGCTTTAAGTGTTCTGTTCAATAATATTTGCAAGGGAAAATAATTTATTAAACTATATTTCCCACAGATCATGACTAATTTGGTCGGGTCCAGCGGCTATGTTTAGGTCAGGGCTAGTTATTACATCTATAATCTCTTGTTGGTGTATAATGATGTCAGATATAATTTGATATCTAACTTCTACATCCAATAATTGTTTATAATTATTTTCTAATCATGTAACAGAGCAAAATTAAAAGATCAGCAGCATACTTTTCCTGATCATTTTTCGCAAAATTACAGGATCGGTTGGTGAAAATCTCAGTGGCGTTGATAGGTTTGATGTCTTTGTAGAACGTAGTTGTTTCATAATTTTCCATTAAATTCAAGGATTTTGGGATTTTACGGAGAGCCCATTTGCATCAAGTTTTAAAAGAAATATTTGCTTTGCTTTTTTGAGTACTATAATGTACGCTATTTTCAATGTAAATATACTAGCTTTATTCGTCATCTTTCTACAGATAATCTCTTTTAGTCATACAATACTTAAAAAAAAAAACAAAAAAAAAAAAACGAAGCAGTTCAATGCTTAAAACTGAACATTTTTAAAAATCACTTTTCCAATCGGCGACAATCTTAAAATTGTATTGTCTTGAGAATTTATTATATCATCAGGATGGCTACTTATACCTCCATACACGCAACAATTTAGGAAAAAATGACTTTCCAATTCAATTTCATTTCCTAAGCATCATACAACTTCTATAATCTTTCCACTACACTTTCATTAACAAAGTCTGCCTGTTGCTATTCTAAGGTAAAACACTCCTAAATTGTGTCAATAAAGATCCTTCCTGCCTTGACAATTAAATGGGAGCATAATTCTCAGTTCAAACTATTGCTTGAAATTTGCAATAAGTTCGCAATTTTGAAATATTTTTGTATCTTATCGGGCCAAAGTTGTATTATATTCATCAAAAGCAGCATTTTAATACGGTTCATGTCACAATTCATTCGATTCTGAAACTGTATTCAGATCAATTCTCTTTAGTATGTCTCTAATCTCGGATGACTAATTATTGTAGCATATATTATAATCCCTTACAAAGACTCGTTTATTAAGCCTGTGATTATCCATATCAGTCCGTTCCAGTAAAAGACCATTGAAAGCGAATTCGTTGTATACAAGGGATGCAGCCAATATCCCCGTTGATATCCACTGCATCTATATCATTATCACGTTTGCAACCACAAGTGGGATTCGCGTTTGCTCAGTGGTTAGCGTGTCGGAGTCACGACCGAAAGGGTGCAGTTTCGAATTCTACCATCGGACCAGACTGGGTCAGCTACCATGGTGTGTCCTTGGGCAAGACACTTTACTCCAATTGCCTCGGCACTAAATAACCTACTTGTGTTGGTGTGCCGTAAAGCATCAAACAAATAAACAAACAAAGCAATCACAAGTAGACGAACCATAATTCCCAAAAATTATTTATTTTTGAAATATAATTGATCCTAGAGTTCCCCAGTGCAAAATTTGCAAGAACTTCCGCACTTTCTAAAAACCTGAAAATAACTTGTTCCAAGCAAGAACAGAATCCTTGCCGCGAATTAGGGCACTCTCGGCTAGCAATTAGGCACCAGAGCCATAACCAACACGGCCAGGTGATCTCTATAAATTATTTCAAATAGGACTCGAACCCATGCCTTATTTGGATAATAATCAGTATAACTGTGATTGAGATGGCGTATTACATATTATTGGATGGCATCTGATAATAGCATATGTTATTGGATCTTTTGTTTTTCTTGGATATTTTGTTTTTCTAACTGCATACTCTTATAGTAATATACAGGTTGTTCTAGATTAGTTTTCCCCTAGTATATTTTCCCCATTAGAAAAAGCTATGTTCCGCACGAGCAATGCTGCACTGCAGCCGTCTTTCACCGAAGCATCCTGAATTATTTTAAGTGCATTGAACTTGCACACAATTCTAACTGGTATCGGAATTTCTATCTGCATGACTCATTGCCAGAGACAACTATGTTCTTAGAGCATCCACTGTTGTTTAAATATGACATAATCTCCGGGAAAATAATCAACGTCTGGGAATAGGTTGCTCTATAACATAGGCATAACTAATTCCTGATCAACAAACATTTGATCACTAAATGAATTTTATCATGAGAAGGTGATATTTTTACATTTTATTTTTAGCAGAACACTTTCATCCATAGATTAGATACGAATTTGTAACAGAGCCGATGCCACGTTATTGTTTTGTTTCTTTTAGATTTCGAAAAACTTATTACTTAAATTACTTCCTCTATCGGGATTTTCATAGTTACTTTATTTAGAATATTTAGCATAATAGCACAGGATAGATAGATAGATAGATAGATAGATAACTAGATAGATAGATAGCTAGATAATTCGTCTATTTCCAGAGCAGATCTACACTCTCCTGCTTCGTCCAATATTTACTAATTATACAATGTATTTCTGATTTTGCTTTTTTCTAAATGCTCTGTTTGCTTTCGTACCTTTTATTCTGTCTTCCAACGGTCTGTTCTCAAGACACATGTCTCACTTTCTTCTAAGCCGTGTATTTCTGTTACATCTTTAAATATGGCTTTAACCTATGTTTTCACGGCGGTATTATACTCTCAGTTGTTATCATGTTGTACTTATACATATCTTTCATTTTCACAATCAAAGGTACATCTAAGCAATACATGCATATTAATCACTTACATGTACATGGAACTGTTCATTTGAATTCGTCGAGCTTATTGACGACATCTGTTCACGTGGATTCGCCAAGCTATTTATTATACACGGTATCTATTCGCATGAATTCGATACAGTTCTTTATTATTCAAGGTTTTTCTGCAAGACACTCTTTCAGAAGATAATCTGCTAGCGTTGAAAACACTGTACATTAATAGCATGTTTTGTATCACGATTTTCTGGTTAATTTGTTATGTTTTATACTATCTCTGATATTATGACGTATCAGTATAAATGGTGCTTCATATGTTTGATTTTAATAGGATCTAATGTTCGTGAGCTTTTATGACGTAGGCATAACGTTTATCTGATTCACCTGAAAGCAATGCCTTGTCTATGTTACCTTTTGCATCTTATCTTGTGTTTTCTAATATAGATTTGTCGATATCAGAAGATATAGTACACATATCGAACAATACTGTCACACAATATTTCATACACATACGATCAATGTGACTGATGTAAAGTATGTGGTAATCGTTATAAGTTCCTTCCACAAACTTGTAATACTAGAATTTTGACAAATCATCAGTGTATTGCATATTGTTTACCTACTACAATATATATATAACAAGCCACATTACCATATCCCTTATGTACTGTGTACGTTCATTCAGAAGCTCTACGTATTTAAAAATCGTAATTGAATTTTCTAATTAATGCCAAGTTTCGTCCATAAGCCAGTGTTCTATGATGCCAAATAAGTTATTGCACGTATCAATTCACTCAATTTTATGTTCAAACTACTGAGATACTTATCTTTATCGAAACAATTTATTTAACAACACCAGTCAGGATTCATACACTCTCAGTGTATGTTCTGGTTCAGTCAAATTCTCGCTTGGCTGCGTGGGGATTTTTTCACATGAGAGATAAGTAAATGTTTAATTGATCTCTGTGACCGATAGAACGCGCTTTGATAAAACAGAGTGGAAGTGTAACTACAAAGAAACCTCTTCCTATCGCCAGCATTTTTATATACATGTTTTATGCAATCATTCAAACAAAAATCATATTTAAAACTTAAAAATATAGAATTTGACACCACTAACGATCCAAAAAGTATGTCTCATGCAGCCAGCGAAAATGCCTATATGTAGTGAATTGTGACATCGTCTTATTATAATCATTCTGCAAGACATCATCTCATTTCATTAGCCAATGAAATCGCTTTGCCAGTTAGCTTGGTGATATCTAGGTATTGGTTTGCGCTGCATGTTTGAATCGTGGGAAGAAAAAACAAATTGGTCAGAATAGACGATTCATATTGGCTAAATAACAAAACACAAACAATTTCTGACCTAAAGTTGGCTCAGATGATTTCAGACGGTGTAAGAGATAGGACTTAACAACTGTTTTGCTCCACGCTTTGCTTAAGTTGGAGTCAGTTCATAGTAGGGAATAGTAACATCGTCACGTTCTGAGACAGTACTTACCAGCTGAAAGTATAGGCAATATATGCCTACATAATTTAAGGCTTAACTTTGGCACACGTCACATTTTGCTGCACTAATTGGACAATATTTCATTCTTTGCACTAAGCCGTTCATATGGAAAGGTCAATCAGTACGAAACGACGTATTTGCGGGACACTTAACTTCAACCACTGCTTGCTTTAGTGCATAATGTAGCTAGGTCAATCTAGATTAATCAGTACGAAATGGCGTATTTGAGGGACACTTAAGTTCAATTACTACTCGCTTTAATACGTAAATGTGTTGAAATCAATATTTATCTTTATTATTGTGAAATAAATGTTCAAGTGATGATTGAAGTCGGAAGTGTTTGCTACTCTGAGTGTACTTTGCTCAAAATAGAAGGTCAAAATAGTCCACGCGTCAGGATAAAGGTCAATACAAAAGTGTTTTTGTGAACATTATGGTTATTTATTTTCTTTAGTCGAGAAACGTAGTGCCTACATCAACGTTGCCAACCTTGTAAGTATGTTCATGTTTAATAATTGGTATTTGTGTATTAAACGGAAGGGACTCGCCCTAATCATCCCTCATTACTTATTAAAGTTTAAGTGAGCGGGTCTTATGAAAAACAAAATTGATTTTAAAAAAAAAAATGGTATTGACTTGATTTTTGAAAAATTCTTTAAATCTCTCTCCGATAACCCCTCCATACTATACACACCTTTGATATACTTTTATGTCAATATATTCATCAAGCAAAACAAACTACGGCATTTATTGTAGAGGCCAGACCAACTCATGCTACACTGTTACAAACAGACAGAATCGCCACACATTATAAACCTATGACGTAGTACGGCATTCCAGTTCGAGAGCAGAATGACACCTATTGTTACACTGTTACAGGCATAGGTTTAAAAATGGTGGCCTAATGTTACTTTCACATTGTAGGCTATACACAGTTGACCTGTTTAACATGGCGAGTTATGTTTGAGGCTATTTCGACGGCCATACTGATGACAATAGAATTTTTCGAATGATAATTTCTACAAATACGCTTTTATTTCATTACAAAATTCATTGAAATGTTGATTGTTATCACCATACAATCTGCACATTTAAATTCCTCCTAAAAGAATCTTCAAATCTTTTAGTTATGATCCTGTTTCAAATTTACAATCTTTTCCAACCGTGTTACATATTAAAGGAGCTATTACTACGGGAGTCTAAATTGCTAGAGATTTTTTTAAGATCGTACTGTTTTTAATTTCGCTACTATCTTGCACATTCCCTCCATCCAGCTACTAATGTTGTGCATGGCAAAACAACTTCATGAAATGCTCATACATTTCTACTTCGAAAATATCTTCTCGAAGAAACCATCGCGTTATAATGAGAAACCTTCCGTTTCATTGACCAAACAACAAAGAATAAAACCGTAGATGTTTTGGAGTGTGTTTTGGAATGTGGCCATATATATGTTTTGACCCAGTTAGCTGTATAGCTTAAGTGGTACAAAAATTGTTTTTTGCTTGAATAATTTGCTCCTCATTACAAAAGGGAATAATAAATTGCCCGTCAGATCACACATACAATATACGTTTTGCTTGTTTCAGTATTATTATGCACTCAAAAGATCTAGCATGATATGCTTTGGCAAGGCACCCTGTTAATGGATGCACAAAACAACCAGCCCAAACGAAATCTCGAACTTGCGACCCATTGGTCACGAGCCGGACATTTTACTGACTGATCAACTTCGATGTTCAGATTCCTGTCCAAGTATTAATGTATACTTCTATACATAGTTGTAAAGTAGTTACACAGCATGTTTGCATTCACTTTTCCAGTGGTGTCAACGTCGGCTGTGGCAGCGTCAACAAATAATAAAGTTTCTCAAAGTCGTATATCGTGTATTTTGGTTGCTGCTTGACAGTGAAACTCTTCGATAATATCACTATTAGTCTAGTGTTTATGCCTTGATGTATTAGGTGTACCTGTCTAGCCTCTCTCGCCTACTTAATACGCCTTTTAAATGAAAATGGAATCACTTTTTGTTATATAATTTGATTTATCTTTGAAGCTGTTATATTCCACAACTTAATTATGTCTTTCCTTTATTATGGCATACATTCGTAAGAAACTTTTCATTCTCGCTGGCTGCATTTTTTTCGGTACTTTGTGCTCATCATTGGCAATATCATACTGAGGAAATGGGAGCTGGGTGGCTTGCCCAGGGACACCGAGGCAGCCGACCCGGGTTGGTTTGGGCAGGTATCGAAAAAGCGAACCTTTGATTATGATTCCCACGCTCTAACAAATGAGAAATAACGGCTCATCTCTGCATTATCATCTCAAATCAAAATTTGCATTGGCAATATTATTCGTATGAAAATGTACTTTATCTATACTAAATCAGTTCTTTGTATTAGCGTGGGATAATTCATTATTATTAGTTTTTTTTCCTGAAGTAATTATTGGCAAAGTAAATAAGTTGTCGTGATAGCTGATTCCACGTTAGACACAGGTATTTACTCACTTCTTAATATCTTGAAATATTCTGAACATCAGTTCCATATCTCATACAATCATGTAACAAGTATTTCCTAACCTAATGACAGGCATACGAACAGTTCAAAGTCAGTAACTAGATTCTTTAAAGGCATTATTTAACTTAATCCAATAGATTCTACGTACCTTTACTAAACTATCCTCATGCCAGATATTTGAACCCATGCCCCATGCATGATCCAGACAAGGCCAAGTACTTGCGTCACGCAAGGAATAGGATCAAGTTGGACTCCCCACCCAACCTTTCCACCCGCACACGCACATCCCACATGTTACTACTTCTCGCTTGGCACAAAAGTAAGTTGGATCCCACTACTTATTTCGCTATTTTTAAAGAGCTATTATTTCTGATAGTGAATCTACACGCAATACATTACTTGATAGCTTTTTTGATGATGCATGTGGAACTTTGTTCAGAACAAAAATGTGATGCATTAAGTCCATAGCAAACATTATTAAACAAGATACAAATAATGATCAGCAGAACTCTACGTCTCTAGTTGAAAAGAAGAAAAGAGAAAAGATGTTATATGTATCATGAAGGATATACACTTGCTTTTTTGAAAGGCAAAAATAACGAAGAATATTTCAGAAGGTTAAGTGGAAAAAGTTGTTTTTCTTTTTGTATCAATAACAGTATTTGTAGTGGTAGTGGTAGTAGTATTATTAGTTATAGTAGTAGGAGTAGCAGTAGTATTAGTAGTAGTAGTAATTGTAGCAATAGTAGTAGTTGTATTTATTGTTGTCATTGCAAAAGTAGTGGCTGCTGAATTTCTCATTGTGATCGATGTGTATCCAGAAAGTTACTTTACTAATACGTTAGCAGACCGTATCTACGCCATTGGTTGCAATGTAACTAACAGATTACAATTTCATAAAAATCACTCTAGCTTATTTTATATTCATTTGCTTTGAATGTTTACCTATGCGTATTGGATGTAAACAAGATATTTACAACAGTTTGATTATCAAGCAATTTTAAGTTGGCATTCCAAACACTTCCTACCAAGAAAAGAAATATACTTACAGTAGAGGCAGGTCTGTAATGGAAAACACAGGCAACACAAAACACACAATAAATAATGATACCATTTATCATCGTCATCGAACGTAGGACACCATTTACAGTCATCGGTCCCAGGTTGGGGTCTTGCGTCCATGTTGCCAGTTTCGGGCCTCTGTTTAAAAGATAAAAAGCAGTAAGATAATACACCTAATTAACATTTAGGTAGCCACAAAATTTGCCACAACTAGCTGTGTTCAGACTTATTATTATTCATGCATAGCAATTCTTCTGTGAACCGATCCTTTGTAACCCGACGACTGCAGCTGTTCAAATAAAACCAACATAATACAAATCAAACCTATATTACTGGCCACATCATTAAAAAAGCCAGCAAAATAAGTTTGGTCTCAACATTATCCAGATAAGAGAGTTTTACTGTATGCACTAGCAGTGGGGGAGGGGCAAACAAAATGGTAAAAACGCTGGTTTCCGGGCCACTGGGCCCCTACGAGGGCGGTCCATATCACCCACTCTTGTTAGCCATTAAACGATGTATCTTGAAACTCTCGGGGCTAAATGTAGAACGATGAGTTTGCCCAGTGTGGCCAAGTGGTGTTGGGCGTCGGCAATACTGTTTGTTTTTTATTTGAAAAATGTATAGTGTTAAGATATATTATATTGCCTGTGGGCACCAACATGTGTGCTTAGATAGTACTGGGAAGCGTTGAATGTTGCAGAAAAAGCTGCATAAACGAATCATGCAAAGTTTACGCGCTGAGACTTCACAGAGGAGGAAGCATATACGCTTGTATGGGTGCGGAGTAGGAGTGGAGGCGAGGTACGCCTGCTGCGTGCATTGCGAAAGTACAACGGTACAAGCAAGGATCTAAAGTAAGGGACAGAAAAGTATGATTCGCGAGGAATTTCTGCGCCTGGCTAATATCGAGTGGTAGCCTTTCAATGGTAATTGTGTTTTATTTAGAACATTATAGGCGTTAGGTATACCCATCAACTGGATATAGCAAATGCTAATAGAGCATGGGTAATATGCATGGAGAATGAATTACTCACAGGAACCAGAGTACTACCTTACCCAAGGAGCCGCAAAGCCCTGAAGTTACTGGATGAGCTACTAGGCAAATTGATAGAGACTCATGCAGTGATTGAAAAATATATGGCGGATGTGCTTAACACAGAGGAACATGAGAAGATAGGATAGACACATGAGTTTGAGTTTGATGCGGACGGGGAGGTGCCGTGTTTAGCATGTTTCGGTGTGAGACAGAAAACCCACTTGCACTTGTAAAAATCACCGACATCAATGTACAGCAGCTCCGCGTCCTTGATAGACTCCCTCGGTTTTATCTCTAAGGCCTCCTCCATATGCTGGTATTGCACCTGCCTCTAGGCATATATTTGTTTTTGGGATTATTATGACCGAGAACTTGTTGGTAAAAAGGTTGTGAAAACACTTAGTGTCGCGATTAAAATTCACGCTTTTTGATTGATCCTCGAAGTGCATTACTATCGCGTTCTAGCTTTTTCCTGGTGAGTTTCGGTTGACGTTCCAAACAGTATCGCTCTTATTCACTACTTCCGTGAGCTGGAGTATAACTCTTGAATACAGAATCGCCACTTTTCTCATGTACTGATACCAGATATTGGACGCGAGCTCTGGGTGGGTAACAGTGTCAAAATCCGCCGAAATTCAGTTAATATTGTAGGTCGCCTTATCGTTAGTTCTTCAGATCACCCTGAACGTAGATGTTAACCCTAAATCATATTTGACGCGACTGGTAGAATGGCATATGATCATTTAGCATTCAAGTAGCACAAGGGAGCTGTTTTCAAACTTGGCTGGGATGTACATGTCGGGCTGGATGCCAGCTGCGGTATTCCCAGTGCCAATACGTATAGCGGCAGTGTTCTTATTTTTTATACCCTGGTTGACTGCGTTTTTACTCTCTTTTTCCGCCAGCCAGACATCTTTGTAAGCACTTCAAATATCGTCATTGTCATCGTCAATGCTGGAAAACGTGTTTCCTTGAAGCATGAGATTTATTTCCTTGGCAATGGTGCGGCCGAGAATTTTACGATTGTACGGTTGGTGTCACCCTATGCTCAGTCTAAATGTTATGGCTAAGTAGAACGGTGCCCTTGTGGTAAAATGGTTTAACAAAGGATCCAGTTGACTCGGAGAAACGACCTAAGTAAGTTCTTGGCCTCATCCACGCTACAAAAGCAAACAGGCGTTCTATTAATCCGAGCATTTGGCATCCAGAAGGAGCGGCTCTCGGCTAAAACACAAGAAGTCGTGCCACAGCTCGAGTAGAGATCCCGACCGAAACAAACAGGTTGGCAGATCATGACCGATTTGATGCAGTGGGATCAGAGGACACACCGATCAAGGAAGCGACCAACATTCGAATGTGAGAGATCCTTGATCTCAACGCAGCCATTCAAAGGATGCTACTCGAGCTTGTAAATAACATCTCGAAGTTTTCCGAGCCTAATAACCACATCGCCGTAAAAGAAAAAAAAAAGAAACAAAATAAAAAATAAACTGGACCTGACAGTGAATATATCCAACGAATAAAAAGAATGGATGGGCCAGGAGCTAAGAGATCACATTAAAAACATAGAAGACGAACGCGCTTCGCAGCTTAGCATGATAAGGGAGACCATCGGCAGAATCCTTCATGAGAATACAACACTTGCTGAGCGGATGCAAGCATTCTTCCATGAGCAGGTCATCACTACAGCCTCGATTCTCGCAGGGCTGGGATTCATCATACGAACACGTATGCTTGAAATCGGCGAAATGACTGGAACCGCGGGCTAGAGCGGCACACCGGCAGCATCAGCACCTATACCTGAACCAAAACACGAATGGATCAAAAACGCCCTGTTGCAAATTGGCAACATATTTTAGGCGGCAGCAGCGCTGCCATGAATTATTGAGGATATTGTTTCGTTCTTGTTGAGGACCACTGGCAAGGTCATCAGATGGCTGGCTGGAAATGGCGTGGTGCATGACATCCCTATAGCCGTCGCGTGCTTAGCTGTTGTCCGCTAGGAGTCGTTCCGACAGCGCTCAGCGGTGAAACGAGATGGCTGGAAATCTCACTGCGATGCATTTCAAGACAAGTGCCGTTTTATTGTCTTCGTGGTGTTTGCCTTCTTTTGACTCATGCACTGGTAGTGTAACATATATAGTGCCAATTTGAGCGGCGCTTGGCGCAGCCACAGGCGGGCCAAAGCCCACCATTTCATGCTTTCTATGCTACGGTTGTAGTTCTGACACTTGCCTAAAAACCTGTGCAGGCATCATTGTCAAATTGACGTCAACATTAGTTCCAATCATCGTAGTGGCGTCGGCAAAGAGGATATTGTTACTGTAGCCGCCATAGGTGCCTACCTTTAACTCCATGTCAGATGGAGCCAGGTAAAAGCCACCCCGTTTTCCTAGCGAACTATAATACATTCCATTTTATCCATAAGCTGCTTTTGGACGTAATGGCTGTTGATGCCACTATTACTGAGCCTTCTAATCTGAGTATGTGCTTCCAATATTACCTACACGTACGAGAAAATGCTTTCATTGAACCGCTCCATCACGGCCCGGATGAATTCGTGCGACCGATCAAGCATAAATGCTGCCCATACATTTCCTCCCCCCAGATCCATGTTGTGAATAGTAGCCAAATTTCAGCTCGTAACGATTTATCATTTCAGTTGTGAAACCAACTGTTTCTGGAAAGGTTCTGCCGTGGGCGTGGTGAATAGTAGTATCTCATGTCAATCCGATTTCGTGGTTTTGCTTGTTGCGCTAGTTAGTGTTTTTGTCGACATTACATTCATTGCAAAAAGCTTTCGTAGACGACAATGTCGATGCCATTCTGCAGGGCTATCCAACCTGGCTGAAATAGAAATCGACAACGCATCTGTGTTATTTTTGTGCTCATTTTTGCCTGAAAATAAACGTGAAATCTGTAAAAAGCATCGCGCAATTGCCTGCAGGAAATTTATTGCACTTGCATCCGAAATTCCAACTCCATCTGTGTTTGTCAACATCCCATTATTTTTTGTTCACCTCGATCAAATAAACACAACAGTGATTATTGGTGATGGAAGAAACAGTACCCTGCTGCAAGTTATTCCTCTGGATGGTGAGTCATATGGGTCTCAGTGTACTATCTCCTTTGGAAGACTACAATGGGGCAGATTACGTAAAGGTAGCTTCAATGAGTTCTCGATTCGTAACTTGGATTAGAAACGTACACCAGTTAATATACTGGAAAGCGCTATAACACTTGACATTAAGGAGTAATGCTCGCACACTATCAGTCTACATGGATCTTTCTTCATTGGGAGGCGCTGTAAGCGTCTCATGTTCATCGCTTTCATTCAGTGGCGACACCTACTTCGCCAAATATGTGACACGGGACGAGCTGGCAGTACCAAGACCTGCGCTGCTCGCAAAAATCCCCCTCCCTTTTTTAAAGGGGGATGTAGTTTAATTAACGGGTGACATAATTACATCAGTTAGCGGGATTATTGTAATAAAGTCGTCATGTTTGTGTGGATGAGATTTAATTCAAGACTTTGAAACATTGGTGGTTTTAAACGCAGCAACAACAACGACATTGCCACCGTTCCCCTGTTGTTTATTACCTTATTAACCTCCACGGGTGTCGCGGCTAGGGATCATAGGCATCGATTGAAATCCGTGTTAAGGGTGTCCTAATGGCACATAACGGTTGTATCGCTGTTCCGGCTAACGTCTCGCACGAAAGGCTTACAACTTAGATTTGCCGCTGGAGACACTATTAGGTGCGAAGGTCTCAACGTCAACGCACACCGGGATGGATTTTACGCCCTCCTAACCATCTTTGACCAGCTCTTCGCCACGAATGTTGCACGTAATTAGAACTCACAAAGCAAAGAGCAAATATAGCCAGGAGGCAGCAACCAGACATAGAGGAACTCGAGTTATTTGCGCGTGCCAAGCATGACGATGGAGAATTGGGTCAACTCGCACAATTTGCCGACCCTGCTTACATCGATAAGGAATACAAATAACTAGTTAAAGATTACCTACGCCAACTTGGGTTGACACGCATCGGTTTAGATTGGGGTGGAATGAGGATGAAAAACAGATAGACAATTAGCACTGAGACCATTCAGAGCACCCTAAACCAATCAGCGGCCAACTTCGGGTGATTGCTCTTTCATTGCAGCAAAAAAGTCTTTTTGGGGTCGCATGCATGATTACTATAACGCCGATGCGGAATTAAGCTATACAGCTTCGGCGAATAGTTTTCCTTCGGGAGATGCAATGCCCTTTATCACGCGTCTCACTGGTAGAAAAAGATATATTCGAAAAGATATGTTCTGTTGCATTACAGTGATTGGTAAAAAAATAACACACACTAACATGAAACTACAAACTGAAGGCACGATATTAATGACCCGTGGCGAGCCTATTGGTTGGCGTATTGAAAACCATGTCATCTCCGGATCTAAAAATATGAAGGAGACTGGACTTTTTTTAACATCGCACCATTTTGACAGTACACCACGGAGACAGGTTAGAGATGCGTGCCCGCAGGTGAGCTCACCTCCAACCGCACAACCCCCGACGATCAAATAAACTTTCATATCACGCTCTTCATAAAGGAATTTTAATAATGTAGCTGTAGCCAAAGCTTGCTGTTCCAGGGGATCCACATGATTTTCGATTTAAAAGAATCTGCAAACTTAAAGAAAGACTGCGTGCCGAAATCGATGACCGGTGACGCATTTATAGTACTTGAAAGTATGGTTCTTAAGCTTTATTCCGTGGATACTGACACATGTGTCACAGGACTCGGTATATTACTGACAGTTGTCGCCGTCCTCCTCATTGTTGCTCTCCAGATCGTGGCTGCAAAATGTAGTGTGCCTGCACTTGCTAACAAACTTATCTCCATGCGTCTGAAAACAAAGGCTAAAACATAATGAAATGTGAGTTCTTGCAGGATCTAAGCGAAACGCTATCGTAGGCCACGTATCGAGGGCGCTTCAAGACAATGCAAGATCAGAGGATGCGTTCAAACTAATCCTCGACGAATACGAAATGTACACATCATACAAAGAGCAGATTCGATCAAACGCATAAAAAGAGCATGATTCAGTCGTTATCAGAGAGGTTACAAAAACAAAGCAAAGTAAGGGCCGAAGCACACGAAGAGATCATGAAAAAGTCGCTGGAAATTCAGTATAAATGTAAGGTGTTTGGTGTCAGCGGGAAACGACAGAAACGGATGAAAGTATGGAAGCAAAACAAAAGAACCGTCTTGATCTCACGTTCCGCTCTTGAACATAGCGCAAAACACGAGGGCTATCACAAGCGTGCCACCACCATATGATGCATTGAGCCTACCTTAACCTGCTGCTAGGCGGCGCACAAAACAAAAAGTGTCCGCTTTATCGTGTAGCTAATATATACCACGGGATTAGCAGAGGAGTTATGGATATATATTCAGGCAGTATGCGCGGCAGAACGTAAAGGAAAAGCTCCCGGCTCCTGCGGCATGGCATATATTGTCAATAAGCTTCTAGGGTCATGGCGCAATCAGCAGCATGGAATAAAGTGGCTTATCCTATTTGCAAAAAAAAAAAAAAAAAAAAAAATACTTGCTTCCCACGTGTGGATATCAGGCTGGAGAGATGATAAGAGGTATCCATTAACAGCCTGCTCGTTAGAATGTTTGTATAACTTTTTGGAGTACGTTACAACTCTATGGTAAATGTTGCGGCTTCTTCTTCATGTCTTTTCGACGCTAGGTTAAGCGCCTCACAAAGGACAACGGTGGCCTCATGTGCCATTGCCAGCCTTCGTATGTGCAGCAGCAGGTCTTGAATTAGCAGGGTTAGTAGCAGCATCTTTATCTATTCTTACAGTCACTATGAAATATTCACTCTTACAATAAGTGCTGCTGCTTTTAGTGTAGCTAAGAGTAACAACGAATCAATTATAAAGCACACTGAACACATTTCGCTTTGTTGATGTTAAATATAGAACACTTCCAAATAGTAACGAAGATAAAGGTGTTTATATGTTTATGTGTAATAGTTTTGTTGCCAAATCTTGAGGTTTGAGCTCACAAGAGTTTGTGGCTGAGTTGTTTGGACCACCTAGTTGTCATCTGGGCGGCCCAAAAACCAGTGCGTTAAAATTTACTTGCCAAAACTCGAAGCATGCTCACCTCAACCCTTGCTGTTGCACTGTATTTTTCTTAGGCTGTAATATCGTCGCTATAAAGTGCATACATTATTAAAAACGTGGACAATCGAAAAGAAGTTTTCATTTTATAAAAATAAAAGTAAACAGCTTAAGGAGGAGAGTGATCAATATTTACCACAGAGAAAACGGAAGGGCTGTTCTTTTTGTAAATAAAAAATAATTTCTTATTATCGGGAAAGGAGGGATGGTATGAATCTCTTGTGAACTCGCGAACTCAAAATGCAGAATAATGGATGTTACATTTGTTTGGTATACAAGTTGCGGTATGATGTAGGCATACCTCTGATAATTCTATATGATATATATTTTTTTATGAAATATAATGTGACGGCATACCGAAACGGGATGGCGGAGAGAGCACTATTTGTGCATGATGATTTGCATTCTAACCGACAAGCACAATCGAAACATCGTCAGCCTTTTCCGTCGCATCCTATACGATTACATTGTCTGTAAATAGTGACATTTTGAACAGCCCTAAGACAAATCCTTGGTTTTTGTTTTATAATTAACAAATCATGGTTAGATATTCATCCAAGAGCTACACTTCATTCGGACTTTATTTACTTTGTGCTTGGTTATGTTAAAGGTACACTTGAATAAATACCAAACCATAACCATCTAATTCTTACAATTACATGTTGTCTCCTATATGTCGTCAAATCAGCGGATTCCATCAACATATTTGACTGTACACAGCACGTAGTTTTCTTTGTTTAGTTTCTTCAAATGTCGCTAGAATATCTAGCCGCATCTTCGCTAGCCACGAGTCGCCGATCCACTTCGTTCATCGCCTACGTGGAACTAAATTTGTCAACTACCATTTCGTAGCCAAGATGGCCTAGCCCGTACAGAATCATAACCCAAAGGTCGCAGTAATTTTGCATTGAGCAAATATACTGCATACGTTCAGCATTTACTATGCTTGCTTTCTAGACAGTTCAATCTTTTAAAACAAATATCGTGATCCTCTTTAGTTCGCTCCAGTGCTAATATGTCATATAAACATGACTTTGAATAACAACTGATTAAAACCTGTTGTCGAAGCAAAATGCAGTAATTTATGTAGGTAGAAGTTCTATCATAGACTATCATATGCTTCGTTTGGCTACAGAGGAGAGTGTTCTTGGACATCACGAAGGACTTTGCGATAACAGAGTTGGAACGTCTAACTGGAGATATTATCTGGGGTTGCAAATGTTGATTTGAAGTCAAGGCGCAGCGAGAGAGAAATAGAGTGGACGTTATTGTTTTTATTATTGTGTTGTACGGAGTTGACACATACAAATTTGACCTCAAGTACTCAGAAAACCGATTGAGAACTGAATGAAGTTCCCATAATTTATCAATGTGTAAAACAAATCCAGAGCGGTCACATTTTACAGCCAATAGCTTGGCCAAATATGCAATCAATTCATAGCTATTATAATAACTATGTCACACTAACTTTGATGACGTCACAATGACTATATGATGTGTCATCAATGATTGCAACGTTAGCAGTAGTTCCATACTATTGAAACCGAATACATTTTCATGTAAAAAGCTGCATGAATAATATTAACATGTACTTTTCATGCGCCATTAATATTTGCATTTGCAAGTATCTCAGTTTTCTCGTACTATTGCATATATTGTGATGAAACCGTATGTGTGCAGTCTTTATCACATATGGTAGCACTACTTTCAAATTAAACTGTGGTTGTAATGACCTATATTACTTGCTAATTTGCCTATGCTAAATATTGGGATACTTTACCCGTAAAGCGGGCAAACCATAACATTCTACAGAATTTCCTGTTGGTTTAGTCTTAGCACTACATGAGTGTTAAAGATGAGAAATATCTTTAAGTTTGATTGATTTCTTGAATGGAAAACAGAGTAACAATTCTATTCACGGAATTTCAGTCGCGTCCTCTACTGGTGGTTTTCTAGAGTACCAATGTCATTATTGTTTTCAATATCTATCTTTGAACGAGGAAATAATTTTTTACATCTAGACGATTGTACGTCTGCCAAAAATCTTACTAGTCGCGACCTTACCAGACTGTATCTGCATAGCGAAAGTGTTGATATAAACAAAAAACAGCAAAAGCTACGACAACGTGAAAATGTACCAAAATGACTCTAGGCGTTTACACGACTAAATTGCCGTCTAATGTCCCCAAAATTGAGGGCACCTAGTTTTCATTTGACGTCGCTTGTTTGTTATGTGTGTGTGTGTGTGTGTGTGTGTGTGTGTGCGTGTGCGTGTGGGTGTGTTTATTTTTGTGTGCTACATGACCTGATTGGCCGATTCATTGCATAGTAATAAAAGCCGAAGCATGCTGGATGGTCAACGCTAGAACACGCCTGTTACGATTGACCGCCCCTGGTCACATGGCGACCGTGGTATCTTTGACTGGAAATGCTTGAAGAATAAGAGGAGCTTTTTTCATTGGCTCTATCGAGGATTAAACTTTGTCGTCTGATGTCACAAAACAGGAGTTTTCATTTTATTCATTAAAACGTTGTGTTTCACTCATGTTCTTATTGCTACAGTTGTTTGCACAGTGAATTCATGCGCTACACGTGTCAAAAATCTAAGACACTTTTAATTTTTTAAAAACTTTGAAACGGAGGATTAAGAATTAATCCTCCTTATAACATGTGTAATAGATAAAATAATACACGATAACCTTGTGTTTATGTTGAATACTTTACACTTTTTTGTGACCAAGGAACTGACTCTTTCGAGGTGCTAATCCCGTGACTTTTTTGATCTTGGGCACGAGTCAAAATTATCAAACATAATGGCTACGCAAATATGTAGTATTCCTTATTTATTACACAATCTTCACGAACAAAGTTACTGAGCAATCAGTCGATAGTTAATGGTAAAGCTGGAATATAGTTAAATTAACAATAGTAGGATCCTTTTGCGTCGCTTTGCCACCATGAACAACAAAACTGATCCACTCATAAATGTCAAAGATCACTATCCCATTAACTACCTACTTCCAGTACAACCCGGCTATGTATAATGTCAGAGCTGGGTAACTCATATATTGACATTTCAGAGCCAGAATACTTTTCCACTGTACACTAGGAACATTTTTCATTAATTACTACTAGCTGAACTACTGTAACAATTCAAAATAAAAATGTTACAATCCCGTACCTTGACAAGTGGGTATTCTTTAGAAACAACTCTTGTTTCAGAGAAATAACAATAACATATATGGACAACATCTCTTTCAAACAATACCACAGTGACATTTCTCAGCTGGATCAGTACCAAACCTTGCTACATAAATAAACTGATACAATTATGGTATTGTAATATCACAATGCAAACTAATTGGAAATTCTTTGCGCAACATAATTGTTAATTCCGATTTTGGATTTGTATCAGTGCGACGTCATTTGCATTAGAAGCTTCAGTTTGTACCAACCTACATTTACATTAGACGCTTCATTGTGATGTACAATTCTACCTTTACCACATACCTCTATTTTACTCATTTACTCTAGCTATACCAGGTCAGAAAAAATATAAACCCAGGCTGTGGGATGTATGTATGCATGTATGTGTGTATGTATGTATGTATGTATGTGTGTTTGTGTGTGTGTGTGTGTGTGTGTGTGTGTGTGTGTGTGTGTGTATTCAACTAGTCTAACCGCTTTCGCCGTATCAAATCAGGGCTAGAAAAAAGCAAAAATCCAAAATGGATGGTTAAGAGGATTGCAAAGAAAGCTCGTATATTAAAAAAATAAATCGTTACAATGCTGACATGTTGATTTTATTTGTTAGAACGGAAAAATATAATTACGTTGGCATAATAGATTTATTGAAATTGGTGTCCTCACGAGTACGAAAAGATCACGAGAAGAAATAGATCTGAAAAAAGTGTTTGAATTTGTTCAGTGATTCGAAATGTTCTCAGATCAGAAAATAATTCGTAACAGTGCAGACAACTCGATATACATAATGCCTGAAGAAGTATCAATTGGAGAATTTAGAAACTATCATCAATTACAAGTTTCATACTTCTTTAATTACGATGTTGAAAGCATTATTATTTCACACAATTGTGATTGTGCTACGCATCCAGCAAGTATTTCCTGGACTTTGTCTCGAAGCCTTCCCAGCGAGGCTTTTCCATTCGGGACCTCAACAGTGCTTGCACCAAAGGTGCAACGACAATTCAAACAGCTAAACACATTTCATCAGGGTTTTGTATGTACGTCAAGTCAAATAATATATGCTGCGAATCAATCGTTTACAAAGGTAATGACTATATTGGGGTGTTTTACAATTGACTGGGTTGGATAGCTAGAGTAATGTACGAAAAACTGAAAAATGGCAAACCTAGGGTATACAAAGATGATGATGAAAAAGCATTGTAACTAAGCGAGTACATGCCACATTTTGTGAGAGAGAAATATTTAAAGAAAAAGTGTGCGACCATGATCACTTGACAGGCATGTGGAGAGGTTATGCACAGGACTGTAATTTGAATTTCAGATAAGCAAAATATATTCCACTATTCATTCATAACTTATCCGGTTATGTTCTTTTGTTCATCAAAACACTTAATAAATTGATTTGGCTAACAAAGCAAACATTTTACCGAATAACGACGGAAATATATTTTATTCAACAAAGATTGCAAAGTCGATAGCTTCATGTCTGATGGCAAAGAAATACACGCCAAAGGAGCGATTATAATCTTGTATAGTTTTTTATTTATTTTTTTCATGGGCAATAATTAGGACAGCTGGATAAAATTAAACCGCTGACAAGTTCATCGAGAGAATGAAACAATTCTTGCACACTGGAGGTTAAACGCAACCTCCTTATTTGAGAAATGTCATATATAGTTTTGTGCGATTTACTGACACTGCTATACCACCCAGATATTTTTTGTTTCAAGTCCGAGTGATTCGAGTATATAAACTGACAATTACTAGCATTTACACGATGTGTCGAAGCACTTGAAATTGAACACATTCAGTGACCTGAACGAATATTGCACGATATAATGATAATTTGATCATGTGTGACATGTGTGATGTTTGTCACACACACACTACAGCTTAGATGCTGTTCATTCTTACAGAGCATCGGGATTATCTCTATGAAGCCAGTTTAAAGACATCTAATGTACAACTTGACTTTCGAAAAACTCCATGTTTCTGATAATCGAGAGTGGAATTAGAGGTGAAAATGTACTACACAGATGTGCAAACTGAAATTAACAAATATTACTCCAACGTAGACGGCGGTGTCTGTATTGAACAAGTCATGTTGTAGTCCTGATGGTACAAGCCTTGTTGCAGAGTAACAACGTTACGCAGTGGAGCGACAACTGCAGAATGCAATCGGACGGGCAGAAACACATGACCGATAGATGTATTATGGAGGAACAACAAAGAAGCTAGTGAGTATGAAAGATTGAAAGGTCGAGGTCAATGTATTTTATTATGTACCCTAATTTTAACAACATTTATGGCTGGTTACTGAGCCAATACACAACAGAGAAACACTTCAGATAGGTGAGTGAGAAATAAATTAGGTGGGTAGAAAAAAACTTCTTAACTATCCCCGATAATGTGACACATCGTGAATTTTAGAAGTGGAATTGGAGATACTAAAACAGCAACACGACCATTTCAAGGTCTATATATTAGTTCTGCAGAAGCTTGTACCAGACGCTAATTATTTATCTTCGTTGCAAAAGAAATTAAAAGACGATTACAAGAGACAACTATGCCAAAACTATTCTGGATACAGAGGACAATTTTCTGTAAGTATTTGTTAGTTGAGTGGCGTCCAAAACTTTCTCCATACGCTATAAACTGAACACCTTTTGTATTAGTGTTTTGTGTGTTGCCTGTTCCAGTTATTAACTATCTCAAATATTCATTCATGATGCCCTTTTAATCCTGTTTATTCTAAATACTACTGGTTTGCATAACTTTTTTGTATCACATTAAAATGTTGTAATCAAATTAGCGTTAAAATATCGTCGCTGCAATATGATATCTTTCGCGAGCATTCGTTCCAAATTGTTTATAAATGTGTTGCTAGCATCTCTTTTCACCTAATTAGCAAATGGAATGAAGAATTATGTAAGCAACATACGCGCAGACACACATAACAAGTGCAATGGCTATGAACTCGTATTTGATTTGTAATCATTCATTTTAGGCTGTCTTAGTTTATAAAGTTGTATTTTATCTCATCGAACTCTATCATTGTTTTATTTTGTCTTTATTAGTATCATACCAATTGCTCTACGTATTCATTTTCAATCATCATAAAAACGGCATGGCCTGTCAAATGCTTTAATTCAATACCTCATATTTTTAACAGGGTGCTATAGTAATGAGCAGGACATAGTTTGCACATTTTTGCACAGATAGCAACAATGTATCTTTCTTTAAGTAATAGTCGAGTAGGTCGTATAATCTTTGAAGTTTGAAATGTTCCATAATATCATATGCATACTGGTTTTCGTCAGTTGATGTTGCAATCGTAAAATTATTAGTACAACATTCATTTGGTAGGTATACCTCTTTCATTAAACCTGCCTAAGCTATTGAAAAACTTGAAATGTCTTTCTTCCAATATTTAGATTTCGTGTCTCCAAAATACTTCACCGTTTGTATACATTTCTCATCATTTCAATAGTATGTCTGATATCCTCGAGACTCCCCCACACACATATAAAGTTATCTATACATTTGGGTTAACCTTTTCACGATCATGTCGTATCCTTCTTTCACGTATCTATCAACTACGAAGTCCTTGCTAAACAAGATGTATTTCTAATCTACGTTATGCATGATTTGTAATCGGGATGATTTTTGCAAGCGTCTCGATAAATCGATGACCGTCATAACCGGAATAGTGTATCAGAAGTGCAAATTTGCATTTGCTTTGAGCAGCCTTATGTACTTACCTGTTAAGTGATCGTGATCACAAACATTGTCTATACATATATTTTTCTCACAAATATGTCCTGTATTTGTTGAGAAAACTACAACACGAACAGAACTGCGTTTGCAATTTATATGGAACATCTCTTAAGAAAAGTTTGGAGAGTTATGACTATGTTCTGTTTGGTTTTCTAAATATAAAACCTTATTTTAGGTGACATAAGGGACCCGGATCAGCTTATAATAGACGTTTCAGTTTAGTTTCGTGTTCTTTGGTTAGGATTATAAAACTGAGGAAAAATATCAGCAACATTGCCTAATTGCTTTACCGAACGACAAGCCTGAGACGTGACTTTGTTCTGTTTGGAAATAACGTAATTTTACTCGACGGATACCCTTCTAAGGAAACTTTAAAGTAGTTTTTCACTAGGTCCAAACGGAATTTAGGGTTGTTTCATGGGGTGGGTCTACTCTATCGCCATTGTATCGGGGATAATTGGTCTGTATTTTTATGATGCCGAGAAAAATGGCTAGGAATAGTTTTTCCTGCTGATGGAAGATGTAGCTAGATAATTTTTCTTTCTTTTGGCTCTAATGTAATGGTTGTGATGCTTGCTTTTCGAGTAAATTTTCCAAGATATTCGGGGCCAAAAATCCGCCAGGCGAAACATTGGCTGTATGACACTGGCTGGTTGATTTTTGCGCTTATGCTACGTTGAGAATTTACCCTGGTTGGGAAACGGTAGGAATTAATTATCTTGACTAGGCACAACTTAATGTGAAGGGAACAATACAATCAAACAAAAAATGGTACAGGATAGCTGTAATTGAATTATTTGTTCCAGTAGTAGCTGTTGCTATCTTTGTTATCAAAGCTCAGTCTGTTTGCTACATTTAATACATGTATATGTATATAAATATATATATAAATATATATATATATATATATATATATATATATATATATATATATATACCATATTTTCGAGGTCTCATTTAGTCCCTCATGGATGGATCTTTAGGATGATAAATGATAGACCTGCAGAGCAAGGAATATATTAGATTTGCTTAACAAACGTTAACTTTAAGGTCTTTTGGAAAACAAATAGTACCGTGGTAACTGGTATCTGGATCGCAGTTGGTAGCTCGTTCGACATTGTGTATTATGGATGGGTCTATATCTGAAATGATATGACTTAAAATTAGAATTAAGAAGGTAGTTTCTTTCTAGCAGACTCGCGAGATTCCAAGAGATCTACTTCGACATAGAGTATGGTATAGGTCTTATGAAATAGTTGTTACTGTGGGATGTCTTGTTTATATTTTTCTGAAAAATATACCATCTATAACCCAAGGATACACAGCACTATATGTGCATAAACAATAAATTCAAAAAATGTATAATACACTTTAAAAGTGGTAAAATATATTAGTGCAAAAGCGTGAAAAGTGGGCCCATTTTCAGGTATTCATGATTTGCAAGATTTTAGTATAGAAGTGAAAACCTAAATGTACTTATATATCTTTTATTTGGTTGGAAAACAACATGCACAACCATATCGATATGTATGCGTTTAGGAAATCCAAGTTTAACGTTTCAACCAATCTGTGACATTGCCAGAATTTTAGTCCTGTTTTCAGCGTTACAATGGATCGGATAGACCTTTATCACACCGTCTTGAAGGTTTGAGGTAGCCACTCGAGAAATCTGTTTAAACCAGACAAGCAAGACTAATGTTTTTCTACGTTTATATGTATATTACATTGTTGCACTTACGAACACAACTGTATGTATTTATTTGTGTCTTATCCAAATCCAGCCTCGTTGACTGTTTCAACTGACTATAAAGCTGTGTAACAACTGCAAGCATGTTTTAGTTGCCATTTCTCTATTTTCAGTTGACACTGGAAGATAATATATTTTATATACTAACTAACAAACTTATGTCCTACATAATACATTTGTTTGCATATTTCTACCGTATTAAATTGTGTTTCAAAGGGCTTTTAAAAAGTTTATTTTTTCTACTTTTGGAAACCGGCTTTCATTGACTTAATCACAGTACAAAACTCTAAGACCGGGTTAAACTGTATTTTTTTTGAATCAGTGATTAATACGGTTAAGATGGCTGTACGTTGCAAATAAGTATGAGTTTTTTTCAGCTCGTAAATTTTGCCAGTCTCCTTAGAGTAACTTATCAGTGTGAGGCAAATAATATCATGTTTTACATCGACACACTCTGAGGTCAACTAAGTACAATCTATTTTCCTATTTTCTATGTTATCACCCGTGCACCGATATCGTGAATTTCCTCTAACTATATAACTAATACTATAATAAACTTCAAGCGCGTAATGAAGCAGGAAGTTCAAAAACCTATTGCACTGATTTCTGATTTTTGATTTCTAATAGATTATATCAAATTTTCTCATTTCTCGACACCCATGTGGTTGTCTCAGATATCTGTAGTGAAAGCCCTCTTTACTGCATATGTTTGCTACCCAATGTCTGACAAATAAGCAATTTGCTGTCTTAAACAACCATTTTTTAAAAAAAGTCCCACCAAGTAAAATATTGAAAAAAGAACCTTTGATAAACAACCAGCTGTCTTTAGAGGCCACTTTTCTCACATCCTTAAGTAAATTGATTGAGACATGTTTGAAAGTAGTTCTCTCTCTGTATGTGTCTCTGTATGTGTCTATATCTCGGTATGTCTGTCTGCATGTATGTATGTCTATCTGTTTGTCTCTCTTTCTCTCTCTATATATATTTATATATATATATATATATATATATATAGATAGATATATATATAGATAGATATCCTTCTATTTAAAGGAGCAGAAATACTGATTCAGATGCAGATTTGGAATCAATACTTTCAAACGAAGAACTAATCATTCGAAAGTGAAAACCATGTTCTCATCGTATTGTTGGTGGTGGACGTGATGGTAATGATAATGATGATGATGTTGTTGCTGTTGTAATTTCTCTGCTAATCACGATTGAGTAAATCTTCATTTCTGGATGGGATTGAACCCACAACTCCTGGAGTCACAACTACATGGGTCAGACTGACGTTCTTGATAAATGGTCACTAAAGAAATATTGTGCTTATAATGTGGCCACTAGTGCGGAATAGATTGCATGCATCTTTCTTCCATATCGCTTTATTGATACTAATAGAGTGCGTAGTCCGAACGTAAGTAAGCTCGTTTGATACCTCTTATCTCAATACCATATTTTCCAGAGAATACTTTAAAAACCTTTCTCCAGCTGGAAGTTTATACGCAAATCAAAGCAGAGTTGAACGGTGACAAAAAAAAAAAAAGACCCTGTAGACTTCGAATCAGTTACACCAAGAACCGCCCCCCCCTCACTCTAACAGATCAATATTATATCCCATTCTACAAACCAGTCAGATAAAGGGGGAGATATTGTTTTTTTAGTTACGTCCATTTAACAGATATTAACTTAAACAAAATACTCCGTGCAACATTTTATACTTTTGTATAGGCTAAGAACAAGCACGTGCCGCATTACAAGAAATCTCCGTGATGTCAGGCAAAGTGTCCGTCAAAATACGCGTGACGTCACCAAGTCAGTCAGCTGATCTCGCATTTCGGTTTGATCTATTTCATATTTGTAAGCGCAGAGCTAGAGTTATAATGCGAGATCTTATAGTGTTTAAGTGAATGTAGTAGTATTATTGTAGTAGCACTAACAGTAGAAGTAGTAGTGACAGTCATCGTCGTCGTCGTCATCATCATCATCAGTGCCTGGGCGTGAAACCGATCCTTTCAAGAACAATATTATGTTATTGAAGGCATAACTTCATTATTACACTTAGCCAGAACGCATAGTTCATCGGGATTGAAATTTTGATCTTAACTAACAATCCTCGAATACCCATGGCTTACATCTTCCGCTTCACTGAATTCACGAATCCTGTGTATTTTGGCCGGCAAAGACTCTGTGTGCGTAAAATATTCATGTTGGATAGGAGGTGTCGGGTTTTAAATAGTAAAGGTGTATGTTATATATATATCTTTAACATTAAGTTTTACATTGTACCCTTATCGACCCACAATGTTAAACCTATGGACAAATGTTAAACGTATGAACGAATGTTAATTTCCCTTTATACCCCATATCAGCCCACATTACTTCGAAAGTACTCAAATCTTACCTCATTTTTTGTGATCCAGAAAATCAATATAAATTTTACATCTAAAGTATGTCAGTAACAGAGCAACATATTGAGAGTTCTTACGTGAAGCGACAAAGCACGAGTATCTAATGAAAATCAAATATTCAAACAGCGATGCGGAAGTTTGCACCACTTTAGGATCAAAATGTATTTGAGGACTTATGATAACCTATTAATAATGCTATCAGTTACAGATAAATACAAAACTTGCATTGAGATTAAAGTTATCACCCCCCTGACCTACTGTCACTATGTATTAATGCATTTTATCAATCAAGAAAATACATGTAGCACTTTAGTACAGCATACTATTGTACCGTCAAATCAATGCCAACTCCTGATTATTACATTAGTGTGGATGAGGGAGGTGAGGTATTGATTACCTCGGTAAAAGTTCTTTTTAAAATACACGTAAATGTTTCTAAACTGGACAATACTGTGTTCCATTTTAACCACAAGCTGGAGCAATGTTATTATTTTTCGAAATGTAAAACGTCATTTTCGGTCCCAATATGCCAGTCTGAAGAAATAGCCGGAAAAATGAAGATCCAATTATTTGACAAGTCTGCAGAAAACTTCATATTACAAGAATAGAAATAGCCGCATTATGGAGGACCCAAATAAATAAACACTCTGCAGAAAGGGCCCGATTACAAACGACCCGAATATGGTATAACCACGCAAAATTAGCTGGTTTACAGAGGACTCTAAGATGCAGCTAGTTTGCAAAACGAGCCTAATCAGGATGTCTCAACGTATCACCAGAGAATGACAATATGTTTAACTAAGATTTTCTGTTAATTGGAAAGAACCGAAATATTCTCATGTAACGTATTCAGACAGCGGCAGTAACCCAAGAGTTAATAAAACACATCAGAGTAAAAACTATGCAATTAAATTTTGTTTGCCTTCAAATCAAGTTTCAAACAAATTTAGAAAGTGTACAACCATATGACAAATGATTTACTGTACAGCATATGCATGTGTTAGAAAGAAAAATATATTATCTAAATTTGATGCTCAGTTGCTTTGATAAGGAAAAAGCAATACATTTAGCATTGCATTCTTTAAATATGAACCAAATAACCGATTTGTTTACTCTGTTCAGTTAAATGATTGCCATAATTAGCTATGGATACATGTAATATGTTTACTTATTAAAGGCAACAACTTTTGCGGGAAAGAAAAATATACTGCACGGTTTCTCGGGCAAGAGGTGCAGGTAGGGGATCTATTTAATTACATTGTGATTGTGAAGAAGGTGCTCACCTAAAATATTTCGCTTACATAGCATGAAAATCAATCCAAGCGTTCGACGGAGCAATTTTGATATTGGAACAGACGAGGAAAAGGCTCTGGTAAATGGTATCGATAAAGCTTACCTGGTATATAGATTGCATAGTGCACCAGGTATCTCGAATAAAATGGTATGTGGCATTTGACAAACAAGATAAGAAAAAACTATTACCCACAATTAAACAGCATATATGGACGTTCGCAAACCTTATTTCAAAGTCATTTTAGTGTGGGACAACAGCGACTTGAAAGGAAATGCAAATCAAAATACCAAATTTGCTCCATATGCTATATAAGCTAAATTTTAAGAGGATTTCATTAGTTGTACTCTATAATAATGTGGCGACTTCAACTGACAAAAGGATTTCAATGTATGAGATTTTCAATTGCAGTTTGGTAACAAGTAATAGGATAAAGAGAAAAGAAATGTGTTAAAAGTTTGTTTCTCATCGAAATAAACCCCCAAACGACACTATAACATCGACTGAATGGAAATTAATAATTCCTAAACAGGTAAAATTGTACAAAAGCCGGGACCAAAGAGGCGAGTAAAAAGTGAACAAACTGCTGCTATTACTAAAGAAACCAAACTAAAAATTCATTTAATCAACTTTAAACTTATCTGGCTATCCGACAATCTCCTCTAAATAAAATATTTCAGACAATTGAACAACTCTTCATTTTTTTTAATGACCTTTTACGTGATGGCGTGGTCAATATTTTCCTCATAGTTCTAAAATGGCATTTTCTCATTTCAGATAAAAAGGTAAATTTTTAAAGTTTTGACCATTGAGTCTCAAATATGGAGTTGTATGAGCCAGTATACCTCCTCTGAGCGTTGATGAATATTACGTATATCTGCTCATTAAAATTGGTATTCATCTCATCAAAGGTTCATAATTGTATAATATATAAATGTTTCCGTTGTGTGTATAGACAAAGAAAGAGGAATGAGGAGGTATATCAATGAAGGATATTGTTGTATGTATTTTACTTTTAGAATTGTTGGGTACACTAGGAAGCTTTTCTTGGTTTTACACACTGAAACATTCTAATAGATCTAATTTTGAAAAAGTTATCCACTTACCTCAAAAATGGGAATGCGATATATCTGCAGTCACGTTGAAGCTGTCAGAAACATGTAAATTCAATGCAATGCCTATCCACTGTCTTTGACTCATTTCCTTCTGTCACATATATATTATATTAGTTCTTATTCATTCCTGACACATTTTGAACGATATCTTTCCTGCCGCGTTAAACATGTTTAGAACATATAATCGGTGCAAAATATAATGGGAATGCCAACCAATGAACTTGAGAGTAGTCTCGACCTGCCCCTACCGTATCAACTTAGATAATTTGTAGACATCAGTCACGAGTGGGGGAGAGGGTGGGGCATGAGGTATAGAGGGGTGGGTGGGGAACGGCAAAAAACTTGAGCTTTGTTGACACCACGCTGATACTTTTTGATCTCATTCCTTGAGAAAGTTATCGCACTATTTTGACAATGACCTCATCGTGTGCATGATGTCAAAGGACGTTTGGCACAACTACATAGCTCTTACAATAGTCTTCCTGACTGATATATATTTTACATTTCTTTTTGTATTTAATTTCTTTAGTCAACACTCGTCGCACTGCATAGCGCCCCAAATGTTAGGGTACCTTGTTTTGATTTCACTACGTTTTGTCCCCGGTAACTGGTTAGACAACACAATGAATAGAGCTGAAGCCGAATATTAGGCTAAGTGACCCATGCAGGTTTCAGCACCGGAAACTACATGAGTCGACAGACGGAATCAGGTCACAATTAATATTTCCGGTTCAGTACCCACGAATCTATTTTTAGATCATTTTTTCCTCTCTCATTTTGGTGGTGAATTATGCATTAGATTTAGGCACCCTTAGTATTGATTTAAAGGAAATTGGTTATTGTTTAGAATATGAGCATTATAGTGTGGTTGTCTGTGTGTATTTTGGCGACAGTGCACAGTTAGTAATGAGGCAATGGTGCTGATCCGGAAGTGAAATCTGTGACTCATTGCACGTTGCTTTGTTTACAGTCCAACCATTCATAAGAATGCCGGTTAACCTATGACAAGAACTTCAGAGTGAGTTTATCTTTAAAGATATTTTACAGCGACATATGATTTATTAGGATTTGGACACAGTGGAAAGTTTAGTACTGACAAACAAATGTAGAGACTATATAGGAAAATTAATTGTGGTCTGAGGCCAGACGTCAAACGGTGAGCTCAATACAGAGGCTTATTTGAGCTTGTGTTCAGGCTCAGCATAATATAAGAATCACATCCCTTCGCGAATAACGACATCATAATTGTCTGTGCCATTTCGTTCTTCGTGTAACGGCAAATCCCGCGAGAACGTCTCATTCAAGGGGCAAACATATCAACTACTCCATAGTCTGTCAAGAAATTATTAGTACTGACAAATCACACTTCGCAACATGCAAACTTATATTTAAACACTCATACCTTTTACTTCAAAATGTATAATAATACAAATGGATCCTAAATGTATCACAGGTATAGGAGTTGATTTAGCAAAGATATATTTAACAAAAAATGCTATTAATTATGCCACCTGTGAATTATACAAGTTATAAGTTTAATTATGTTGCTATGCTCGTATTAATGTGCATAAAGAATAAAGAAGGACAAGATGAACACCATATATAGTAGAATATTTAGAACAAAGATTTGTTTTTTTGTCTCTAAGTTGTCTAAAAAGCTAATCAGATTATTGTATTATTGTTCGGTCTAATAAAAATACTAAATAAAACTCCATTCAAAGGCAACACCCGTTCATTCTTGTAATTTTACGGAATGAAGTGTCATTTTGCGAATAAAACAAGAAAAGTATTATATTTGATCCAAGAATTTTACGATCTTGTTGATTCGTGTTCGTCGGTAAATTCATATAATTTGTAACTCCCTTATTTGTCGCTCTGTTCGTACAGTCATTTTTGCGTGTTCGTTTGTTTACTTGTTCGCTTGTCAAGTCATTTATATGTTCAAGAATGTATTAATTCCTTCCTTCATTGATTGATTTATTCACTCATATGCTACACTTTAAATTACACACTCATCTCCACCTATGTTTGCTTAATTGTCATTATGTTATAATTAGAAGAATGGCTGGTGAAATCGTAAATTGAATTAGAGTGTTAATGGCAGTCTGAATAATAATTAATTAGATAAGAAGAAAATCGTAAGAAAAAACTAAAGGCACATTGTTATAATTGAAATGAAAAGCTATCAGGGAAAATTTGCAGAAAAAATATTTGAATTATTTTCATCTACAAACTATGGTGGAACAATTAGGGAATATAAAATTTGTTTTTAGTAGTTTTGCATAAGCAACCTCGCTGCTTAACTCTCTCTCTCCCGTCGCCTCTTTCTCTTAAAATGGACCACAACAAATGCTAAACTTGTTCGTATGTTGTCAAAGTTCACTATATATATATATATATATATATATATATATATGCAAATTATTATTTTATTGCAAATTTTGGTGATTTTGCTGGTATAGTGGTTTGAATACATGCATGGAAGGCCACATGGTCAAACTTTCTTAGAAGCTTTTCTTTACGAACAGTCCTATTGTTTATCATATGATTTTTTTTCAAACGTTCTCTATGTTACTGATATGATATAAAAAAACATAATATAATTCACTTTTGTATTATTTTGTTCTTACACCTTTGTACCTATCTGTATTTCCTCTGAAGTTTTTTTTCTAAAATAAAGTAATATAAAACATCTATTTATTCATTTATGTGTACATTTCCCCTCTTTCACTGAGCGGAACTCGTTGGAACAATGCTTCTTGATTGACAAGGCACGCACAACTATGCGAGAAGAAGCGAGTAGGGGTAAACAGGGGAATGTATGGGAGAGTCTTCTATTCTGGAAACACCCACAATGTACACATCTAATGAGAGAATACTTCGGGTCGCCCCCCGCCCCCCTTCCCCTTCTTTTAAATGTAATTTCCATTGAAAAGTGTCCAACAAGTAAAAACTTTGGTATAGTTCATAGATAAATATTGCTTTACCATGATTATCCAATGAAAAAGACATTTGTCTTTACATATTTCATGATGCATTGTTTTCTCAATAATTCGTCAAACATGTCACCACTCATGTACATTCATGGTGTGACTGGACTACAAAAAAGCAACAAACAAAAAAGCAAAGTTTTACCAAACATACTGTGGGTGGGATTCGGGGGTGGTTGAAATACAACTAAAATTACAATTATCTCCCAAATCGAAATACAGTGTTACTTCATGCAATAGATAGCGGTATACTCATTAATCCTGCCTTTTTATGTAATACGTGGAAAATCAGCACATCTATATTGGTAACAGTTCGGAACGCGACATATAGGTTGTAGGAAAGGATCTTTCAATATTGTTGCTAATTATTTGCAGCGGTGATAATCGAACATATGCATAGATATAAATTGCAGAGCTGATTGAATTCTACCGTTTGATAAAGAAAAACAAAACAATAATTCTTACATTATTTTGTCCAGCTTAACGACATTGTCCACGAAACTTTACTGGAAAAATAGTTTTATTACGGAGTCGTCTGTCTTGTGATTTTCTGAAAGTTGATTAAATGTTACTGCGTAAATGTACAAATTAGTCTGAAGACATGATATAAATCATTCTAAATGAGCTCATTAAAAGTGCGAAGATGGGATTTTAAAAAAATTTAAGGAGACATTAACCATATTTTTTAAACTTAACGTAAGCGATACTTGTGATGAGTATCTATTTTTTGACATTTGTTGGTAAGTGCACGAGGCAAATATAGGGAATGTTTGCTAAGAAAAACTTGAGTATGCATGTAGGTAGGTAGGTAGGTGGGTAAATAGATAGGTAGGTAGGTAAGTATGTAGGATGGTACATTAATATGTTGATATTTGCACCTAGAGAAGGAAATCCCAGTCCAAGGGTTACATTATTTATCTTCCCACGAGGCTCTCAAACCCCAAAATAGATTATTGTTCACACCCTTTTTTTTATATTCAAATTAAAATAACCCTTCACTTTTGCAATATATTTAGTACATTCAACACACACAGTATTTATTAGCTACTGTTATTTCCTCACATTGTATTATATAGGTCATTCGGTCTTATCGTGTTTTATGAAAATATAAAGCTCAATAGAATCCAATTTATCTGCCATTGTAAAAAGGTATCGTTTTAATTGTTCGTATTGTAAGTATTGCAACATTCGCGTCTCGAGCTACGTGCTAGTGCTTTGTACACACCGCGCATTTATACGAATATGTTAATGAGGGCAGTGGCGTGACCTGTCATTCCAAGAAACATTTCATAGTATTGCCATTTTATCACATGTTATCGATGGATCTCATATGGAAATAACAATAATTAATTATTATTATTTGTTTGTAAAGATAACATTAAACTTTCATTAGTTCTAATTTGGAAAAGTTAGATGGTAGCCAATGATACGAGACTGGGTACACAGCTCTAACAGGCAGCAGGTGCCACCTCTACAGGGTGCTGGCGATCACGATTAACAGTGTCTCAAAAGAGCAACCTCATTACAACTGGTACTTTCTCCGGTTTCATATGTAACAAAACTTTATTCTAGCTATACTAATAAATACTAAGCACTCTTTGATGTTGTCGTATTACTATAGTGAAAATATATACTGCGTTAGTGTGCTAAAACTGTTTGATTTTGTAATATGTTAGTGCTGTCGTATCACTATAGTGAAAATATATACTACGCTAGTGAGCAAGAAATGTTGGATTTTTAATATGTTAGTGCTACTGTGAAATCATTATACTGCGTTTAATCGGCAATATGTATACTACTTCTGACCAATCAAAGGCCTTATTTGCACATTTCGATTAATATTTCCAGACCTAGTGTAATATGTATTGCTCGAAATGTTGACTTTAGATTAATGATAGACTGACGAGTTGTAGTAGGAGTTCATATAAAATATTATGAAAAAAAGAAGATACAAGCTAATATTGAGTTATTATTGGAAAAATCTCTTCCCATTCCCTAAAATGTCCTACCCACCCCCTCCCCTCACCCAAAAAGGAAGGCTTGGATACGTGTGTGCCCCTTTTGGTAACAAAGGCAACCCAAATATCTCTCCCGGCGAAAGAATTCACCTGAGAAATGATGCAGAATATATACAACCCTCCTCTATTGCCTACTCATATCTCTTAATTATCTGCCTCATCTGTTGTCCTTATATAGGGAGGCAACATTCCTCTGGTAACAGATGTGAAGGGTTAACTCAAATCAATACCGCATATTCATGACTCCTTTATCGCTCCCAATGTAAAACAGATATGGATTGAAGCATGAATGTCATAATCTGCGGTTGTCTCCCAAGATACCACCCAATGATTCCACACTCGGCGAACCAGCCGCTGAAACAGAAAATGTTATTCTCTCTCTCTCTCTCTCTCTCTCTCTCTCTCTCTCTCTCTCTCTCTCTCACTCTTTTATATATACCGAACTCCTACACTTGAATCAAGCTGGTATATTGGACATTTTGTGAAAATACATTCCGTATAATGAACGTTATGGTACGCAAGAGGTCCCTGTTATCAAAGCATTGCATGGATTATGCGAGTCATCATATAACCCACCCCCGGAGACAAATTACGTATCTATTGTACAAGGCAACCGGAAAGAGAGGCACAAAGCACTACAAGTATCTTATCTTTTTAATATTACCAGTATAGTCATCTGGGTATACAATTATATCCGTTTATAAATTTCATGTCTAAATGGGTTAGATAAAAGTGTGTTGAATACCCTCATATGCCGTTCTAAACATGAAGTGGAAGCTGGGTGAAATACTGTCACTCACATCGCTTACAATATATCACTATGTCATTTATACACAATGTAATTTACTGACTTTAGTGTCATATAGGAACCTGAATCGTCCATTGATACCAGATGTACTTGTATTAATTAATATAATCAATAGAATTTATAATTTATATTCAACCTTTATCTCTTGTCTCAAGTCGTCATATCACAGTCAAGTCCGCCGACAGAAATTTCTAGCCCCTGAACAGAGCAGTCATGGCCCCAAAACTAGTTAAATGTTTTTGAAAAAAAAAAACGTGTACAGTTTTGCATATAAAACCTGTAGTAATCTACCATAACTTAGACTCTTACAAGGAACAAATTTTAATATTTACTGCAAGGATTAATTTATTTTTATAACCGAGTTGACGGCGGGCCCCTAGAAATCGCTGGACCCATGGGCAATCCCCCCCCTCTCCCCATCGCGGTGGGCCTGAGCACAGTGCGCAATAATATGAACATGCTTGATAATTCAAGTCTAACTTATACATCGAGAAAAGCTTCGATTGTTGAGCACATGTGTCAACTTCATGCTCTATGATAATTAATTTTAGAAATAAAATACCTTCAAATTTACAAATCATAATGTTTAGGCATTTAGGGTCCAACATTGAATATCTGGTATTTAGTACAAAACAATTTTAGCATTATTTAGAAATAATGTGTTCTTAATAAGTTTTAAGTATATTTTAGCTGTCTTTGGCTCATTCGATATTTGATCATTTACAAAAGCCTTGAATGCATATAATAAGTTTATGATTAATTTATTTCTAGAATGTAAAACTGTACGCGTGTAATTTTCTATATTGAGTGTTGATTAATTTAATAAAGAAATATTGTATCTGCATATTTGAGGTTCAGTCTGTTCCTTAAAGTTCGAACCTGGCAACCTCTCTCACTCCAGCGATGTAAAACCACCGTGCGTCGCAAATGAGAGACTTCGCGATAATAGATGATGCATGGGAACATCTGCGACTGTGATAGGCAAAACTTGCAGATTACATAGTAAATCTGGAATTATATATATATATATATATATATATATATATATATATATATATATATATATATATATATATATATAAACCAATTAAACCGCAGGGTATACATCTGAGCCAACTTGCACTCCTATCCTTCTAGACATGAACTAGATTGTGTCAGTAAACTTAAACAATCACAACCTTGTTGGCATGATTAAGCCATTGAGGCTTTCACTTACATTTTCTGAGACAGTTGCGAACTGGGATGAAACAATCATGGTGTCTCCTAGTACAGTGCAATTATTGGGAACTATATCTACAGGAACGTGCTCGTAATACGAAAAAAAAAAAAAGGAAATATAGACGACGAACCGTCAGGTTCAAAAAAGAAAAAAAATGCACGCGCGCGCAGTTTCTACATCAAATGGATGGCATAGTACCATAGTAGTTCTCTAGTCTTCAATATCCCTGAAAACTGCCATTCCACAATTAGCGTGCACAGTTCATCGGGCTCGCATAATTGAAGCAATCACCATGGAAAAATGTAGGATAAGCTAATAAAAAAGTTAATTCAGAGCGTGTCCAACCACACGAATTCGTACTCACATGGACACAACTACTCAGCGGAAACTATATTCTGCCTGTCGAAAAGTACAAAAAAGTAACAGATGTACAAATGTTCAAACATTAAGGAATATCAATATTTGTATGTAACTGGGACCTTAAGCTTAAGGTGTTCAAGTTTTTTTATAATTTTAATTCATCATAGTGTAAGGCATAACCTAAATATCCCTCTCTCTGTCTGTCTCTGTCTGTTTCTCTGTCTCTCTCTCTCTCTCTCTCTCACACATACATACACACAGAGTCTCTCTCTCTCGATAAGACTTGACTGAACATACACACGCGCATACTCTTTCTTAGACACGCTCTTTCCTGAACATAGTCTCTCTCTCTCAAATCCGCTTACACACACTAACAAATTCTCTCTCTTCCCGCTCTTTGACTCTCTCAAATACACACCCACCCTATCTGTCTAACACAAACACACACACACACACACACACACACACACACACACACACACACACACACACACACACACATAATGGCCATATTTGTGTGGGGGATATTTTTTTTCGTTTGCTGTCTGGAACTAATAAATTTGATTTGCAACAAATATAACTGGGTTAAGTATGAAAGAATAAGACTGGAAAGGACAAAAATGACTCAGTTGAAATGCAAGCAATTGTAAAGCAGATATACGCTGCTAATCTTAATGAAAGTTGATGATACATTCATATGTATTTAGATTGCCAATAAAACGACATCAATTCCAATAGGGTTTCGATAAGCATATGTTCTAGGTAAATCTGTCTTTCTGTTTGTCTCCCTCTTGCACATAAAAAAGAAAAGAAAAGAAAATACACCCTGAGCCCGCCCCCCATCCCTCCCCAAACCCCCCCCCCAAAAATAAAATAAAAACTAACAGCAACAAACAAATACACAAATATACAATCATGGTTGTCAGCAAATTTTAGGGTAGGAATGAATTTCTGATGGGTTAGGTGCCAATTAAAAAATTAGAATCTTCTAAAATTGTTATCTACTTATATCATACTGAACAAAGTGTGGCACCGTAATTTACTTATCCAAATGTAATTAGAAAAGAATCGTGTTTCAGTTTGTTGAGTTGATTTTATACAAGTAGCAAAGGTTATCTGTTAGCTAGTAAATAAACGAATATTTCATGAAACGCAACAGTTGACACATGTGTAGGTCAGTTATCCTGCTCCTTAGTCTTTCAAGCGTTCAGGATTTTCTCACTGATTGATTGATGTGTGGTATTCTGGAAGTTAATGATAATATTAGTATCTACTTGAATTAGTCAAGTACTTGATGTGAAAGGAATATTGAATACTTAAGATAAGCTAAATAACACTTATGTCAAGAGTTTTGTTTACTATATGGTAACCAGAAGCCTTATGTGCACTAATGTCACGTATATTGGTTGCTGCTAAATTATCCAATCAAATTCAAGCAGGATATTCATTTAAATTGCAGCTGTGTTTGTAACATAAAAGCAACAAACTCCGTAACAAGAAATAAAGGCCATATCTTTACATATTTGGATGGAATAAAGTGTGGTCACAGATAGCTGTGCTACAAAATAATATATAAGAGAGTACAACAGTTCATTTTCTCATTTCAAGCATCAGAAAAGAAATCCTGCAATGTTTTAGAAAACATACTGAGTGAAAGAATTGCATTCCATGGTGTTAAAATTGAAATTAGTTGCAATAGTTTTGACAGTAATATGATAAATACAATGAAGTATGAAAAAGGAATGGATTACGTATTTGTTGTGAATAGATAAAATAGGACAATCATGCAGAATTCATGTGTGAGAAACATAATCTATGGTTGAAAACTGTTGCAAATGCAAGAGAAAAAACAGAGAAATACTGATAGAGGAAATGGGAAAATGAAATACAAATTACCACATATACAAAAATTGTATAAAAGAAACGAGATTAAACTGGTACTGCAATGAACTAATTGAAAGGATTATAGACAAAATTAACAGAGAATACCAAATTAATGTGGAAAAACAGTAATTTGAGCATCAGCGCATTCACATAAGAAAAGTCAATTTCAGATCTATTTTGTTAGTTAGGAAAAGCTAGCATTATATATACAGTCATGTCTGTCAATGCGATCCGATCATGAAACGTTCAAAGGACACATGACACTTGACAAACACAATATATTGACTACGAAATAAACAAATAATCATGCATATTCATACCAATGGTTGGAGCTGCAATTACTTACTTTTGGAAATATGTTACGAATAGCTAATTCCATCAGAGGCGCTGCTTACACCCAAGATAAAAAATGCAAATATAAATCCTATTAATGCCAAAACAAGTAAAATAACATGTTCAGCAAGAAAAGAATACATTTGTCCAGCAAACCTAAGCAACCAACTTATCACTCTACCGATAATTGTAAGCAATGCTGCTGCTAATTGTTTTCTGATATGTATATAAATGAAACAAATAATTACTAATACGTATTAATCCCTTTCTAATTCTGTCAAGGCAGGAATCACATCTTCCTCCTAATGGAGCAGCTAGTCCTACAGCAGTACTAGTTACAGTACGTCTAACATTGTTGCAGTTGTTGATGTTGTCATTGCTATTGCTGTTGCTATGCCAACACATGCAACATCTTTTTCTTTGAGTAATAGTTTAGTCTTTTTTGGGGGGGGGTTGGGGGGATGGGGGGCGGGCTCAGCGTGTATTTTCTTTTCTTTTCTTTTTACTTCTTGTCATTTATTCTTTTTTCCTGGTTTTTCCCGCAAGTATTTTCAAATTTATTGACATTTCCATCTAGCTTTCGACCAAATAATTTTAAAATAGGCTAGTTTATTTGGCAGCGTATTATTTTGCTGTCATTGGATTGTTCCTTAATTTTACCGCCAAGTATGTATATCTGTTTGTCATGATGTTCGAGTTCTATTTTAAAGACCGCCTGAGGGCTCGGGGATTTATATTTGGCCCATTGCGCTCTCATGCATGTTGTAAAAGGCGACTAATGGAGGCAGGAGCCGCGGTAGCTTAATCGTTAGCGTGTCCGACTCGCGATCGAAACGGTGAGGATTCGAATCTATCATTCAGATCAGCTGGTGTCCGCTATCGTGTTTGTTTCTTTTTTGTTTTTTTCCTTCTTGTATTCTTGTTTTCTAGTTTTCGGGGGCAGGGGGCAAGACATTTTACTCCAGTGGCCTCAGCACTAATAATCTGCTGTTGCTTGCCATAATGAATTCAGTAGAATATAGAAAAAGGAATAGAGAAGAAAAAAAAAAAAGAATACGCGAAAGAATCAAAGAAAAACATGAAATAACAATAGAGAAATAATTTTAAAAAATAAAAAAATAAAGTGCTTCAAAGATAGAGAGAAGGAAATAAACAACACTTCAACAAATACCATAGATTAATATGCTACAAGGATGAAAGTTTCAGGATAATTAATATTACTAGAAGTAATCTTTTAAAGCATTAAGCCTAAATATCAAATCATACACGAAATTCAAAATACTTTGTGTCTCATAAATTGATTTTTATCGCAGATGTCTAAACTTAAAAAAACATGAAGGTGTTGGTGATGACAACCATTATATTGATCACTTTGTTTCATGTTCATCATTTGACCTATCCGACTTTAAACAGCAGAGACACTTTTTACACTCAGCAAATGCTAATTGTATGCCATTTAACAAAGATATAGAAGAGCATAAGAAAAATTCGAATCATTCAGGAGAGATAACTTTATCATTGAACAGGTTTTAGTCACTGTTGTCTAATATTGTTTCCATATGACATATTGAATCTGTAAACATTTTGAAGTAAATTTAGTATTGAGATTTACACTGAGTTAGTGGTGGACAAATGGCCATCTGCTTATTCATTAAATGTTTACTCTGAATTGCTTGTCGGCAACAAACCTTCTGCTTACTTATTAGTCGTTAAAGGTGATGATCTTCACAGTGTGAAAGAACCACATACAAACATAGCAATATTGTATTAACTGGATTGTAAAACAAAGATCATATTCAGACAGGACGTAAAATAAAATCTGGCAGAAATATGTAATGTGTTACTCAAAAATGCAACAAAACAGCTATGACCAGCGGTTACGACTGAGGATGCAATAGCTAAATGTGCAGAATTTACTGGAAGCAAATATCCATTTAAGTTATTTGATCCAGATGGATCTGATGAAGATTGAAGTAGACACAACTATGAATGTAAGAGTACCAGAAAGAAGCAGAACAAAAACACTTAACCACTTGAATGAAACACTGAAGGAACACGGTATAGTGATTCAGTACTTGAAAAAGATGCACGATGCTTCTACTCGTAGTGATGATCGTAGTCATGCTAAATTATACGATCCAGATGATCAAGTAAAATACGCATATATATATATATATATATATATATATATATATATATATATATATATACATAGGCACTTGTGATGGGTGTTAGTGCCTTTGCTGCTTATTAGTTTTTGTTACAAGGAAGAGCACAATAAATAGCGAAACAATTCTACGAGAATAGCAACTTACAGTGAACACATAATTCCGAACAAGAAGGACAAGATACCGCAATGAATTAAATACCTCAATCCAGCACATTACGTATGCCTCGAGCAGCATTATACCCGATCAAACTTGACAAATAGCAATACCAAAGCTAACTCTTAATATATTGATTGTACCGGTAGTGTCTTCATGTCATTTGATATGAAGGTAAAAGGATGTGCTACCAATGTAGTAGTAAACCATTTGTATAGAATAAAAACAAGCACCTAAAATCAATTATGTATGAGCATCAATAAATGCATTGGCAGTAATATGATATCATTGACAATATAAGGAATATCCAATTGTAGTAAAACACTATTTGTACTACATCTTATAAAAACTGAACACACATGCTTTTTTGTCATCATCATCAGTTGTCCAACTTACCTGAGCAACATGAATTAAAGACAAAAATGTGATCAAGATCCCTCGCATAAATTAGATCAATGGGCAGAGGTACTGGTTGATACCTATCAAAATACATATACGTTTTTGTAAATAGAGTATATGGGAATCTTGAACAGGTAAAATATAAAGCAAAACAAAGAGAAAGTACAGAGTTTGTGGTCGTCTTCTACTGAATATAATCTTATCACAGATGATGTACAAAAAGATATCGGAATACTTTGAAACAAAACAAAAGGAATACACTTGTACTGCGTTTAGAGTTTGCCTTTAATTACAAGATACTCACATGTCTATAAGGTATGTATTTATGTTGTCAGCCAAACGGAGGCTTGTCGCCATACATATACATTGCTACTATCTTCATTTTGGTGCTATACAGTTTGTGATTGTACAATCTTAGTGAATACATTTCGAGGTGATTTTCCTTGTGATTAAATAAAGACTCTTGTTACATCTCTATTTTTACGTTAATTTTAATCATACATTTTTTATTTCTTTTTAGTTTAACACAGACAACTTTCTAATTGGTGTTCCGGTTACTTCATCTTTGAAAACTCCGGATATATTTTTATTCATTGTTGGTAGACAAAGTAGCTGTCTTTAAAATAGTCAATAGTGTTTTATGATTTACTGTTCTCCTTCATAGCGTTGTAATAGTTTTCTTTGTCAACATGAAAGCAAAATGAAACCATCAGCGTATTTATTTTAGATCTTGTATTAAAATTCGTACAAAACCCATTTTGATAACTCAAGCACAATAAAACCACCATGGATCAATTTGTTTTTAATTTGATATATTTGTTTTTGAGACTGGCTATCACTAACTATTCATCTATTATTGTTCTCCTGCCAAATTATATATATTTGTGGCATTTGAAAATGTTAGTGTCATCTGTATATATTTTTACTTGTGTTCTGTTTCTCAAATTTTAGATATATTTACCTTATATACTGTTATTCGTTAACTTTAAAAGCCTTTCTCGAAGTCATTATTAGCTTTTTGTATCAGACTAGTATTGACCTCTGTGTTAGGTTTAACCCATGGTGGCGGTTTAAACAAAATAACTCTAGGTATCATTCTCAGTTTCAAACTTAAAGCTTTAAGTTTCTGTAATGCATCACCTTCTTTTGCTTTTCAGTAAGCAGACAGTTTAGGTTCAGTTGGTTTGTACCCTTGTAATTATCAGTTAGTCTCTTGTGCGAGGGAAATAAATCATTTATCTCTGGAATCACTTTTTCCAGTGCTTGACTGCTATCCTTTAAATGTCCGTGTATAATAAGAAACCAGTATAACTATAGCGAAGTACATCAAATATATATTCTTCTATCCATCTAATTTGTTCAACCTTTGCCTATGTATATTTAGTTACAGGCATATATTGGATTTATCCGCCAACCCTAAAGATTCGTTCCATCTGTATATGTAATATGCGCTTTTGGTTTTGACGCAGCCAACTGTTGTATAATTCGTGATTGGTTGTAGCATGGATGCACGGTATCATACTAATTTTACCACGAATTCCACTCACAGTCAGCTGAAACATATTGTAGTCCATCATAAGTTCTAAATGAACACACGATATCTTTAAGCTAGCAGCATGAGCTAGTCCTGCTGCAATATAACAGTACACAGTCTAAGGTATAGTTTGTCATACAAACATTTGCAAACGCTTAAAAATATCATATTGCATCAATGCCTCTTTTTCCACGCAATCGTCGTGTGAATCACATAATGTTTGAAGACAGCAGTTTGGTATCACATCATGTAGATAGTGGTACGCGTTATTTCTTGTTTCAATCGTTAAGTGATGATTAAAACTTTTGTTTGGCATTATAGCTGTTTCGATTAATTGTTCAAAACTATCCATGTATACGTATGGGTAAATGTCTTTCATCATCCATGTTAATTTCATATCTCGAAAGTGTATAAGTGTTTCTAAAACTTTTCATCGCTTATGTTTTAAGCCAGCTGTTCTAATGACGGCTTATGTATCAAACACTATCTACGGACCCCAATCGTTCTTTACACAGTTATTTCTTTTCGTTCTTGTACGAATCTATCGACTATACAATCCTTCTTAATGATATATATTTCAAGTTATTTTTCGGTACGACGCTTAGTTCTTCATCTTGACCTTTCTTTGTAGAAGTTTCTTGATGTGTAACTATCATAACTGGACACGTTGTGAATGACTAGTACAATACATTTTGTATATCTTAAATTCAAATTAATATCGAAATCGGCACCTACTCTGAACTTGCCTGTGATGTTATCATGATCAGAAACTTTGTAAAACATGTTTGCACATATATGGCATGCATTGACGAATTAAAAATCTTCCATCTTCCTCCTTAAACGCAATAGTTTTACCATTTTTCAGTCTTAATTTTTCGTAGATTAGTTTTGGAAACTCGCCTAACCAGTTATAACACACCCGAATAAAGGCAGCACCTCTATAAACGATCGGTCTGTAAAATGTATGAATTGATTCGAGGTACAAACAATGTCCTGATGGGACGTTTTTAGCTGTTTATATTATCCGGGATATTTCATTTTGTTCAAAGCGCTATTACTATTTTTGTACTTGTGATAAATTGATACTTTCAAAATTCCACTAAACAAAATTACGGGACTTTTTAGTGGTGTTGATAATTTGGAAATTTGACAATATTATCCTCTTCTATAATTATATCTTTGAAATTGTCGACACTGTATACTTTTTTTGTGTATTGAACATTTTCAAGCAATTTTTACACACACACACACACACACACACACACATATATATATATATATATATATATATATATATATATATATATATATATATATATATACATTTCTGTCCGTGATCTTTATTTCTTTGTGATAACACCAAGTTAGACAAAAAGTTTTCTTATACTTAATGGTTCCTTCCATTTTTGTAATCGTCTCCGGAGTATATGCGCCGTCTGTGCTACAGTAGTACCACATCATTGAAATTTTGTAGCATCACTTGTAGCGTATGTGATCAATATTTCAAAGTGTCTGACTTTCTCTCTCACAGAAGCAGACAGACTCTAACCAATTGAATGTAGTTTCTCTTCATACCGCTGTCTCACCTGACCAATGTATCTTACAAATTTACGGATATATTAAATTTATTTTCGATTTTCCATATGTCATCTATTTTCACCGGATAATTATTAAGCCAAATATTGCATATATCTAACTTATATTATGATGGTCTATGTGTATAATCAGATTGATGTATTTAGCATAGATTTTACTGCACAAGAGAAAAGCCTACTGTCTTTATTTTTTACATTGATTCGTGTTTTTTTGTTCTTATCCCATTCAGGCAAATATACATGTGTTTCCTTTTAGTGTCTGGCATTAATCGATCTGCAATGTCAAATATTCAATCCTATTAAACATCCATCTTGTATTTTGCTTATATAGTGTCCACATTTAGGCCAAAATACATGTACAAAGAGAATATCCAGTTCATCTCTGTTCATTTTGTTCATAGGTCTTTTTCTATTGTAAAACAAATGAAAATTTAAAAAATCTTAACTGAGTTTTGTTTTCTACATCTTAAGTAGACCTTTTGAAATGTCTGATTTTTAAATCTAGTTGTACTTTTACAGAACCATATTGTCGTATTTTGCTATGATGATTTTCTTGAAATAGGGTTCCGCGTCATTTAATAATTCATACAAATTCATACAAATCTTGATTCTTACCAACGTAAAATAGGTACTTCCTTAAATTTATCCTACTTTAATCACTTAGATTTTTAGTGATTATTCTTCACAAATTTTGTGCAGTCATGCCACTCAATTCCGTTCTACATTTAACATGTATTAAATGGGTTCTTGTTTGGTTGGGGGTTCGATTTATTTTTGCGTAACTTGCTTTCGAATTAGTTATTCGATTGTCTTCATTCTCTTTCAGAGATACTGCTTACTTTTGATTTAGTCAACTATAAAAATCAATATATTTTTAACTGCAAATATATTAGATACGTGAAACAAATTTATTATATTTAATATCTTTCATAAATGTTTGCAAAACCTCCACCTCAATATCTATAGCTTCTGTCCCCAGGGTAAGTTCAATCGAAACGTCATCACTTACCTCCACTATAAGGGGGCCATATTTGATATAGCAGATTTGTTTTCTATATTGTGTGATCTGGCTGTTAGCTCCGTTTAATGCGTACACTAGAGACTGTGTCACGCTTCTTGTATATTAGCTATACTATGAATTATGTTTGCTTCCTTACAAGCATTTTAAGTCTTACTTGTTTCATGTACAACAGACACTATGGCACCCTTCTTGTCCGTTATTCGTACAATATACCTTTATTTTTTTATTTATTGGCAGTGCGGTGGATCTCAATGCATATATAATTTTTTTTCTCCGAAAGCTAGGTTCAATCTCCTGAATTCTCAATTTGTAATACAAATAATCAACCGTTTGTGCTAAGTAGCCTCTTTAATAGAACTGGGCAATTCCATATAGACTAGCATACTGACAGGGAATATCTGCAGGTTTGCTTTGCACAGACTGCGCCGTTTGTCGCGGTAACGACTTGTCTGTTCGCCTGTCTTTGTGTTTTAGTATCCCTACACTTGTTAAAAAAAACCATGGATTGTAGTAGAATTATATCGAAGTAATGATAGCAAGGTTTTGGAAATAGTAGTCTATAAAGACGGTGCTGCAATTATGTTGTCAGTGTGATCAGTAATCAATTTGTTTCTAAATTTTTGTGTGTTGGTAAATTATGTTAAAAAATAAGATATGCGGTGGTACTAAATCAAGGTTATTCCTTGTGGTATTTCTGTTAGGTTAAGCATAATACTATCGTTTGTATTAGGCAGGTTCAGGAAAATGCGTGAATCAAATCATGGACCATATTTGTTTTGCCTGCCGTATATATTTGCCTGTGTGCACTTCTTTCAGTGTACAATACAAAGAAATAGCACGTGGTCCAGATAATAGAGGGCAGTGTTGTTTTCTTTTACGGTAAAAAGAAAAAAATTAGTATGTTGTCCAGAGACTCGACTGTATCTCTTTTAAATTGCCTAAGACTTAAAACAGTGACAAGGTTAGGGAGCCCTGGACTAACCGTCTACGACGTAAAACTAACTAACACATATGAATTGAGTAGCATCGAGTATTGATATTTTTAAAATATATAATTGTGCGTAAATCATACAATACAGGAACATTTATGTTTAAGCAAAATAAGAATGAAAAAAGGAGGGTAATAAGAAATAGAGACAATAGTAAAAAATACAGAAATAGAGAAAACAGTAGGAATACCTACTTATCAGCTACTTCAATTACAAATACACTGACCTAAAATATTTTTCATCCAATATGGATTATGGGCATCAATTTAGTTCTTACTATGCTGCACACTCTTTTCATTGGTCCTATAACAATATACCATATTAATTTCATTGCAGATACAATTCTACTACAATTCCCTTTTTGTATACTTAGCAAGTTGCCTCCGTTGTAGAATCACCCAATTAGCTTCAGTGTATTTTTGTTTTTAAAAATATGAGCAGTTTAGAAATGTTGGAATAGTGTGGTAGTCAAGAGTATTCTTGATGCTTAGGCAAAAACTCCGAATTTATTTTCTTCTCTTTGTATGTATAAATGTTTTCCAGTATCCTTTATTTACAGACTACTTTTGATGAAGATACATTTTTTCTTCTTAAGGTGTACTGTGGAGTTATTGGAGGTGACCTTGCAAGTATCAAAAGTGCCGAGGATCAGACCATCATTGCTGGACTAATGTCAACATACCATGGTATGATAAAGTAATTTTATGATATATTATTTATAATGCGTTGGTGACTCCCAATTCGTTTCAACATTCATATAATACAGGCACTAACTTTTATTTTTTCTCCGTATGAATCATTTCTGCGATTACAGTGGTTAGATTACATTTTCTTTTAGACTGTATCCATTTTAAAGATTTTTGTTCATAAATAACGCGATCTTATCCGGTGTTACTTTAATCCGGGTAGAAATACCATCCTAAGATAGTTATAATAAATTATGTCATGGAGAGATAAAAAGTTTGAAACACATCTGTTTAAATGACGTTTCAAATTGAATTCCAATGACCAACTCCATCGAGTGAAAATAAAACGGAGTAAAACAGATCCAGTATATATTAGTGTTGAACTTGTCTTGTATTTGGGAAAAGTAGAAAGCATGGAAAATTCCTATCGAAGATTTGAGTAAAGCAATAGTGTTTTTTTTAACACTCTACTGGTCATGCACCAGAAGAGCTTACGGGCTGGCATATTGTCCGTAGTCCGTCCGCCCCTTACCAAAAGTTTGTTATCAAACATCTTCCTAAATTTCTTGGAGGATTGCCCTGAAACTTTACACAGCCATTCATCCCAACGATTAGTTGCTTCTACATGAAAACAGTGCCGCCCGAACGTCCAGTATGATGTCGACTTTGTCCTAAATGAACAAGTCCTTTTCTACCATTCAATATGGACGTCGCTGCAGCCATCTTGCAAATCTTCTTATCGCTACCCCTCCACAACGGCAAGTCATACTGACGGGGCGGGGGCGGGGGGGGGGGTAACCAGAAGACTACCCATGGTGTCTATGTGGTAATAGATGAAAATAACGCTGATCTTACATCGAATGTGGCCACTATGGCGGCCATCTTGAAAATATATTTATTGCTACTCCTCCTAAATGGATAGTTACATTGACATGTGGTCTCCACCAATTGACGCCTTATGATATCTACTTGCCCCTAAACAAAATGGTACCGATCTGATATGAGCGCCACTACGGCCATCTTGAAAATCTTGTTATCACTCAAGAATATCAAAGAGAGTTTCAACACTCAGTAGGTAAAACAGAAAAAAGAGTCTTATCGTGGACTCCTAGAAGTTCTTTTCGGGTAGTAGAGCTGAGGTCACTTTAAGGGACTCTTGAGTTAACCAAATTGTCCTGTAGGTATATGCTTTTGCCAAGCAGAAGTAAAATATAGAATAACTGTCAAGTAAGTAAAATATCTGCGTGATTTACCACATTGTATAATCATTTACGGTTGACATTTTCTAGGTTCCGTTCCCAACGAACGTTACTGGATCGATGGTTCGGATATCTTGACTAGAAAGAAATGGCGATGGATGATGCAAAAGGGTAATTCGGTCCCGTTTTCATATACTAACTGGCAGTCTGGAGAGCCAAACTTGGAAAATGAACGGTGTCTAGAAATTCGTTATGACTGGCATAACAAGTGGAACAATTTGGCCTGTCATACTCAGCTAAGCTTTATTTGTCAGGCAAGGTAAAATAAACTTTATATTTCTATACTTATCTATCTCTAAATTATGATAGCAGGCAATTCATGGGTCTTATTTCATCAGAATCATGTTGATTAGTAATCCTTAAGATTTAAAGATAACTGAGTGGGCTGTTTCCAGTTGCATGAAACTCACTGACCTTTTCGCCGGTATGTTGGCATGCTATGGTAGTAAATATTAATATTAATAATAATTAATAATAATTATATTAATGAACAGTAATTATTTATATATTTTACTCGTGTGAATTTGAACTGCGTAGGAAAACATAGCTTCAAAGTTAAAAATTGTACGATGCTAAAGCACGTATATGCTGGTGTCAAAACTTAAAAATGATTACAGCAGTTTTGGAACAGCATTCAAATTTCTGTATAAAGACATGAGACCAAGGGCTATTGTCTACGAAAATAACAACAATAACAATAATAGTTACAGGGATTCAACGATAATCTAGTAGGCAATCCATTTGCTTTGAAACTTGGTGGGAGACGTCAAAATTAGATGGAATTTGAAGAGAAAAAAAATTGACCCTTTCTAAAATTAAATATGGGCAAACTCCGGAATACCTTACCGCTATGTTCCCATCTAAGGTGCCAGAGTCTACATCATATAATCTTTGACGATAAAGTAACATTAATACCAGTTATTTTAAATTAGGAAGTACACAATTGTCTTATATCCCCTAAACCAGGGGTGTCAAACATACGGCCTGCGGGCCAGATACGACCCGCCAGACTCATTATTTATTATTATTATTTATTATTATTTATATGAAATCTGGCACGCCATAGCAAATGAGTTTGACACCCCTGCCTTAAACTGTATTACTGAGGAACAATCTTAAACTGGCAATTTAAAACAGCAGTTATTTAAGTGCTTTCAAAAAATTTTTGAATCCAAACACAGGATCCACTATGACGCCTAATGTTGAATCCAAACACAGGATCCACTATAAAGCCTAATGTTGAATCCAAACACAGGATCCACCATGAAGCCTAATGCTGAATCCAAACACAGGATCCACTATGAAGCCTAATGTTGAAAATATAATGTTAGATATGGTTCATACCAAATTTACGTCATAATGCGACTGCATTGAATGTTGATCTTTATCAAGTCCAGCTTGTTGATAGATGGTTTTGCTTATATGAAGGTATATAAACCAGTTTACACTTGTTTATAAACTTCCCAAAAATATAACATACAAAGATGAGTTCCTAACAATAAACTTTCGTATCTACAGTACTTGTCGCATTTGATCTATTACTTTCATGTAATGAAAATTCTCAATAAAATTAAATAATTTTTCATCGTGCTGAGATATACATGGACGATATTGGAAAAATTCCGTTGAAATTAACTTTATTTAAATCATTTATGCTAATTTGATAACCACAGTTGTGTCGCTGACATTATGTTCCCCCCTCTTACACACACACACACACACATATATATCTCTTCTTATGAAATTTTGAAGTTTATTATTTATTTTCAGGGCTCCATTCGACGGAGGTGGAATAATGCGCGCTATCAAAGGCGATGTCCTGAAACTCAAAGCCGAAATTTATCTTTAACTACCAAAAAGAAACCTCCCCAAAGAACAATTGGAGATAATGTTCTTAAGAGGATCGCATGCTACATACATTCATTCTTGATTTGAATTATTACTAAGCAAATACAGTCCAGCCCGGATAATAGCACATTCAGGGGGGCCAGGAAACTGATTCCGTATTAGCCCGAACTTAGTTCTTTCTTAACATAATCCAGAGAACAACACAGTCAAACAATATTCCTTTAAGAATAAGGTCTAATGAATTTTGATCGACATCTAGAGTTAATCTGTGTCATATCAAGATTGTAATGAAAAACTGTCACGTTTGATTAAACTTATTAAAATATTCAGCTAAATAATATTGAACAACAACAGAAAGTAGCTTTCTAGTGCACGGTATTACACGTTGCTCTCGCTCACACAAATAAAGTGATTGTTGATAGTGTACTTGAGCAAAGGGCGAAATCCTTTGCGATGATAGTTTTGAATATTCCACGGCCGTAATGGCATCAACATTTAAAATGGATAGAGAAATTGATTTACATTCTTCTATTTTGCGTATCCATAACAAAGGACCAAATTAAACTTGAATATATCATTCTTTAGCTTATCAATCAGAGCATCCTGGATTTATTTTGTAACCACGAGAAGTTGGCCTTCTTTAACACGAGCGAGTTTTAGGTCAAGCTTGTTGTCGTACTATGCGGTTCTCGTTAACCAGTGAAGAACAGAAAAAAAAGAAAAAAGGAAAATTGCTTTGGGGTTTGATGTTTTCTTTATATTATGCGGGATTTCGTTTAAACCGTTTGAGTTGGACTGTATTTGGAAGAATACTATATTATTTTTCAGCTAATGTATACGTATAATCTGTGGAAGAATAATATATTCTTTTTCAGCTAATGTATACGCATATAATCTGCTTCATTTTCTGAAATAAATGGCTATCTGCTGGATAAAATTGTTTGCTTTTTGCTTTTGTTTTTCGTGTTTCCTTGCTGCAAATACATAGCTTATATAAATCAATAAATATGAATAAATGGATATGATTAAATGAATAATATAGATATATACAATTTTTCCAACAGAAACAACCTGCACTATCAGCAAGTTTAACATATTGACGACGTAAGTATTTTACAATCTGATCATTTGCAATATACATATTCCGTCTTACATTCCTACAAACCTGTGTGAAACGTGAATTGATCTGTCTCGCTGGAATTATATGATTGCTAAAAGTGTGTACTTTACAGTAAACAAAATGATTTCCAGCCTTAAAAATCCCATAGACGTCTTTACTATCAAAGAATATCACTGAATTTATGCCTTGCTAGATTCCTTTGATTGGATTACTACTACAGTTCCTTCATGATCGGTTACATTATTGTGTCCTTGACAAATGAACTTTACCCTAAATGCCTCGATACGATATATAACTTTAAAAGGGTTGACGTACAGCAAAACGCCAAGTCAAATCCGTACTTTCCTTTATTTTATATGAAATGTAATTCAGCTTTGATATTGAAAAGCTTTCCAAAAATACGAATTCCATCATATCTCTCTCTGTGCAAGTTTCAGTACACGTATGGGCTATATATTAGTTACAATAAAATCTTAGGCTTGTATTGCTTTATATTCTTTTAATCCTAGAAAAAATCAGCCTCAGTCTGTTTGGTACCAGTCTGTGATAGCTATATATTACATGTGCATTATGTATGGACTTGCATCCATCGACAAACGAGTGATGTTTAGAAAATTGGTGGAGATGTAGAAAGTAAAATGAATATACATAGCAAAAAGTCGAACTTAGACAGTAAAAACAAAATTAAAAATGTTTAGCTTAGACTGAATGCAACTGTTTATCACACACACACACACACACACACAGACAGACAGACAGACAGACACACACACAGACAGACACACACACATACATACAGACAGACACACACACACACACACACACGGTGACACAGATGCAGTATATGCTTCCGCAAAAGAATACCTCAACACACACATACAAAAAGAGGTTTACTTGAAGGCAAGAAAAACTTTCCTCAAGTACATGTATACTAAAGTAGCTTAATATCTTCATTTGTTTATTTTTATGCCAATTTTTAGGGAAGTGTTCGCTAGATAAACTCATGATGTTCGTAGAAACGTTCGACCAATTTTGCAAGTTGAATTCCACTCCTTTTCTACTCCTTCTCCTCTTCATCCGCATCAACAGCACCAGAACAAGAACATCCTCAACAACAACAACACTCTTGAGCGTGATATGGAAACAAGTTTTATATCTGACCGATGCAACTAGAATTGTAGCAGGATACATATTTTTGACTAAGTTTTGAATGTTAGAATGACTAGAAAAATCCAGACGTAGATGTAGATCTTTTCTTCCAAATCGTGCAATTCATACAAAAACTCAGAGTTGTAAAACATGCTGGATTCATAATCTGAGGCAGTGCCTGGCTTTGGATGACGGTCGTCATGGCTACCTTTTCCTTTTGAATCTTCTGAAAAATTGAACAAGGATGTGCCATTATCTGGAAGCATATCAAAGCCCTCATGGCTATCAAAGTCACTATTTCTTTGGGACATCTTGCCCTGTGTAGCTATAGAGATCGTCCTCAACTCTGAAGTATTGTAAGTGGTTATTATTAATACATTAGTATATCAAAGTAATATATATATATATATATATATATATATATATATATATATATATATATATATATATAATTCCATGCTTACACATTTGTATGTTTGTTGGAATTTACTATGAGGGTCATAGGAAATAAAGAACATAGTTTTTTTATGTCCCATGAACAGAATCGTAGGAGCATATGCTGATAGACATTGCCCGTCTGGCATTGACTCTGTCACTTTTGATTATGTTATGCCTTTATTGCAGATTTTAGGCTCTGCATTTGTACGTCCGTGTTCTAAGAATAAATTTCTTGCTGATTATATTTCTCTACAGAGAACATTTAAGAAATATGCCTAGTGTCAATTAACACTGAATAAAATGAAATCAATTATATTATTATTTCCTGTCCTTTGCTATATTTCCTGGTGGATCCAGTTAACTTAAATCGGACAAAAGTTAAATTTTAAACTATCCCTTGCATATTGACAACAACAAGCAAAACCTTGCCATAAATAAATAAATTAATGAGGAGTTGAAACACATTGATACATAAATGTAAAACAGAAAGAAACAGAAAATACAGACGCTATGAAGGAATGAAGCAAAAAATAAACAACGATATCAGTACGCAAGAAGCAGCGTAACGTACCTAACCTAATGTTGAGTAACATAAGTGATAATTTATTTTGTAAATGCGTTTAATATATAATTGATAATACAATATTAAAATGCAACAGTGGGAGAAAACATGATATCGCGAATCGAGATAAAAGTAGTATTACCACTGAAGCGATATCACCTCTGGAACTAATGTTCTTTCCCATGTAGAAAATGTATCCGACTTTAGATAATATACGTACACACACACACACACACACACACACACACACACATATATATATATATATATTCTTCAAATTCATTCAACTTCTTTTCTCCCATATATTCTTGAAATTAATTCTACTTCATTTCACTCATTCCACAGTTTGAACAGATAATTTACTGTCATCGCACATCACATTTATAAATGTAAAACAACATGTAAGTACTATCAAAACAAAAGAAAACAAATAAACTTCCAAACCAAGTCAGGTATAATTCATGTATTAGCGTCTTTAAAATAATTTTCTTCATATTTAGTTAATTATATTTCTGTTTCTTTTCTCTCGTTCCAGAGATTGAGTAGTTATGAAATGTTCTTGCACTTCACATTTATATTTAAAGTAAAGCAGCGAGAAAGTGCCATCAAAATATTAAACGAATAAACATCGAAACTACATCAGGTACGTGGGAAGTATCAGCGTACTTAAACTAATTCTCGACATGAATCATAACAATTACCATTAACTGAACTTACTATGATCCGTTTTTATTCGATATTCATTGTCACCTCAACTATTGTCAAATTAGCACATAAACGTCACGACAAATGAGAGAAGTTTACGGGCTAAATGTTCTATAGGATTTGATCATAAAAATAATTAACTAGCAATTTTGACAGTCATCTCCCTCATGACTATATTTGCAATTTTTCAAGAATTCCGGCGTAAATGAATTATGCTTGTAAGCCTAAATTCAGTCACTCTACCAATTCGGATGAAGTATCTATTACTGAACTAGACTTTCAACCTTTAAAAATACATCATAAGAAGAAAATCTGCTTTTATCTAGAATAGTCATTCGTGACAATATTTCAACTTACGGAGTGAAATAGATCCTTATGTCTGCTAAATAAATGAAATATACCCTATATAATAAACAAAACACAGACAGTACAATTATTTAAATATTAAGAAAGCTTGTTATACCTTACCCAGTTCGATGAATTTCAGCCTCGCAAACTGCAATGTCTTCGTGGAAATAATTTTCCAACTGTCGCGCGCTCAGTAGTGCTGCTTGAATGAATAAAGCAGTGCATTTTTCAATGAGTCAACATGAAACAGGCGTTACAAATCTAATAAAGAGGCTGTTCATTTCCGAATATGATTATGTTTAATATGCGCAGCTCTAAGTCTGAAATATCATTGAAATGGTAAGCTCTATCTCTCTCTCTCTCTCTCTCTCTCTCTCTCTCTCTCTCTCTCTCTCTCTCTCTTATGTAGTATATCACGCAGATTCTTTCGAAAGTAATATCACATAGTCGATGTGCCAAATATATATGCGACGTTCTGGATTAGTAGCACCTTTCTCAAAATAATTCTTTAAACACAAATTACAAAAAGACAAAGACAACTTACTAGTTTATTATTATGATGATTATTATTTTCATTGACAGAAATGACTAAAAACATGTGCGTCTCGAATCTAAGTAAAGATTAAATCATTCAGACAACTCAATACAAAATTGCTTACAAGATCAATGAAACTTTAAAGGAAAATTGCAAAGATTATTTTTAATTAATGGCTGATGTTTTATGATAATATTGAAAGTAAGAAATGTAATTAGATCTGGAAATCAATAAAAATTTGTTTTATAATAATATATATTTATTATTGCGATAAAAACATCATCATCATCATCAACAGCAACATCAATAATAATAATAATAATAATAATAATAATAATAATAATAATAATAATAATAATAATAAAAATAATACTAATAATAATAATGTATCCATTACATATTACTTTTAAACTTGAGTAAAATGCAATCCAGGTGTGAATATTTATAGTCGATATAGCGGTATGAATCTTGCATGGTGTACAATATATACGTACGGATTTGTTTTTGGTCTGTCCGCGTCAAAAATCTGCAGCTTATCATGTATATTAATCCGTTTTTCGTATACTACAATAGCAAATATTTATCATTACACTCGCCGTTGACGACTATATTATTTTAGATTACAACAGTATGCGCGGACGGAGCAAGGTTGTATCTGAAATGTGTAAGAGTGAAGGGATCTAATACTTATCAGCTTGACTTAACTGTGAAAGGTAAATACTTTTCGAGCTGGAAGGTGGCGTTCTTTTTATATTCGATCAGATGCTGACTATAATGCAATATAAGTTATAAAATGAGTAAATCAAAAGTGCAGATTGTTTGTTTAATGTTAGGAGTTGTTACAACCGATACAACATAGAACAAACAGTGAAACAGTTGCATTGGAGAGTGACGTGGAAATATAAAGAAATGCAAAATATTCTCCGGGGACTGATGTCACTCTACAATTTGAGGTGGGGATGTTACAGAGATACTTCACCGAAACGAAACATAATGATAAAGAGGTCAGAACGCTAAGGAATGATTTTAGCAAACACATTCCTGGCCTCGGCAGCAAGAACACGACTAACACTAATACGTTATCAGTGTTGCAGATAAAGCAATAATGTAGATGATGTGAAAACAAAATTGAATCTGAATGAAAGAACTATTAGATCAAAGAAGATAATAAACCGCTATTTATAAATTACAGATCGAAGGAATATAATCAAAACTGTAAAAGATATTACATTCATCAAACTTTACAACACACTTCATGCTGAGATCGAATAATCTAATACACATGCAAAAGAGTATGTTGGGCTACAAGTGGAGAAGAATATAGGGGTGATGCAAAGTAGCATTGACAAAAAAGATAAGCTAATGTAGAGGACGATACAAGATTTAATGGAGTTGGAGAAAACGTTTACAATAGTATATTTGCATTGGAGCTGAAACTGGATGAATTGAAGATGGAAAACGAAACTATTGCTTGGTTGTATATTGATGTACGATTCTTGAATTGTACAGAATCGTAACGCTCCCCATCAGAATGGTACTGAAGTATATTTTGGAGAAAGATACATAATTGTCATTAAACTAACTAGCTCTATGGAACTTGTGCCATTTTGCCTAGGAGTTGATATACAGCTACACTTAGAATCTTATGAATCAAACGTACTTATTCTCCTTTTCATATACAATGGAATGAACACTAAAGTCAACAATGAAATATATACATATATATATATATAAATATATATATATATATATATATATATATATATATATATATATATATATATATATGTATATATATATCTATATATATATATATATATATATATATATATATACGAACAAAAAGTATAGTTCATATTTCTCATTAATGGTGTCTCTTTGTTGTTTACTAATAACCAATCAGTCATTAGGGTGATTTCCTTATATGTCTTCCTAGTACGTTACGTCAATATGTTTCCCTTATGTATATAAATATGCATGCTATATTCAGTCAACTATGTACCTATTTATGTGCTTTTTATTTTTTTCATTATGAATTCTTTCTTGCAATTAGCATACCAGTATTCAACTACATACTCCTTAGTGTGCGTTGATAACGACACAAGAATATAATCCAAAATGGGTAACAATCGGATCATAAATATGGCTTTCAGAGGGACAACAAGACCATCCAATTAGATACAAGATCAACTAATTAATATGCGTTGATCTCGCTCATTATCAAACTCATTCAAGACCTTAATGATATAAGCATATATTCCAAGTTGAATCAAAATTTAATGAGAAAAATGTAGAATTCAGAATGGTAACAAGCTCAGCCAAACAGATGCATGATCACATCATTAGAATGCTTGGATCTATCGAACTCTTTTAATACCTTAATAATATATGCATATATCCCAAGTCTGATCAAAATCAGATGAGAAATATGGCCTGCCTAAGTGGCAACAAGGTTAACCAATCAGATGCAAGATCACTTCAATAATATGACTAGATGTCGCTCATTATAGAATTCTTCTGTGATTGCGGTGATGTAAGCCCATATATCAAGTTTGATTGAAATCAAATTAGAAATATGAGTCCAAATCAATTTTTGATGGACGAATGCCTTAGGGCCAGGTGAGCTAAAAATGTGAATGGTAATAAATTATCACAAGAAAAACTGAAATTGGTTAAAATGACCCAGCATATATAAACTGCATGAGGGAGATTATTTAATGAAACGGTGGGTGCTTCCAATGAAAAAAAAGATAGAAAAATCACAATAAGCATTAACATAATATCCTAATAAAACTGCAAAACATGGACGTAAAAATCTTCGTAAACTTAAATGTTTAAAGTTTAGGATCATTCATTTAAAGTCATCTAATGTATTTCATAATCTTTAGTTAAAAATCGAAAATGGCATCTTGTTTCATCTCCAACCAATTAATGATCATCTACTAATATTGTTGTTCAATATAAAGGATTGGTTCTATGGTGTCTCTCTGTCACTGGTATCATCTAATAAAAACATCAGTTGGATATTTTTTTAATGCTATTGCATTGGTGATTGTCATTACATCTATTGCGGAACTAAAATAAAGTTATTTTTTTACACAATACAGACAACTAACTATCTCCATTCATATTGATATATGCCTCATATCAGGTGGTTGAAAATTAATAAAAATGGGCAGCTTACAGTGACTATAAAATTTTTGCAAAAGCTATACATTATATGACATCTCATTTTGTATCATAAGTACCAAGTTCATAGTCAACCAGTTTTTGAGTTACGCACAGCAAATAAAATTAACAGAAGTTGCAACTTGTTTCCATGGAAATTTCCAAAAGTAACTGATGAAAAATGTACAATAGCATAAGCAAAATCTAGACTATTATATTATACATATTGATACTATTTTCAAAATAAAAGTATTACTGTATAAAGATAACACAGTCTGTACTAGTAAATCAGTCTGTAAATCAACTTCAAAAGCCAAATAGAAATGCACTTAGAGGTACATAAAATCCTTCTTGAGAGACCACCCCTTCGGCCAACAAAAAGCGGTCTCTCAAGACAGGTGGTCTCTCAAAACACATTTATCCAGGATGGCATGCTTTTAGAGTCAAAATTCAACAGGGCTTTAGACGGAAAAATACCCAAAATTACTCTACATGCATTTTATTCTTTATATGCAGTTCTTGTTAAAATATTGAATTAATTTCATCTTAAAATACTTTTATACATCTATCATAAAACATTCACATCTATATTTGAAGACCACGTGTGAATGTGCTAGCATATGAACTGCAAAATTAATTAAGGTAACATGTATGTAACCTGTCCATAAGTTAGATTCATATGTCCATACACTTCCGATTTACTTCAAATGTGGCATAAGAATGGCGCCGTTAATTATGGTAACACTTACTCATCTTTTGTGTGAATTGCACTGAATTGGTTTTCATCAGGCTTTGAGTAAGCACGGAATGTATATGTACCTTTTGAACGAAATAAAAACTGAATGAATCCATACAGAAACAAAATAAATTTATTGGGAGACAAAGCCAAAGGCTTAGTTCACGAACGAAATAACGAGATTAACTTGATAAACAAAGATTAACTGGCTGTACTGTGTTGAACATATGACTGCTTGGTGTGTGGGTTTAATAACTGAAACATAAAAAAGCAACAATAAACACAAACATTTTACAATGACAATCAAATCTGGAAAACGATAATTGCTTATAAAAGACAAAAGCAATGACTTCATTTACCCCAATTATTAAGGATTAACTCCAAGAACAAACATCTACTTGACCGCTACAATGAAGTCCTTTAAGAAACTTTCCCATTATGTCATTATTGGCGTTGTGCGGTTTTTGCCAAAGACAAATAAACAATATGCATCGTTGAATTGACTACGTATGTACTTGACTGCTCCCTTGGAAGAAGGAACGTTAATCATAATTAGGATTTATCTGACTTTCAGCACTACAATGGCGTTTTGAGACATTTATTTTAGTCTGATTTACGGTCTGCAGCATACGATCCTACCTGAATGACCTGTAGATTTGAGAAAACCGGTAGCACTACAACCTTGTGAGGGTTAGAACAAACCCACAAAGTGGTTGTGTTTACAAAGGATTGAAACAAGATCAGTGGTTTTTATGTCTGTTTTTCGATGCTGTCGTTTGTAGCAGTGTTGTTTAGATCAATCTGCACTTCCATGCAGAACCTTCTAAGTAGTCGTGCTTACAAAGAACCAAACAATGGTCCGTGGTGCTTATCTCTGTTTTTGTGATCCGGTTATTCAGAGCAGTGTCGAAATGCTTATTTTGCCTAAATATCGTGGTCGCCGGTCGCATTTTGCAGGTGGTCCCTCAAGAGAATGCATTTATATAAAATTGATCCATGCATGACCATTGTGGTCGTAAATGACAGGTGGTCGCACCCAGCTTATGGAGCAGTAGGCATTACTGTTTAAACAGGGCCTTGCATATATGGGGGACGTACAAATTAGGCAGGAGACAGTTTCACTAAATTTATAACATTTGTCCTCAAAGTGAGACTTTAGATTATCTTGCTTTAATTGTTTTATACATCTGCTTATACTTCGATTTTTGTCAGATGTACAGATAGTAAGCTGGATAAAAATAACTCCTTAGTAGTAAAACTGTAGACCTAATAATACTTTTATTCTTCGAAAAGAGTTGATGAATTTCTCAAATTTAATGAATTCCTCATAGATAAAACTATACTTTTCTCAAAGCAATTTAACATTTTATGAACGTAATTTTTTCCATTTTCTGGGTTATGGTTTCTCTAGGCTTTTTTGTTCATTGAAAATCTTTGTTTGAATTTTCTGAAGTTTCTCCTTCATTGGCAAGTTTTCTAGTTCTTGGAACTGTTCACTCTCAGTAAACTGAGGTATGTTCCCTTCCTGTCAAAAGACATTTATTAAATATTAATCTAACTTTTGTTTTATGGGGAAGCTCTAAATGATTTAATCAACAGTATGTTTTTCCATGATTCTGTGGCAGTGAAGAAATGCCCTCTCTGATATTTTAATAGGAGGGGATTGTCAATTTTTAAGTGAAATGTTTTAAGGAGAGATCAGCATATCAATAATTTGATGCCGATGTGATTTTCAACATCAGTTGTGTTTTCTCCGAAAAGTCGGCCTGAAAAAAGTCGGTGATCTTTCCCATAGGAATATGTCAGGATCTTTTTCCCTAACTGTGAATATTAACAGCAGTAGCAAAGAAGAACACAACTCGTCAATGTTATTTTAAAAGACATGATGTCGATCAGAAACGTCTGTAACTTTCCTTAATTGAGTTGGAATTGATAAGTGCTTTACTTATATTAATAATTAAGGTAAACATCACATATCGGTGTTCTTATAAAGCCTATGTCAAAGATGCTTTAATCTGATGCCTTATTTAATAGTAGGTACTCAAAAGATTAGTAAACTTCTGAATAGTGTTTGCATGTCCTGGAGTAAATAAATTTACAAGGACTATTTGTCATGAGACGATATGATTAGTCAATGCTACATTCTTGCATGATCATCCCAATTTTATGAAGCCGCGGTAGCTAAGTTGGTAGTGCGTCCGATTCATAAACCAAGGGTTGGGGGCTTCGATACCCACCCAGGCCAGCTCAGGTCAGCTGCGTTCTTGGGAAAGGCACTTAGCTTCCTTGGCATGATATAGCCAATAATGTGTTAAAAGTGCCGTTAAAACCAACAAAATATACATATCAATTTGAACTGGTTTCATGTTAATGGTGTTTTTGACATGACATTCAAACATTAGAACCTCACGTACTCTTGTGGAAAGGATTTGTGTTTATAATAGCTGAGACTTGCAGTTATCTATTTTAAAAGTTCGAATTACATAAGTGTATATATGCAAAAAGTTTGTCAACTGTGTTGATTGCACCTAAGCAAAAGAATGAATGTTCATAATAAATATTATGTGTTTCTAACATCTGATCACATAAGATTTAAAAAAATCATTAGAGCTGAAATTAATAAACGAATGAATAGATTAATAAATAAATGAAATTAATAAAAGGCTGCAAAGTTTACAGGTGCACATGGCTTAAATTAGTAGACTGCCTGTAAACGTGTACAAAATTGGTAAACTTATAAACGAACATGATTGGTTCCTGAAAGCATATGGATTCTAACACTGTTTTGGTAAAAATGAATTGTTTAAATAACTGCAATTGCTTTTCACAGTCAGCTTTCTCCACTCTTAACAGTTGAATGAATGAAATTACCTTTGGGGTGGCAATATAGAACGTTTATTTAATTATACATTCTCTGTCTTAGCTATTTACCTAGATGTAAACCAGTTTCCTGTCCCATCTTCCTGCATGAACGATTTAAATTCCTTTCTTAAAATGTGTGTACCTTTTGTAGTCCATCGCGCAGAGGGATGTGCTGGAAAGAAAACATATATTGAAAATATGATGTAATTCCTTGCTCATGCTGCTACTACCTATAACATGTTATGTCACCAATCACGTTATACTTTCAGCAGGTAGACCACATTATTTAAAAAGCCAGCCTGGAATGAATATGGCATCTATAGCCAATAATGATAGCTAAGGTATTCACAATGCACGCTAATGATGACATTTTGATCAAAAGAGTTACATGTAGGTTCATACAAAATTAATTCAGTACATTCTTGTTTACCAGGAGGAATGGAATTTATGACGGTCTTAAATCCCATACACCTTCGACTCGGGGTGTATTAGCAGGGATCTCATGAACCCGAGCTTCCTTGCCAAATGCAGATGAAATGTCAACGGTCGCACCCTCTCTTCTTGTAACGCGTCCCCGTGACGCTCAGCCTTTTATATTTTGGTCAGTCGTGGCCAATCTGCACAATAATTAAAGGTTAGACTTAAGTAAACAGGCATAAAGCCAGTTTGACTAATTAAGAGTTAATCCTATCATTGTAATTATCTTGTGAAAAGGACTGTCCCTCTGAAGGCTACTATGGCGTGACTTCAAAGGAACCGATGTTCTGTTTAGTGTATGTAATCGCCTGCGATTGTTCGACAGATAAACAATGCTGTATTTTGATAAAACAGTGTTTCAATTAAATTGGTAACGACGCGAATATAAATCTTGAAAGTAATCAAAGCTTTCTCATAGTTTGACTTGGAAAATATTGTCAGATCATCCATATTTCATACTAATAATAACTGTTATTTAAGTACATCTGATTTGTACTATAGTATTCGCATACCCTCCTGGCAGCTTTTATATCACCTATCGATTTTAAAAACGAAAAACATCAAGAATATAAAAAATGAGTGTTTCAATCCCAACGGGAGATTCTTTGCTAAGATAGCAGTCATATTTGCGTGGGGGACTCGGTATGTTTGAGACAACAGGAATAATGTTGTTCATTGTTAGGAATAATTCCATAAATAGTGGATGCAGACAACACAGTTTTTTAACCTTTTGTGTATGTGTAGTCCAAGAAACCCCACCTCTTCACTGAAAATGAATTTTTCCATGAACCGGAAAAGGCTGATGAGCCGGCTGTTCTTTTTTTTTACACCGCAAACTCTGTTTGGATTCAAACGCAAACAATATGACAGTGTTAGAGACCCTGTGGCAATAATGAGGTTAGAAATTATAAATTGATGAATGAAATGACTACGTTTTGTGCATTGATATATCCCTTATGCCTGTTGTTTTTAAAATCGGTAGAGGATGCAAGCTACCGGAATGGTAGGCGAATACTATAGGGTACTTCATTATTAGTAGGAACTTTTCAAAAGAATGCTGAAAAGTACGTCGACTCGTAAAAATGAGTCGGCAATGAGTTTTCATTTCTCGGGAAACGGATTTCTGATGTAAATGACACTAATGCGAACAAAATAAAAAAAATAGGCGAAAATTCCATTTGACAGCGATATTTGATTATCAGTACCTAAAGCTTGTGTGAATTCATCTTGACAGCTGTTCACATCTGGAGTCTCAAGCTATTTAGGAACCGTACATGTTCCAAGATTAATTAATCTTTTCTATAGAGCGCACGTTATATTCCACCTTTATTCCTTATGGTCACCTCTTCAGGCATTTAACATTGTTCACTAATTAACGTATTTATTGTGAATTAGTTTGTTGCACTTATGCTGCTTGGTATATTTTTTTCATTCCTTCTTTGTTTTATTTAATGACGGTAATTTACGTTTACATATACTGTCCAGTGTAATGCCAGGTGTTTACTCGTGTAAGTTTCTTTGGTGTAAATGGATATGCTATTTCACTTGCAAAGAAACCTACACAGCATTCTAAATGATTATTAATGGGATTTAAACGTATCTCATGATTTTATTGGTATGTTTTATTTTTTGTTTTCAGTGTTGTTTTAGCGGTTAAATTTTAAATTGACTTGTATAATGTGTAAAATTAACACCTTATTTACTGAAAAATATTTTTTTTTAGAGTGATATTCTGAATGGCTAAAAATTCAATATTGATATGTATTAAAATAATGATTATATACTTGATTTCTTTTCTTTGCGTGCTTCTTAAAGTGATGAACTACCGAGTTTATGCCACGGACTCTCAGAAATAGGCGGGGGACTCCTGAGCTCCATGAATGACTAGTCCACGACTCCTCATCCTGAATCTCTGCTGAGAGCCATGTATTGGGTTCAAGCCGGTCAAAGCAGTATGTACACCTCAGTAAACTAACATATAACTAATAGTGTCATGTTTGATAAAATCTGATCAGAAATAGAGTTGCTAAAGTGTTGACAAGCTCAGTCAATCAGATGTAAGATCACATCATGCATGCCTCTTGCTCATAACTGCACTCATTAGGGATCTTGATGATTTAAGCTTATTTGCCCAGTTTGATCAAAACCAGATCAGAAATACAGACTCTAGAGTGGTAAAAAGCTTATTCAAACACATGCAAGATTATCTCATTGATATGAGTGGATTCCACTTATTATCAAACGCATGAAAGATCCTCATCATATAAGCTACATATCCAATTCCAAGTTTGAATAATATTGGATCAGAATTGTTGATGAGGTGAATAAGACTGTCATAGCCGAGTGTATAAAAATGCCTTTCTATTCGTCTAAGGCAACATATAACCCATACCTACGTCTTTCCCTGATGTTAAGTACAGTAATCATTTTGACCCATTCACTACAAGAAAGTTCATCTTTATAGTTTGCATTTGCAGGCTCCATATGTTCAATCTCTGTAAAGAATTGTAAATGTGATGTTTATCAGTTTACCTTTTTTCAAAACCTATAAAATGCATGGAAAAAAAAACGCGTACATAATAAAAGACTGTCCCACCTTTTCCTTTGATTTATCGACTTCAATGAAGTCAAAAAGCATTACATATTTGTCATGTACTGATCTTAATACTAAGACACATATTAAATTGCAAGATGGGCTTACAACACATGGTGCTTTGAAAACTGACTATAATATCATAATTAACAAGATTTTGGTCATAAAAGCCCAAATTCAAAAGTTCAAAAATGTGTAAATAAAACAGTAAAATTGCTTTTAGGCCGAATAGAAAAAAATATGTGTGGTTCAGGTTACATTGAAAAAAAGAATTAGGGTAAGTAGGTCAGTACATTTTTTTTTCTTGTTCAGACTGATTCAAATGAAGCATGAACTACAAAACAATCGTCATTCGCGTACTGAATTTAACTGCGAGCGTAGTTATATACCTTTGTCATTTTTTTCCTATATTTGTTTTTTCTTTTTCGTAAATTTTTGTTTCTTGTTTTTCAGACTTTGTTAAATTTATTTATATATTTATTTTTTTAATTTTTTTTTTTTTTTTTGGGGGGGGGCAAGAAAAAAATAGGGTCGGTCTGGTAACCAGAACCACACATACCTTTCAATTTGGCCTAATTGCCAGAAAATCTAATCAAGTCGCCTATATATGTATTTGCATATAGTTAAATTTAATTTGTCCATGATGAACATTTTTTAAACAATCATGTTAACACGCTTCTTGGAATTGATAGATTAAGTACAGAAGTACTGATGTATCAAATCAAGATGCCTCCACTGTATAATGAAAAATTACAACTATGCCCTTTTCCTGACTTTGTAATACAAGTATTCAATACTGGTAAACTGAGCATAATCTACCTGTTTCCCTCGTTCCAAGAACAAAGTTTGATTTAGTCCTTTTGGTACAGCAAGGTTTCTTCTCTTTCTGATCTCAAATAGATGACATATAAGTAAACGATCCATCAGAAGGCTATGTTTGTTCTATCACTGTAATGAATTGGAGTTGTGATAATCAAGTTAGCTTTTAGTTAAAACCTATTAAGATGTATGAAAAAAAAAGAAAACCATATATTTAATTAAAGAATGCTCCGCCTTTTGTTTTGAACCATAAACTTCAACCAACGTAAACTGAAGTTTGAACTCAGTAAACTATATGTTGAAAATAAGTTCCACTTAATAGTGTCAGCCTTGCTGAAAATTTGTGTTGCTTTTATACAATTTAAAAGAAAAAACAGTAAATGGAAAGCCTTTTGTTGCATTATTTTCATTAGATCAAGATGGGCGTCTCTTACTATTTTATTCAACATTCATGTTGATAAGTCTGTCTTTGAATTCATTCTAATATTTTCATCATATATTATTAAATGAAAACTGGAGTAATTGTTGTTCGAAGAAGATTTTGATTTGCAAGGGCCCATTTAGTTTATTTCTGTTTATTAATGTATGTTCTGTTAGAAAATTAAAGGTATCATAGGTAATTATGTCATTGTAATAAATAACCATTACCCTTTATGTAAACCAAAGGCTTAACCTTTTACTGTAGCACTTCCACAGTCTCTTGAAATGAAACAGGTCCAAAAGACAAAGAATGACCTTGCTTTGGTATCACTGAATAGCATATTTCGCTTACATTTCCTAAAATAATACATTGCAAATGGCACAGCTATGTAATTAATCCTGCGCAAAGCTTTTCATATTGCGGGTTTAACTATAGTGGTTCTAGGACCTATACAAGCCTTAAACAATATTTAGTTGTTTTCTTGGGCGGAGGTTGGTTGGGCGAAAACTAATTTTAATAATATAATACATACCTGTCACTATTGCCTTGCTTACATCTTCCGGGACACAAGTCCCCTCGTCCAAGCTCATAATTCCAACCTCCCATCGGATGGAAAATTCTAGAAATCTAGAACAGATATTCCTCCTCTTTGACTTGCACCCAGACTACTCAAAGTGGGGTGGAGATAGGGAATCTTGCAACAGAGACAGGTAAGTATTACATTATTAAAATTAGTTTTACCCCATCGCACTACATTTGAAAAGCAATATTGCACAACCTGTCACTATTGTTTAGTTGAATTTGCCAGTTCGAGGGAGGTTGGTGATCTTGAGAAACTGATACAAACTAATGTACCTACCCTTTTGGTACGAGAGTTCCTAATATAGTCTGCCAGAAGGTTGGGCCAATTTGTGAGCCATTAATATATGGACCAACGAGAAAATCTCTTCGCTCTGGTATGCCAAGGACCGAAATAAAAGGATAAGAAAGTAGTATCTGACCACCAAAACATTTCTCTCATAACATCATCCTGTAAAGAATGATTAAGATAGGCTCAGGAATTGGTTCTAACCCGAACCTCATGGGCTGTAATTCTCATAAAGGAAAGGTCTCTGTCACTGTTGGACTGATAAGCTCTCTTGATAGCAAGGAGAATCATTTAGAAATAGTGGATGAAAAAATACCAAAGGAGCCCTTAATAGGTAGAAAGAGACGCTTCCGACCCTTTACTCTGCCTTATAAAGTTGCTAAATGAAACCATAAGGCTCTAACTGGGCAGAGTAACCCGTCTGATTATCCCCAGTAAAGATGCAATTGCGACTTGGAATGTCAATAGGAAGACTGGAGCTACTGAAAGGGGGTGATTCTTTGCTAAGAATCCTGGTTCGCAAACAACAGAAACTGACAAGTAATTACCACTGAACCGTAAACCCAAGACAAAGCATGAAGCTCACTCCTTCTCCTCGCCGATGCCATGGCGAGCAGGAAGACGGTTTTAAGGGTAAGGTTTTCAAAGAAAGCTTCGCTCAGTGGTTCATTAAAGGGAATATTGACAAAGTCCACAAAACGCATAAGAGAATACATCTCGGCATCAGTGATCACAATAGCGGTCTAGGCAGCTCATAGTACTTGATAAGATCGGAGAGATGAGGATGTGATCCAATAGACAAACCCTTAGATAACTTCAGCGTGCTAGACAGGGCTGCCCTATAGCCATTAATGGTGGAGACCAAAGTTCTCTTTCCTCAAACAGGAATAGCAGAAAGTCTGCCATTGCGCTCAAAGGGGGAAAACTAGGATCGATGCGTTTCCTACCACACCAATGACAGAAGATTCTTCACATATTAAACCCTGGTAGTTGACTACTTCTTAACCAGGGTGAAGCAGCTTGCAACTTTGCTCCAGAGCTGCTACTGGCAGATTGATCACTTGATATGAGCGAAGCGTGAAGGTGGATATTTTCAAAATGGCTGCCATGGCCTTCTTGGATAGATAACAGAAAGTCTTCTGGTAAAATGCACAATATGACTTTTCTTTCTGGAGTACCAATAACAATATGTTAAAGTTGCTGCTGTGGTGGTCATATTGATCTCAGATCTGCATCTTTTTTATTTATGACCAACTGGACATAATAAGACATCTTTTGGTGAATAACCCATGTTAATCTGATTTCCATTCAGGAGGCGTATTGATAACAGATTTTTAAGATCGCTGCCATAACGGCCATTTTGAAAGTTAGATCGGCACCACTTCATTTAGGTCCAATTTGGCATCATATATGAAGACTTTAGTGACAACCCCATGTTGATATGACCATTCATTCAGAAGGAGTAGCGATACGAGTTTCAAGATATCTGCCATATTGGATGTCCGTAAGGCACCATTTTTGTATAGAACCAACCAGATCACGACATGAATGTGTGTGTATAGTTTCATGGCAATCCTCCAAGTGGTTTAGGAGGTGCAGGAATAACAAAATTGTGCCAACGGGCATATTACAGACCACAGACTATCCCATTTGCTATTCTGGTCTATGATTAGTAGAGTTACAAACTTGAACATTGAACTTTTGGGTGTGTATGGATGGACACATAGATACTACATTGATGCCAAAGAGATCACTATGTCGGGCTTCCAGCAAATTTCTATTTAAACACATCAAAAACAATATGGCTGCTGAAGTAACTGGTCATAAGGTAAAACGTATTATAGTAAAAGACTTTAAGTTATGCCATGGATGCCGATATAAAGAGTTAGTTATTTGAAGACAAAAATAAAGGATCCCCCCAAAAAATAAATACCGTGGCAATTTTGAGTGGCAGTATATGATTTTCGTAAGGTTTAATTTCGGTTGTCTCAGGTTTCAGGCTAATACGGGATTTAACAAGATTTGTGGAGCGGCTTAATAACCAGTGTGTACAGTCCTGTATGCAAAATGCTATTTTCTCTATGGACCATAACTGCACTTTTCCTGTTGTTCTTGAGAGGAGGAAATAATTCCCTCACTTATTAGCAAAACAGGAAAAGCACAAAGATATAGTCACGTGAAAGTTATGTTATCTCACTAAGACATAACATGTTTTTCCCGTTCTGTGCTACCAAGATTCATCAGTATCTCGTAACATCTGACCTGCAGCACTATCTTGAAACTTCAGTTTCCCGGTTATATCACTGATGATGTCACTTGATATGACTACTTTTATTATGATGGATCAAATCCAGTTGTCCCCCTCTTACACGCCCCTTCCCAGCCCAACCAGAGGGCATTCGCTTTTTATGGCCATAATCCACTGACATAGACGAATTTATGTTCAAAAGGACCACTCAAGGACGGTAACCCCTCTTACTCGACAAGCGGCTAACATATTAGTGCACACAATGTCACATTTGCCCCTCACGAGCGGCCAGTTTTCCAGCATGCCAATAAAGAGCCAAACCTTAATTCATACAAGGAGTAAGTAATTCGATTATCCACACTGCCATGTGATCCGCAGATGTCAGGTTTTATCACTTTGATAACACTGGTCGACAGTTTTATCGAAGTCGTCTGCTTCAGAGATAAAATGTGCTATTTATTAGGGATTTTGATGTGCTGAATTCAAATATGACAATGAAAACAACTGATTGGATACTGTTTTCAAGCTATTAAAGTTTTTACATTTTAATCTATGTATATTGTCTACATAGTAGACTTTTAATCATAAATTATAAACCTAGGTCTTTTCAATTGTTTATGGTTGCTTTACATGATAATATGTCACCTGTCCTGTTTATATAACACTTTAAAAAAACAGCAAAAGGGTTATATAAGTAAAATAAATATTGAAACAAAAGTCAAAAACTATTATGTATATATAAGTACATAGTTCAGTCCTTATTAAGTTTCTACTCGGTGCTTCTTGGCTTGTCTCTTGTATTCATTTTATGTAGCATTTCTTGTCACTGTCCAGCAATAGTTTGCAAGAATTGATGGGCTCCATTTGCCCTGATAGCCTTTCTCCATTGTCGCAATGTCCTGGTGAAATCTCTCGCCGTGCTCGTCGCTCACTGCTCCGCAGTTCGGTGGAAAAAAATCTAGATGAGAGTGTAAAAAATGTATCTTTAGTGACATGTTGCAACCAAGGCTTTCGTATGCCTTGATGAGGTTTTCCATCAATTCTCTGTAGTTGTCTGCCTTGTTGTTTCCGAGAAATTTGTTTGCCACTAACTGGAAGGCTTTCCAAGCCGTCTTTTCCTTGCCAAGCAGTGCACAGTGAAATGCATCATCTCGAAGAAGTTCACGAATCTGAGGACCAACAAAGACACTTTCCTTTATTTTTGCTTCACTTAACCTTGGAAATTTTCCACGGAGGTATTTGAAAGCTGCTTGTGTTTTGTCCATGGCCTTGACAAATTTCTTCATCAGACCCAGCTGGATGTGCAAGGGTGGTAACAAAATCTTCCTTGATTCAACAAGTGGTGGATGCTGAGCACTTTTCATCTCAGGCTCCAATGACTGTTGGAGTAGCCAATCTCTTTTGATGTAGTGGGAATCTCTCGCACGATGATCCCATTCGCAGAGAAAACAGCAGTACATTATGTATCCAGTCTGCAGACCAAACAAGAGAGCAAGAACCTTGAAATCGCTACAAAGCTGCCACTGATGTTGGTCATAGTTTATGCACTTCAAAAGTTGTTTCATGTTTTCATAGGTTTCGTTCATATGGACTGCATGACCAACTGGAACTGATGGCAAAACACTGCCATTATGCAGCAAAACAGCGTTAAGACTCGTCTTCGATGAATCAATGAACAGTCTCCACTCATCTGGATCATGAACGATGGTGAGGGCTGCCATCACACCATCGATGTTGTTGCAGGCTACAAGATCAGCTTCCATGAAGAAGAATGGGACAATATCCTTTTGACGGTCACGGAACACGGAAACCCTAACATCACCTGCCAGGAGATTCCACTGCTGTAGTCTGGAGCCCAACAGCTCTGTCTTACTCTTGGGCAGTTCCAAATCCCTGACAAGGTCATTCAATTCACGTTGTGTTATGAGGTGTGGTTCAGAGGAGGAGGATGGGAGAAAATATGGGTCATGTGACATTGATGGTTCAGGAGTAGAAGTTTAATCCTCTTCCTCTTCCTCGTCTGACTCAAGTGAGAATGATTCTGGTGCATCAGGAACCTGTAGTCCTTCGCCTTGGGGTACTGGACGTATAGCTGATGTAATGTTTGGATATTGCACAGTCCACTTTTTCTTCTTTGACACACCTTTCCCAATTGGAGGCACCATGCAGAAGTAACAATTGCTGATATGATCTGTTGGCTCTCTCCAAATCATTGGCACTGCAAAAGGCATCGATTTCCTTTTCAAGTTTAACCACAGGCGAAAATTTGTTGTGCTGCAGCATATGTGTGGGGCCCACTTCTTCTCCTGATCTCCAATTTTGCAGCCACAATAAAGGTGATAGACTTTCTTAACCATAGTGGTTATACTGCGCTTTTGTGATGCAAAAGTCACTTCACCACAAACATAGCAGAAGCTATCTGCATTGTTCACACAAGTACGAGGCATCTCTGCTCGCTTTGGATAAACATAAATGTGTCTCTTTGCAAATTCAAACACTGACAAATAAGAGAGCACGACATTGTATGATCTATAGGGCAATTTCTTCAGCAGAGTGATGTAAGCTTAGTTATGATTGCATCATCCATGACTTCAAGGAATAACATGATGCAATTCATATCATGTATAACGCAATACCAGCTTTAGATTGCATCATTCATTGTTTTGCCTAAAAAGCAAGTACTGTCCAAACCCAGTCATAGATTTATTCATAGATCCAGTCAAAGATGTATTTTAGTCATTTCTGGTTTAGATTGAGATCCCTTCCCTTTATAACTCACTTATCGTCCGCCATTCCCAAGTCAAGGGCCGTATATACTGACCCAGTATCATATCTTTAAAACTTGAGCCAATCAACAATAGTAAGCATCGTTTTCGTTCTCAGTGACCCAGACTTAGTAAAGTTTGACAACATTTATTGTGGAAGCATTTTGTCTGTAGATCAGTGTAATGGAAAGAAACCCAGTGGTGATGCAATTATCTCCCCAGGGCACACTTTCAATGATGTGATCACGGCTAGAATCGCATATAACTCAAAATGAAGCACAGAAGATAGGAAATCAAAAGGAACCTATTGGATTCGCCGGCTGCAAACACTCAAACAAATCGGCTTGAATCAAGAAGAATTCAAACGGGTAATTTACTGTATCTAAATAACAAGAAATGGCGAAATTACCAAATTCATATATTCCTACCTTTAATTCGATTTATTAAACACATGATCTCAACTTACCTTCTTGTGGACATTTCGAATGTAAAA